>CAUJRU010000735.1:0-343272 GCA_963277665.1 Viscum album
GGAAATATAGACACTAATTTTAAGACTCATGGTTGTTTGATTCTAGCAAAAGGTCATAGAATTAAGTGACATAGATTAATTTTTTCCATAGGTTAAAGCATTGACGACCTATTGTTTATATTTTTCATGTATTTTTATTGATGAAATAATGTTAGATCATTGAATCTGTCACACCCGTCCTTTTTTATATTATTTATTTCATTTATTTATTGGACATCAGATAGTTCGGGTCGAGACCCAACTTAATTTTATTTCGAGTTCTTTGGGTTTTGGTCTTGTTTGCATCCAGCGCAACGCGGTCGAAGTTGTGCGGCCTCGCTTGGGTCGCCGCGCGGCCCCGCCCGGTTCACCACATGCCTTTCCAATGTTTAATTAATGAAATAAATTGAATAAAATATTGTTTTAAAAATAATAATCATAATATTGTCATTTGAGATTATAATAATAATAATTATTATTATTATTACTATTATTATTTCTATTTTAGTTTATTCCAATTATTATTGTTATTATTATTATTATTATTACTATTAATATTATTATAAATATATAAAATTTACTAAGTATTATTAATATTGAAGTTATTATTATTATTAATATCATTATTATCGTTATTTCAACTAATACATTAATTTAGTTATCTTTTCCTTTGGATCTATTTAGATATTTTTTTATGTTTATTATGAGATGCAATTTTTATTTAACTATTGTATTTTTATTTTTATTTTCCTTCCATTCATTTTTTTTCTTCTAATCTTTCCGTTATTTTTATTTTTTTCCCTCTCACTCACTTTCTCTCCCCTGTCGCGCGTGGACACCACCCCTCAAACCCTATGCGCCGTTTTTTTCTTCTCCCCCTGCCATTGTCGTCGGCTCACTACCCCCCACTTCTCCCAGTTTTGGGCCGCACCCATGTACACTCTCCAACCCGCGCTCCACCTCCCTCTCCTCCTATCTGGTGGCCTCCCCCTCCCAGCTCGTACCACAGACCCCCCCTCTGCCAGCGACTCCCTCCCAGTCGTGCCTCTTGTCCGGTGACCACCCTCTCGGTCGCGCCCCTTTTTTGGAACCTCCCTCCCGGTCGCGCCTCTGTCTGGCGACCACCCTCCCGGACAACCTCCCCCTCGGCCCGTCGCACCCCCTCCCACTGGTACCCCATCGCGCCGCACCCGCTTCCCCTCTTGCTTCCAGCCTAAACCCCCGCAAGAACCCCATCCTTCCGGCTCGGAACCCGTGGAACCTCCTTGGTGCCAGCCGTTAGTGCATTGTCCACCGTCGCCCTACCGGCGTAACACTCTTCCACGGATGAATTCCCTCTCGGTAGGGTCCTCCCCTCTTTGTTTTTTTTTCATCTAAATATTTCATTGTTTTTTTGGTCATCCAGTGGGAATGGGTTCTTATTTTATGGTTCTGACATGATTTTTTTTGAATTCGTGTTTTGGGTATGCACAAGGTTTCCAAAGGTTCAGTTGAGGTGCGATTGTGAATTCGAACAATTTTGAGGAATCTTATTGGTTTTAGGTAGGTGGTTCCATGCCATACCATCTATAGATGATTTACATTTCTCCTTAATTAAATAATAATGTGTTCTTGTGATAAATTGTGTGATGCGAATTTTATTTTTGACATGCTTCAATATGCATATTGATTAATTTGAGTTGTTTTTAAGTAAATTCCAATGTTTTTCATGTGGGTTGTGTTGTTGAAATATTCAGACGTGTTTTAGTTAATTGTTTAAGGGGTGCAAATTTTGTTTTCAAGAACTCTTGAGGTACGGATGTTATTAAACTGAGTTTTTCAAAAGAAGGTAAACTATATTGACGTGCTAATTTTTATTATGAACCATGAGTATGTTTTAGGGGTGTGAATGAGGTTTTATAAGGGTTGAGATGTACAATTTATTTTCAAATGGTTATGACATCTAAAATTTATTTGTTTTAAACAAAGGCCTTGTAGTATGCATGTGTGATGTTTTATTAATTGAGAAATTGTTTATTTAAGTGGCATTTGATATTTGAATCATGGTTGGGAAGGTGTTTGGGGATGTTTGGTTGGTGGGAAATGTGTTTTAAAGTTCATTGATGTGTCTGTGTAATTAAATAGTGATTTTCAATGTATATGAGTCACTTTGGGTGTGTTTGTCGTGTTGCGTACTTTTGGAATTAAATCGGAAATTGATTGAACAATGGAAAATCATGTTTTGGTTTGTATATTCAGTACTTTTGGTTTTAAAGCGATGTTCTAATATGAAATCGAGTTCATCTTTCTTGTGTAAAACTTTGCATTCTAATTTGAAGTGTTTTATAAATTGTTAATTGCACTCATTAAATTATATGTGGGGTTCGGGAGTTGTGTTTAAAAGAATTACGTATGCATTATTTTTTTAAAGGGGTTCTTACATGTGAAACTGGGCATGCCTCATGTGAAAACACTTTTTCTGCTATTTAGAAATGTTCTTCAAATTTTTTAAATACTTTATCAAGTCATGCAAGTTATCCAAACTATGTTATAAATTGGTTTTTGTGTGCGTGTGTTTTTTATGGTGTTTGGGTATGGAAGTGGTTACTTGTATGTGTAATGTCTTGTTTGGTTCAATATATGGGAGAGAGATATACATTATGTGAACGTGAAACTTGTTTGAGCACAAGGGAAAACCCTGGGTATCTAGGTGGGTAGCCAGAACTAGTGCGCTAGTGAACCGGATGGATATCGTCCCTATTTCACTTAGCTGGACTGACCATTACAACACTAACTAAGCATATGATGACTGAGGTTCGTGGACTTCTAAGCCACGTTTTCTAAGGGTCGTGGTCTTCTAAGCAACATTTTTGAGGGTCGTGGTTTCCAAGCCACATTTCACTGAGATATGAGGTTCAAGGTTCCCACTCGAGTTAGATGATCCTTATTGGATTTAACCATAGTGCTCTACCATCAATGTTCTGGTTCCTTCCGTCGGCATATGGAGGACCACTTGTGTGTGTGAGAGAGTATATGTGTGCGTGTGTGTGTGTGTGTGCAGGAGTATGTGTATGTATTCCCTTGAGGAATTTTTCTCTTTCCCATTCAGATCGTGTTTGTGAAATGGGTTCTATTAGTGTTTTCTTTTAGTTTTTAGCTTGTATATGTTTTCTTTAATAACGTTTTGAAATTATAATTTTGAATAGGCACATAAAATTATCTTTTTTATGTTGTGGCATGAAACCTTTTTTTGGGTGACGTCCTACTGGGCTTTTGTCTCACACCCTACATACACCATTGGGTTTATGTAGACCTTGTTTGTTGTGCATTCTAGGTTGTGACATCGTGCTTAGTGATGGTGGTTCAGGTTGCAATTGGCCTTTTCACACAGAGTGGTGTTGATGTGGCCTCTCATTTTCTGGGAGGTTAGTGAAAGAGTTTTAGTTTTTGTTGTCTTATTTTCTTTTAGATTTGTTTCGAGTTATAGACTTTAAACATGTTCATAGATTAAAGTCGTGTTTTGTTGTCTATTTTTAGTTTCAGTTTATTTATCTGGTTATTTGTTTTTCTATCTTTTATTTCAAGTAAATTGTTTCCAAGTAATGTTTGATACCCGGGCACTTGTGCCAGCCCGTGGGGATCGGGAACGCCCTTCGGGCCGTGTCGCGGACCGGGTCGGGCACCGAGACATATGGCGACCCGGCCTGGTTCGGGACAAAATTCTATCATAGGGAAATGTTTTATCTCTTGGGTCATTTTCTTTTCGGGACTCGACGTTCTGGCAACGAGTGAGTTGTTTGGCCAGCCCACCTCATGGAGGGACTCAAGTTGCCAATGTATGGAGAGGTTTGTCTGAGTTTTTGGTTCCTTGTGGTTAATCTTGTCTTGGGGAAAAGAAAAGGGAGCAGGCTCAGTGGTCTTAGTGAGCTCACAGGGTCTGGCAAGCCTTGTGGAGCTGGGGACACTATCCTAAAATACTCTCAGTGGCTAGTGGCATGATCGGCATATGGCCACCAACCATATATTCCAGTCACCCGCTAAACCTAGATTCCTCCTTCATTGCTTCTCGTCTCTTTGTTCTGGAATTGTGGACATTTGGTTTTTAAGTAAAAATGATTTTGTCTTGGAAAATGTTCTGGAAATTTTTTTGAAATAAAGCACTTTAAAACGAAAATGAGGTATGAGGTTTGAAAAGTGTGGGTTGAATGTTTTGGTTTTGAAAAATGGAAGGGTTTGGTTTTGATCCTTGGCGTTGTCATGGGAAACCACATGTAGGAGTATATACGAAAAGTGATATGCTTAATGGCATGAGCGGATGAGTCCCTAGATGGATGTGAGGTGGATGTCGGTGCGGCACAAGAACATGCATGTGCGAGGCTCATGGGACACCATTAGTGTTTGTGCAACCCACTAGCTTGGATTATTTTGAAAATGTTTTGTTATATAAAAAAATTGGTGTTTTAGTAAACGGTGTTTGTGTGATGTGACCTTGTGTTTTGGAAATGTTGGATGTGAGGTGTTTTGAGCTGAGATTCCATTTTTACTGATTTGTGTCCTGAGTTTAAATTTCTACATGTATGTTGGTATGAAAGCGTGTAGTTGGTGAATTCTTCTGAAGAGTACATAGGGAAGACCTTGCAGTGGTTCCCCCTGCACGGCTAGTGTTCTCTTGTGGTATTTCTTGACCATTGGACTAGTTTGGTTGGGTCCATGGTTTTCATTCATGACTAGTGTACGCCCCCCATGAAGATATGACATGTGATTGAAGTGTGGCCATAGGAAACTTGCAATTGGCCGACCATCCAGTTGATCAGATGACTCTTCTTGAATTCTGGAATTGAACCCACCTCTTCTTTTTATAATTAGACGAATCCTCTCACAGTGGGATGACATATGTGATGGGAGTTGAACGGAGTTTTGGTATCCTTGATTTTTCTGAGTCGTCGAGTATACGGTTTGACATTGTTGTGTTCGGTGGTTTCCCATGGAAGTGGTGAAATAAATTATAGCAGGGAAGGGTGAAGACGATTTAGAGTTATCGGTGCTTACCGATGTCTGGAATGGGTTGTAGTGTTTTCATTGCCTGTAAGGGTCATGTTTGGTGACAACTTGTAGTGTGAGTTCTCTTTGAAGTGCAAAGGTGGAAGAATCTTTGGTTTGTTGGTGCGGGATGTTATTTTTAAATGACATTTGGTCCTTTGTAGGTTTCATTTAAGAAAAAGGCTATGTTAGGCCACTAGTTTGGCAGACCCCGCCATGTGGGGATGCTACGGTCGATTGCAGGAATCACATGTTGTTTAAGACTCAGTTTGGAGCCGCTCTCCTTATAATGGTCCTCTGTACCACAATGGTCATGTTCAAGTGAAAATTTGTGGTGTTGTGTTCTCATTCAGTGGGACAAAGGCCAATGCGCATGCACCATTTCAGCTCTTGTGTTTGTGAGTGTTCCGTGTATGATCAGTTGGATGTCGTAATGTGTTGTGTTTGCTGGTGTTGTCTCGGTTGCAGTGTTGTTGCCTGTGACACCAAAAGGAGAAGCTCCGTTTGGGATTCTTCCATACCTGACGGCGAGGAAGGAGATGCTTAAATCATCAGGGATCTAGCCATAGGCCTCGGAGTGAAACTCGCGCGTGGTCAGGAACCCAAGGAGTGTATGAGACCCTGACGTTATTTTTGTCATCAGTATTTAAATTAGACGCAATTTAAATTATTTCTATGGTTGTTCCACTCCAAATGAACCATCTGGTTGCATAAGGTATTCATCTCAATGTGGAGGCATGTTCGTATTGTTGTCTTAAATTCTTGGGGGTTGCGTCCCACCAGATGAATTCTCTTTCAATGGTCCATAAGGGTTCTGTTAGGTAAATCAGTCACAAATTGGAATAATGCTCATCTAGGAATGTGAAATGTTGGTTTGTCTTGGATCATGCTTTTGACGCACCGGTAGTCGGGTCCCTCCCTCCCCGCCCCTTGTGGTGGGGTGTTTGGTCACCATCGAGATATTTTCAATGTTTTATACCTTCTGTTAGTTCTAATGGTGGGGATACCCACATTGGGTCTCACACGAATCTCTCTAGAATGAATCAGTGATGGACTATTCTTTAATGGATAGGAGTCCGCTCAAACCTTCCCATGTCGGCTTTCCAGTCTCGTTTCGAGCGTTAGTGAGTTCCTAATGGTTGGGAGACACTCGGGCCTCCCCATGTAGATCTTGTGCTTCTGTTTTTAAATATGGCTTGGTGAAAAGTTATAATAGTGTTATGTGGATGTGGTTTGACCTTGTTAGTTCATTTTATCCAAATGGTGTGGTTTCTGTTTAATAGTTCTTCAGATGTCTCAGCTTGTCATGTTGGTTTTTTCGGGTGTAAGAGTCGCTTTCCTTGAGCAGTCAACTAAAGGCGTTCTAGCTCTTTGGGGCGGGCGACACATATCGAAAAGACTTTTTATTCATTTCTTGATGTTTTCTTTGAGTCACTTTCTCTGAGAATGATTCTTTTTCCTCTCTTTTCTTGGTGTTTGTGGGGATTCCCTTTGAACCGTAAGGGTGTGTGGTTTTCTGCTTTGGGGTTTGGTTCTATTTTTGGCTTTCCGGGGATGGAATGATTTATGGTGCGGAGAATTTTTACACCCATCCTTTCTTTTATTATTTATTTCATTGCTTTAGTGGACATCAGATAGTTCGGGTCGAGGCCCGAGTTATTTTTTTTCGAGTTCATTGTGTTTTGGTCTTGTGTGCGTCCAGCGCAACGCGGTCGATGCTGCATGACCTCGCTTGGGTCGTCACGCGGCCCCGCCCGGTTCACTGCATGCCTTGCCGATGTTTATTTGATGAAATAAATTGAATTAACAATTGTTTTAAAAATAATATTCATAATAATGTCATGTTAGATAATCATAATAATAATAATTATTATTATTATTATTATTATTATTATTATTATTATTTCTATTTATGTTTATTATAATTATTGTTATTATTATTATTATTATTACTATTAATAGTATTAAAAAATATATAAAATTTACTAAGTATTATTAATATTGAAGTTCATATTATTATTAATATCATTATTATCGTTATTGAAACTAATAAATTAATTTAGTTATCTTTTCCTTTGGATCTATTTAGATATTTTATAATGCTTATTATGAGATACACTTTTTATTTATTTATTGTATTTTTATTTTTATTATCCTTCCATTCTTTTTTTCTTTCTATCATTCCATTATTTATAATTTTTTTTCCTCTCCCTCACTTTCTCTCCCCTGTCGCTCGCGGACACCACCCCCCCCCCCCTCAAACCCTATGCACCGTTTTTTGTTCTTCTCCCCTGCCATTGTCGCCGGCTCACATCCCGACACTTCTCCCAGTTTTGTGTCGCACCCCTGCTCCCTCTCTAACCCGCGCGCCGCCTGCCTCTCCTCTTGTCTGGCGGCCTCCCCTGTTAGAACCATGGTATTCTATGCATGATTTGGTGTATGGTTTGTGTTTGTTGTAAATCCTCAGTGTAAGTTCAGAATGTGTACTAGTAAAGAGATCAAACTGTTCAAGCAGACAATAGTATTGAAGGCGGCGTTGTTTCCCAGCGTTTTCCAAATTTTTGTGCCTGAAAATCGACAAATGGAGAAAAGTGTTTTTGGAAAATAGACTTCTGTGTCATGTACTTGAAGGAGAGGAAACTTGTACGCCATATGATTTTCATGATCAGAACATGGGAAAATGGCAAAGAGATAAGGGCCGCGCAAGTTTGGGTTGGTCGCGCAAGTGACCTATGCGCCATGAAGAGACTTGCGCGCCGACGCCTAGGAGGATTGGAAACCTATGCGTCTATTGTTTTTCCAGAATATTACTTCAAAATATGGCAAAATAAAGAAGGTCCACCAAGTATTTGTGTGGTCTCGCAAGTGAGTAGCGTGACAAAGGCTCGGGAGGATGAGCTGCACGCCGGAACCTGCACGCCGAGGGAAGACTTGTGCACCACCGCGCAGTGGGTCCAGTTTGCCTATAAAAAGAGGACCACCCCTCCTGATTTGTAATGAAGTTCGAGACTTATAGTTTTTTTCTAGCTCTCGTCACGGATGTGGTTGAGTCGTGCAAGTAGAGGCTGCGCGCCGGCTGTTGGCTGCGTGCCCAAGGTGATTTGGGTGAGAAAGGAAGTGAGTCGTGCAGGGTGGAAGCTCAAGACGGCAGTGTCGCACAGATTTTTTTGGTGACACTTGCGCATCGGTTTGGACTTGTGCACCAAGGACTTGCACCCCGTATTGGGACTTGCGCACCAGGCTTTGAGGAGACTGCCAGATATTGTGGAAGCACATATGTTATTTTTGAAGCTGCACAAAGCTGGAGGATCACCCGGTACCCTCAGCGCAAACTGAGATTTGTCTTCTGGTAAGAGTTGGACTTTAACAGAGCATCTACATACAACAGAGGATGCATTCTTATGCAATGATGATGAGACCTTCTCATATATAAACTGAGTGGGACTTCACCAACGACAGTGATCCAGGGGTAGTCAACGGGAGTGACCTGAGGGATGTAGTGAGCTATCCCTGAACTTTTGTAAATGTAGTGAGCCCGGGACATAGTGACTATTCCCGAACCATTATAATCCACATCAAGTGAAGTTTAGTGTAATTTGGTACGACCGGAAACTTTTTGGCGTATGCTCCTTGAACGTAGCCCTTAGTGGTGAACCAAGTAAAAAGGGTTGTGTCTTCTCTGTGCATGTGAATGTTTTATTTCTGATCATATTCACCATAGAGGATCAAAAAGATCCTGCCAATGTGGGAAAAATATCCATCACATTAAACGAAACAGTTTTCACCCTAATTCACCCATCCCCTCTCAGGGTGTCCCGAGGTCCTTCAAGTGGTATCAGAGGGTAAAGGTTGATGGTGTTGAATCTATCCTTTATCGTAATGGAGAATACAGTCAATGTCAGGGGAGTCCCTCACTTCGATGTAAGTAATTTCCAGATATGGAAAATATAATGAGATCTTATCTAATATCTCTTGGAATAGATGTTCTCTTTTCTACTGTGCAAGGAATACAAGTCGCTGACCCAACAGGCCTGGCTATGACTGAAACAGACAGGAAAATTATTGATGCAGATGCTAAAGTACAAAATGAACATACTGCAGACCTTTCTGATCAGAACTACCTAAAGTTGATTAATTGCACCTCAGAAAAATACATGTGTGATAAACTCGAGAATAGTTTTGAAGGAGATAACAAAGTGAAGGAGGCGAAACTACAAGTGATGCACAATCGGTTTGATGATCTGAAGATGCATCCAGACGAGAATGCAGAATCTTTCTTCAATCGAATTACTGAAGTGGTTGGAGAAATTCGGGTTCTAGGTGAAGAAATCAAAGACATTGATATTGTAAAGATAATATTAAGAAGACTTCTACCTCTGTACAATGCAAAGGTGTTATCCCTTGAGTAAAGAGATCTTTCAAAACATTCTCTAGATGATCTACTTAGTGGCTTGGTAGCATATGAAATGAGAGTCAAACCAGAAGATGCTACGACTCGTGTGAGGAAGGAAATGGAATTCAAGGCCATGTATAAATTAAAAATATAAAAAGATAGTAGTGGTGAAGATTAAGAAGAAAAATAACTTCTTTCTCTAATTGCAAAGAAGTTCCATAAGGGGAAAGGGAAATTCAAAGGGAAGTTACCTCTCACATGTTTTCGTTGTGGAAAACATGGGAACATTGCCTCTCAGTGCTTAAGAAAAATCAATGATGAAGATAGTGAAGATGAAAGCTTCGAGAAGCCTCAGAGAAGGTTCTTCAAAAAGGGAGACTTCAAATCTGGAAAGAAAATGCAAAGGAAGAGTTTTTTCTGTGAAGAGGAAGAAGATGATAATGAATTCCATGATGATGAAGATCTAGAATTCAAAACTGGGAACCATGCTTCCATGATGGCCACTGTTGAAAATTCAGATGATATTGGTGGAGAAAGACAATTGAGAACATCTATAGATCCCGACATGAAACTTAAATATGTAGTTAGTAAGCTTAATATTAAATTTAAGAGTTGAAATAAGTGGAAATCTATTGTATAAGATTCAACTGAATATGTTGATCAACTTGAAGCTAAAATTGAACGACTGGAAGAATTTTTGAAGGTACAGTCTAAAATAATTGAAATCAATGATGATGTAGTGGATCAAAAGCTGAGAATTGAAGAGCATGAAAAGGTCATCAATGACCTCACCTCCAGACAGATAGAAAACCCAAGAATGGTGAGGGTCTTGAGGAGGAAGTTGTTACTCAAAGGAGTAAACATGAGACTAAATCAATTCCAAAAGAATCAAGGAATAAAATACAGTTTGGAAGATTCTAATATGAACAATTACTAGCAAGATCCATGTGTGGTTCAGATGGGGTTGGAAAAATCGTTAGTAATCAAAGACCTGCTTTCATGGGAAAGAGTGGAATTGGTTGTGAGGCTGAGACATCAACTACTGGAAGTGAAAATATCCAAAAGAAAGATAAGATGAAAGTTGAACATGTTGAAACGTTTCCTAATGTTTTGAAAAAGGAACCCTCAATCCAAACTAAAAGGAGAACTGAAAATTATCCTCAAACATTCAGAAATGAAATACAGTCTAAATTTTCTCCCAAGGAAGAAGGTATGAGGAGTAATTTAAGTGAGAAGACATTTCCTCTCATGAAGTGTCTATTCTGTGACTATCTGGGCCAAACCATGTCTTATTGCGAAGAGGCAAGAAGCTATCTGAATGGAGAAGACATAGAAGTTCAACAAAGGAGAACAGATTCATATCCTAATTCTTATAGAAGAAAAACTTTCTATGGATATTGTTATAGTTGTTCTAACTTTGGTCATAAGGCTACTAATTGCTGGCAGAGAAGGGACATGGACACCTCATACAAAAGATCAAGACAAGTCATGTCTCATCAGCAAGATAGTGTTTCTCTTTCAAACATTTTTTCTCCTCTCAAATAATATTTTGACTATGGAGAACCTGGGTATGCAGAAGATATAATTGAAAGGCCATCAGTACTATATACTCAATCAAATGTCTCATGGTAGTAATGTAAGAAGATTGAGAAATCCAACCTTGCTGAGGTGGACCTAAATGCTACAATGAACAATAGTATCTGGATTCTGGATAGCAGTTGTTCATCTCATATGATAGGTAATGTGGGCCTGCTAATGGATATCAAAAGGACGGTTGATGGAACAATACGATTTGGTAACGATGGGGCTCTGAAAATCAAAGGGAGTGGAAGTACCGAATTATCTCATGGGGAACTAAGGAAGACTAATGTCCTTTACGTAGATGGCCTACGTCATAATCTCCTCAGCATGAGTCAACTCTGTGACTCATGAATTATAGTTACTTTTAATCAGAAAGGCTGCACGATCAAGGGAAAGACAGGCAATTCACTTGTGAAGGGATGCATAATAAAAGGCAACATGTATCAAGTTGATAGTGAAGAAAATTTATGTTACATGACTGATGAAGAAGAAAAAAATTTGTGGCATCATAGACTAGGACACATCAATCAACAAGACATGGAGAAAATATCAAAATTGTGAATTTTCATGGACATTCCAGACCTGAAGCATGAGTGTGAAAAATCTTGTGATGCATGCATTCGTGGGAACCAGTTATGCAGTTCATATTGTCCAAAGAATAAAAGGGAAGGTCACCTTTTCGATCTGATTCATACAGATGTATGTGGGCCGAAATTTTTTTTCATAACTCATGTAGAAATGTACTTTGTCCTTTTTATAGATTATTACAGTATAATGTCATGTGTAATGGTCATTCACAAGAAACGACAAGTCCTTGACTGCATGAAAACATATCGGCGAATTGCCGAGAATGATATTGGACGAACAATCAAAGTGTTGCGATCTGACAATGGAGGAGAATACACATCCATTGAATTTGAGAATTATCTGGATAATCCTGGGATACAACATGAGTAAGCTGATGTCATAACTCCACAAGAAAATGGAGTTGTTGAACGTAGGAATCGACAGGTGAACAACATGGCACGAACTATGTTGATTGAGACTCGTATTCCACGACATTACTGGAAAGAGGTTGTTCAAGCTGCAGTGTAATTCATAATCGAACAAGACTTTATATGGGTGAGATGAAGACACCATATGAATTATGTCATGGATGGAAGCCTTCTTTAAAATTCTTTTGTGTCTTTGGAAGTAAATGCTGCATCAGGAAAAAAGAAATAAATCAAGGGAAATATGGCGACAATGCCGATGAAGGAATTTTCCTCGGTTACTTAATGAATTGCAAAGCCTACAAATGTTTCAACAAGCGTTTAGTACGGATTGTGGAAAGAAGAGATGTAAAGATAATTGAAGAGAAAAGCACAAATGCTTCAAGGATGTCATATACTGCTGTGAATGAAAGTCAGGATGAAAGTGAACATGAAGAAAATACAAATGCATAAATAGAGGAAGTTGTTCAAAACACTCAGCACTCACATCATGATGTTGACTCAGAAGAAGAATCTGAAGAAGAAACTGTGGCTGAATAGAATTCTACTGAACCTCTCAAGAGAAATCGAAGAGCTGAGATTGATCCATCCAACATAATTGGGGATAGGAGTGCACCCACTCAAACAAGAAGGATGAGGAATAACATGCAATCTTAATTTCTATCAGTTTTAGATCCATCCTCATTCGAAGAAGCAACAAATGATGAATCTTGGGTGAAATCCATGAATGATGAATAAGATCAGATTGACATGAATCAGACTTGGGATCTTGTCCAGAGACCTGAAGGTCACAATGTGATTGGTACCAAATGGATCTTCAAAAATAAGTTTGATGATCATGGAAGTGTCATCAGATATAAGGCACAACTGGTATGTAAAGGATACTCCCAAATTGAAGGCATTGATGTTGAAGAAAACTTTTCTCTAGTGGCTAGACTGGAGTCAATCAGGCTTTTCCATTCCATGGCACTCCAAATAGGATATAAAGTATATCAAATGGATGTCAAGACAACATTCTTGAATGGTGTACTCGAAGAAGATGTCTACAATGAACAACCAGTGGGCATTGTTTTGGGTGCTGATGAAACAATGGTTTGCAAACGGAAGAAAGCTCTATATGGTTTGAAGCAGGTACCACGTGCATGGTACTCATGGATGGATTCATATCTCATGAAGCTGTAATTCAATAGAGGAGGATTTGATCACAATCTCTATGTCAAGAATTCTCCAAGTAATCTATTCATGGTTCTAGTCTATGTTGATGATATCATATTTGGTGGTAGCAGGAAGAAATCAGGGGATGAATTTTTGAACCACATGAAATCAAAATTTGAAATGTTGATGATTCGGGAGATCACATATTTCATGGGGATGCAGTTGATTCAAAAGAAGGAATACACATTCATTTCTTAGGAAAATTATGCAAGAGAGCTGCTGAAAACGTTTAATATGCAGTACTCCAAAACAATGTCAATTCTGGTTGCAGTTGGAACTAAACTTGGAATGAAAGAGGATGGGGCCTCTGTTGATCCCAACATGTATAGGAGGATCATTGGGAGCCTACTGTTCCTGAAAACAACACGACCAGATATTGTCTTTGCCACATGCCTTGCGACCCGCTTTCAGAGTAATCCAAAGGAGGAACATATGGCGGGAGTAAAAAGAATCCTGAGGTACATTCAAGGTACACATAACTTCGGGTTATTTTTTGTTGCAGATAGGGATAGTGAATTATCAGCATTTTCTAATGCTGACTGGGTTGGTGATGTAGTAGACAGAAATTCCACTAGTGGTGGATCCTTCTATATTGGGCAGAAATGTGTTGGTTGGTTGAGCAAGAAACAAGAATGTACTTCTCTTAGTACTGCTGAAGCTGAGTATATCTCTACCACAAAGGCATGCACTCAACTACTATGGATGAAGCACCAATTAACAGATATTGGTGATGAGTTAAAGAAACCAATTGTGATTTACTGTGATAAAAACTGCGCAAATGATCTTACGAAGAATCATGTTCAACATTCCTGTACGAAACATATTGAAATCAGGTATCAATTTATCAAATAAAAAGTTAAACAAGGGTTGATTAGATTGGATCATGTGGGAACAGATGAACAAGTGGTTGATATCCTGACCAATCCACTGTTTGCAGCTGTGTTTGAGAAGCATCAGTTGATCCTCAGTGTTCAGCCACTTCCCAGTGCATAAGGAGGTTATGCAATTCCCCTCTCCCCAAGTATGATAATTGATTTTATCTGTTTATGAATGAGATTCAAGTTTTTGGGGGAGATACTATCTAGGGGGAGTATAGTTTTAGCTGAACGTTGAACAAATTACCAGGCTTTGGGTTTATTTTCAATGGGGGAGAAAGGAATAAATTCAGGCATGTTCAGAGTTGTAATACTCGTGTGACACAATGCGAATTCAGTGTCAGTGATAGGATGAGAAGGATAAGAAGAAATTCATCATTCATGTAATGATTCTTGGGCATCATTGAGAATTAAAAAACACTAGAACCCAATTCAAGCTTTATCTCTTTTTTCTATACCTAGCTTTTCTCACGTAGACATAGAGTGTTGGCTGAGTTGATTGTTGCGTTTTTGGTTTGCACTAGGATGAAGATCTGTTGAATTTATTTTCTGATTCCCAACAAACACAAAGGGGGATATTGTTGGAACCATGGTCTTCTATGCAAGATTTGGAGTATGGTATGTGTTTGTTGTCAATCCTAAATGGAAGTTCAGAATTTGTACCAGTAAAGAGATCATACAGTTCAAGTAGACAATAATATTGAAGGTGGCGTCGTTTCCCAGCATTTGCCAAATTTTTGGGCCTAAAAATCGACAAATGGAGAAAAGTGTTTTTGGAAAAGAGACTTGGGCATTGTGTACTTGAAGGAGAGGAAACATGTATGCCATAGGTTTTTCAAGATCAGAAGATGGTAAAATGGCTAAGGGATAAGGGCGACACATGTTTTGGGCTGGTCGCGCACGTGACCTGTGTGTCGTGAAGAGACTTGAACGCCAATGACTAGGAGTATTGGAAACTTGTGCGTATATTGTTTTTCAAGATTATAACTTCAAAATATGGCAATGGAAAGAAGGTCGCGCAAGTATTTGTGTGGTCTCGCAAGTGAGTAGCGCGACAGAGGCTGAGAGGATGAGTTGCGCGCCAGAACCTGCGCGCTAAGGGAAGACTTGTGTGCCACCACGCAGGGGGTCTAGTTTGCCTATAAATAGAGGACCACACCTCCTAATTTGTAACAAAGTTTGAGACTTAGAGTTTTTTTCATACTCTCGTCGCGCAAGTGGTTGAGTCGCACAAGTAGAGGCTGCGTGATGGCTGTTGGCTGCACGCCCAAGGTGATTTGGGCGAGAAAGAAAGAGAGTCACGCATGGTTGAAGTCAAGACGGCAGTGTCGTGTAGATCCTTCGGTGACACTTGCTCTCCGGTTTGGACTTGCGCACCGAGGACTTGCGCGCCATATTGGGACTTGCGCACCGGGCTTTGTGGAGACTGCCAGATATTGTTGAAGCACATCTGTCCTTTTTCAATCTGCACGAAAGCTGGAGGATCACCCGGTACCCTCAGCGCAAAGTGAGATTCGTATTCTTTTAATAGTTAGACTTCAAAAGAGCATCTACATACAACTGAGGATCCATTCTTATGCAATGATGAAGCGACCTTCACGTCTATAAACTGAGTGGGACTTCACCAACGGCAGTGAGCTAGGGGGAGTCAACGGGAGTGACCCGAGTGATGTAGTGAGCTATCCCTGAACTTTTGTAAAGTTGGTGAGCCCGGGACAGAGTGACTGTTCCCGAACCATTATAATATACAAAAAGTGAAGTTTAGTGGAATTTGGTACGACCGGAAACTTTTCGGTGTATGCTCCTTGGACGTAGCCCTTAGTGGTGAACAAGGTAGAAAGGGTTGTGTCTTCTCTGTGCATGTGAATGTTTTATTTATGATCATATTCACCATACAGGTTCAACAAGTTTCTACCAACATGGGAACAAGATCCATCACATTAAAAGAAAAAGTTGTCACCCTGATTCACCCCTCCCCTCTCAGGGTGTCCTGGGGTCCTTCATGCCCCTCTCATCTCGTACCACGGACACCCCTCCTCCAGCGACTCCCTCCCAGCCACGCCTCTTGTCCGGCGAACTCCCTCCCGGCCGTGCCTCTGTCTGGAGACCTCCCTCCCTGCCGCACCTCTGTCCGACGACCACCCTCACGGCCATCCTCCCCCTCGGCCCGTCGCACCCCCTCCCACTGGTACCCCATCGCGCCGAACATGCTTCCCCTCTTGCTTCCATCCTGAACCCCCACAGGAACCCCATCCTTCCATCTCGGAACCCACCGAACCTCCTCGGTGCCAGCCGTTAGCGCATTGTCCGCTGTCTCCCTACTGGCGCAACTCTCTTCTACGGATGAATTCCCTCTAGGTAGGGTCCACCCCTCTTTGTTTTTTTCCTTCTAAATCTTTCATTGATTTTTTGGTCTTCCAGTGGTAATGAGTTCTTGTTTTATGGATTTGACAATATTTTTTTTGTTTGAATTCCTGTTTTGGGTGCGCGATAGGTTGCCTATGGTTCGGTTGAGGTGCCATTGTGAATTAGAACAATTTTGTAGAAGCTTCTTGGTTTGAGTTAGGTGGTTCCATTCCATACCATCAGTAGATGATTTAAATTTCTCCTTAATTAAATTATAATGTGTTCTAGTGATAACTTGCGTGATGAAAATTTTATTTTGGACATGGTTCGATATGCATATTGATTAATTTGAGTTGTTTTTAAGTAAATGCCAATGTTTTTCATTTGGGTTGGGTTTTTTAAATCTTCAGACGTGTTTTAGTTAATTGTTTAAGGTGTGCAAATTGTGTTTTCAAGAACGCTTGAGGTATGGATGTTATTAAACTGAGTTTTCAAAATAAGGTAAACTATTTTGATGTGTTTATTTTTATTATTAACATTGAGTATGTTTTAGCGGTTTGAATGAGGTTTTAGGAGGGTTGTGATGTACATTTGATTTTCAAATGGTTACGAAATCTAAAATTTATGTGTTTTAATCTAAGGCCATGTAGTATGCATGTGTGATGTTTTAGTAATTGATCAATTGTTTATTTAAGTGGCGTTTGATATGCGAATCATGTTTGGGAAGGTTTTGGGGTTGTTTGGTAGGTACGAAATGTGTTTTCAAGTTCATTGAGGTGTCTGTATAGTTAAATAGAGATTTTCAATGAATATGAGACACATTGGGTGTGTTTGTCGTGTAGCGTACATTTCGAGTTAAATGGGAAATTGTTTGAACAATGGAAAAACATTTTTTGGTTTGTATATGCTGTTCTTTTGGTTTTAATGTTATGTTCTTATATGAAATCGAGTTCTTCATTCTTGTGTAAACCTTTTCTTTCTAATTTGAACTGTTTTATAAATTGTTAATTTCACTCATTAAATTATATGTGGGGTGCGGGAGTTGTTTTTGATAGAATTACGTGTGATTTATGTTTTTAAAGGGGTTCTTACATGTGAAACTAGGCATGTCTCATGTGCAAACACTTTTTGTGATATTTAGAAATGTTATTCAAATTGTTTAAATAGTTTATCAAGTCATTCAAGTGATCCGAACTATGTTATAAAATGGTTTTGGTGTGCATGTGTTTTTTTATGGTGTTTAGGTATGCAAGTGGTAACTTGTACGTGTAATGTCTTGATTGGTTCAGGATATGGGAGAGTGATATACATTATTTGAATGTGAAACTTATTTGAGCACAAGGGAAAACCCTGGGTATCTAGGTGGGCTGACCAGAACTAGTGCGCTAGTGAACCGGATGTGTATCGTCCCTGTTTCACATAGCTGGATTGAAGATTACAACACAAACTATACATATGATGACTAAGGGTCGTGTCCTTCTAAGCCACGTTTTCTGAGGGTCGTGGACTTCTAAGACTCGTTTCTGAGAATCATGGTTTCTAGGCCACGTTTCACTGAGACATAAGGTTCTAGGGTCCCACTCAAGCTAGATGATCCTTAGGGGTTTTACCCATAGTGATCTACCATCAATGATGTGGTGCCTTCTGTCATCATATGGAGGACCACTTGTGTGTTTGTTTGAGTATATGTGCGTGCGTGCATGTGTGTGCGGGAGTATGTGTATGTATTCCCTTGATGAATTTTTCTCGTTCCCTTTCAGATCGTGTTTGTGAAATGGGTTCTATTAGTGTTTTCTTTTAGTTTTTAGCTTGTAAATGTTTTATTTAAAAACATTTTGAATGTGTAATTTTGAACAAGCACATTAAATTAACTTTTTGATGTTGTGGCATGGAACCTTTTTTTTTTGGTCACATCCTACTGGGATTTTGGCTCACACCCTACTACACCTTTGGGGGTATGTAGACCTTGTTTCTTGTGCATTCCTGGTTGTGACATCGTGCTTAGTGATGGTGGTTCAGGTTGCATTTGTCCTTTTCACGGAGAGTGGTGTTGATGTGGCATCTCTTTTGTCGGGAGGATAGTGTAAGAGTTTTATTTTCCACGGTCATCTTTTCTTTTAGTTTTGGTTCGAGTTGTAGACTTTAAACATGTTCACAGTTTAAAGGCATGTTTAGTTGTCTATTTTTAGTTTTAGTTTATTTATCTGGATAGTTGTTTTTCTGTCTTTTATTTCGAGTAAATCATTCCCATGTAATGTTTGATACCCGGGCACTTGTGCCATCCCGTCGGGATCAGGAATGCCCTTCGGGCCATGTCACGGACCGGGTCGGGCACCGGGTCGGAAGGCGACCTGGCCAGGTTCATGACAAAATGGACTCATAGGGCAATGTTTTCACTCTTAGGTCATTTTCTTTTGGGATAGAGTCACGGTAGGCTTCATTTAAAGTTGTCGAGACTCGACGTCATGGCTATGAGTGAGGTGTCTGGCCAGCACACCTCGTGAAGGGACTCATGTTTCAAATGTATGTTAAGGATTGTCTGGTTTATTGGGTCCTTGCGGTTATTCTTGTCTTGCGGAAAAGAAAAGGGTGCAGGGTTAGTGGTCTTGGTGAGCTCGCATGGTCTGGCAAGCCTTGTGGAGTTGAGGACACTGCCCTAAATTACACTCAGTGGCCAGTGGCGTGATCGGCGTATGACCACCAACCATATATTCCAGTCACCCACTGACCCTAGTTTCCTCCTGCATAGCTTCTCGTCTCTTTGTTCAAGAATTGTGGACATTTGGTTTTTAGGTATAAATGATTTCGTCTTGGAAAATGTTCTTGTAAATGTTTTGAAATAAAGCACTTTAAAAATAAAATGAGGTTTGAGGTTTGAAAAGCGTGGGTTGAATGTTTTGGTTTTGAAAAATGGAAGGGTTTGGTTTTGATCCATTGTGCCCTCATGGGAACCACATGCATGAGTGTATACGAAAAGGGAAATGGTTAATTGCATGAGCAGATGATTGCCCGGATGGATGTGAGGTAGATGCCGGTGCGGCACGAGATCATGCATGTGGGAGGCTCATGGGACACCATTGTTGTTTGGGCAACCCACTAGCTTGGATTATTTTAAAAATGTTTTGTTAAATAAAAAAATTGGTGTTTTAGTAAACAATGTTTCTGTGATGTGCCCTTGTGTTTTGGAAATGTCAGATGTGAGGTGTTTTGAGCTGAGAATCCTTTTGACTGATTTGTGTCCTGAGTTTAAATTTATATCTTTATGTTGGTATGAAAGCGTGTTGTTGGTGAATTCTTTTAAAGAGTACTTCGGGAAGCCCTTGCAGTGGTTTCCCCTGCATGCTTAGTGTTCGCTTGTGGTATTTCTTGACCATTGGACCAATTTTGTTGGGTCCATGTTTTTCTTTCTTGACTAGTGTACCCCCCCCCCATGAAGAGATGACATGAAATTGAAGTTTGGACACCAGCAACTCGCCATTGGCCGACCCTCCAGTTGATCAGATGACTCTTCTTGAATTCTAGAATTGAACCCACCTCATATGTTTATAACTTGATGAATCATCTCGCAGCGGGATGACATATGTGCGGGGAGTTGAACAGAGTTTTGGTTTCCTTGATTTGTCTGAGTCATTGAGTATAAGGTTTGCCATTTTTGCGTTAGTTGGTTTCTCGTGGAAGTGGTGAAAGAAATTCTAGCAGGGAAGGGTGAAGATGATTCAGAGTTATTGGTTCTTACCGATGTCTTGAATGGGTTGTAGTGTTTTCATCAGCCGCAAGGGTCATGTTTGGTGACCACTTGCAGTGTGAGTTCTCTTTTAAGTGAAAAGGTGGAAGCAACATTGGGTTGTCGGTGCGGGATGTTATTTTTAAATGACCTTTGGTCCTTCATTGGTTTCATTTAAGAAAAAGGCTCTGTTAGGCCACTAGTGTGGCATACCCAGCCATGTGGGGCTACTACGGTCGATTGCAGGAATCACTTGTTGTTTAAGACTCATTTTGAAGCCCCTCTCCGTATAATGGTCATCTCTACCACAATGGTCATGTTCAAGTGATGATTTGTGGTGTTGTGTTCTCATTCAGGGGGACAAAGTGAAATGCGCATTCACCATTTCAGCTCTTGTGTTGGTGAGTGTTCCTTTTATGATTAGTTTTATGTCATAAGGTGTTGTGTTTTCTGGTGTTGTCTCGGATTTATTGTGGTTACATGTGACACAAAAAGGAGAAGATCTGTTCGGGTGTCTTCCATGCCTAACTGTGAGGCGGGAGATGGTTCAAATATCAGGGCTCCAGCTGTAGGCATCAGAGTGAAGCTCGTGCATGGTCAGGAACCAAAAGAGTGTATGAGACCCCGACTTTATTTCTGTCATCATTATTAAAAGTAAAGGAAATTTAAATTGTTTCTATGGTTGTTCTGCTCCAAATGAGCTGTCTGGTTGCATAAGGTTTTCACGGCCATGTGGAGGCGTGTTTGTCTTGTTGTCTTAATGTCTTGGGGGTTGTGTCCCACCGGATGAATTTGCTTCCAGTGGTCCATAAGGGGTCTGTTAGGTAAATCGGTCTCAGATTTGAATAATGCTCATCCAGGAATGTGAAATGCTGGTTTGTCTTGGATCATGCATTTGATGCCCCGGTAGTTGGGTCCCTCCCTCCCCGCCACTTGTGGTGGGGTCATTGGTCACCATCGAGAAATTTTCAATGTTCTATACCTTCTATTAGTTCTAATGGTGGGGAGACCCACATTGGGTCTCGCACGAATGTCTCTAGAATGAATTAGTGCTGGACTATTCTTTAATGGCGGGGAGTCTACTCGAACCTTCCCATGTCGGTTTTCCAGTATCGTTTCGAGAGTTAGTGAATTCCTAATGGTGGGGAGCCCCTCGGGCCTCCCCATGTTGATCTTATGCTTTAGTTTTTAAATATGGCTTGGTGATAAGTGATAAGAGTGTTCCATGGACGTGGTTTGACCTTGTTAGTTAATTTTACCAAAATGGTGTGGTTTCAATTTAATAGTTCTTGAGATGTCTTAGCTTGTCAAGTTGATTTTTTTGGGTGTGAGAGTCGCTTTCCTTGATCAGTCAACTAGAGGCGTTCGAGCTCTTTGGGGCGGGCAACACAAATCAGAAAGTCTTTTTACGCATTTCATGATTTTGTCTTTGAGTAACATTCCTTGATCACAATTCTTTTGTCTCTCATTGCTTGGTGTTTGTGGGGATTCCCTTTTAACCTTAAGGGAGTGTGGTTTTCTTCTTTAGGGTTTGGTTCTAGTTATGGCTTTCCGGGGAAGGAAATCTTTATGGTGGGGAGAATTGTCACACCCATCCTTTTTTTCTATTATTTATTTCATTGCTTTATTGGACATTAGATAGTTCGGGTGGAGGCCCGACATAATGTTTTTCGAGTTCTTTGTGTTTTGGTCTTGTTTGCGTCCAGCGCAACGTGGTCGAAGCTGCGCTACCTCGATAGCGTCGTCGTGCGGCCCTGCCCGGTTCACCATACGCCTTGACGATGTTTAATTAATGAAATAAATTAAATTAACAAATGTTTTAAAAATAATAATCATAATAATGTCATTTGAGATAATAATAATAATTATTATTATTATAATTATAATTATTATTTATATTTTAGTTTATTCAAATTATTATTGGTATTATTATTATTACTATTAATAGTATTAAAAAATATATATTATTTACTAAGTTTATTAATATTGAAGTTATTATTATTATTAATATCATTATTATCGTTATTTCAACTAATACATTAATTTATTTATCTTTTCTTTTTGATCTATTTAGATATTTTTTTAGGTTTATTATGAGATACAATTTTTATTTATTTATTGTATTTTTATTTTTATTTTCCTTCTAGTATTTTTTTTCTTCTTATATTTCCATTATTTTTAATTTTTTTTCCTCTCCCTATGTTTATCTCCACTGTCGCTTGCGGAAACCACCCCTCAAACCCTATGCGCCGTTTTTTTTTCTTCTCCCTTTCCATTGTCGCCGGATCACTTCCCCCCACTTCTCCCAGCTTTGCGCCGCACCCCTGCTCCCTCTCCAACCCGTGCGCCATCTCCCTCTCCTCCTTTCTGGCGGCCTCCCCCTCCCAGCTCGCACCACAGACCCCCCTCCGCCAGGGACTCCCTCCCAGCTGTGCCTCTTGTACGGCGACCTCCCTCCCAGCCGCGCCTCTTTCCGGAGACCTCCCTCCCGGATGCGCCTCTATCCGACGACCACCCTCCCAGACAACATCCCCCTCGGCCCATCGCACCCCTTCCCGCTGGTACCCCATCGCGCCACACCCACTTCCCCTCTTTCTTCCATCTTGAACCCCCGCATGAAAACCATCCTTCCAGCTCGAAACCTACTGAACCTCCACGGTGCAAGTTGTTAGCGTGTTGTCGGACGTCGCCCTACCAGCGCAACTCTCTTCCGCGGATGAATTCCCTCTTGGTAGGGTCCTCCACTCATTGTTTTTTTATCCTTCTAAATCTTTCATTGTTTTTTTGGTCTTCCATCATGAATGAGTTCTTATAATATGGTTCTGACATGATTTTTTTGGAATTCGTGTTTTGGGTGCAGGCTAGGTTGCTTATGGTTCGGTTGAGGTGAGATTCTGAATTCGCACAATTTTTCAGTTGCTTCTTGGATTGTGGTAGGTGGTTCCATGCCATACCATCTTTAGATGATTTAAATGTCTCCATAATTAAATTATAATTTGTTCTAGTGATAAATTTCGTTATGGGAATTTTATTTTGGACGTGCTTAGATATGCAAATTGATTAATTTTATTTGTTTTTATGTAAATTACAATGTTTTTCATGTGTGTTGTGTTGTTGAAATCTTCAGACATATTTTAGTTAATTTTTTAAGGTGTGCAAATTGTGTTTTCAAGAACACTTAAGGTACAGATGTTATTAAACTGTGTTTTTCAAAAGAAGGTAATCTATTTTGACGTGTTAATTTTTATTATGAACCTTGAGTATGTTTTAGGTGCGTAAATGAGGTTTTAGAAGGGTTGGGATGTACAATTGATTTACAAATGGTTACTACATCTAAAATTTATTTGTTTAAAACTAAGGCCTTATAGTATGCATGTGTGATGTTTTATTAATTGAGCAATTATTTATTTAAGTGTCATTTGATATGCGAATCATGGTTGGGAAGGTTTTTGGGGTTTTTTGGTAGGTTAAAAATGTGTTTTCAAGTTCTTTGAGGTGTCTGTATAATTAAATAGAGATTTTCAATGAATATGAGTCACTTTGGGTGTGTTTGTCATGTTGCATACTTTTGGAATTAAATCAGAAATTGTTTGAATAATGGAAAAACATGTCTTGGTTTGTATATGCTGTACTTTTGGTTTTAAAGCGAAGTTCTTATATGAAATCAAGTTCGTCTTTCTTGTGTAAACCTTTTCTTTCTAATTTGAAGTGTTTTATAAATTGTTAATTGCTCTCATTAAATTTTATGTGGGTTGCGGGAGTTGTGTTTTACAGAATTACGTGTGAATTAAGTTTTTAAAGGAGTTCTTACATGTGAAACTGGTCATGTCCCATGTGAAAACTCTTTTTGTGCTATTTACAAATGTTCTTCAAATTGTTTAAATAGTTTATCAAGTCATGCAACTGTTCCGAACTCTGTTATAAAATGGTTTTGGTGTGCGTGTGTTTTTTTATGGTGCGTGGGTATGCAAGTGGTGACTTGTATGTGTAGTGTCTTGTTTGGTTCAGGATATGGGAGAGTGATATACATTATGTGAACGTGAAACTTGTTTGAGCACGAGGGAAAACCCTGGGTATCTAGGTGGGTAGACCAGAACTAGTGCGCTAGTGAACCAGATGGGTATCGTCCCTGTTTCACATAGATGGATTGACGATTACAACACCAATTAAACATATGATGACTGATGTCCGTGGCCTTCTAAGCCACGTTTTCTGAGGGTTGTGGTCTTCTAAGCCACATTTCGGAGGGTCGTGGTTTCTAAGCCATATTTCACCGAGACACGTGGTTCTAGGGTCCCACTCGAGCTAGATGATCCTTATGGGATTTACCCATATTGCTCTACCATTAATGTTGTGGTCCCTTCCGTCGGCATATTGAGGGCCACTTGTGTGTGTGTGTGAGTATATGTGTGTGCGTGTGTGTGTGTCTGCAGGATTATGTGTATGTATTCCCTTGATGAATTTTTCTCCTTCCCTTTCAGACCGTGTTTGTGAAATGGGTTCTATTAGTGTTTTCATTTTGATTTTATCTTGTAAATGTTATCTTTAAAAACGTTTTGAAAGTATAATTTTGAACAGGAACATTAAATTATATTTTTGATGTTGTGGCATGGTACCTTTTTTGGGTGACGTACTACTGGGCTTTTGGCTCAAACCCTACATACACCTTTGGGTGTATGTAGACCTTTTTTCTTGTGCATTTCAGGTTGTGACTTCATGCTTAGTAATGGTGGTTCAGGTTTTAGTTGGCCTTTTCACATTGAGTGGTGTTGATGTTGCCTCTCTTTTTCTGGGAGGTTAGTGTAAGAGTTTTAGTTTCCGTTATCATATTTTCATTTAGTTTTGGTTCGAGTTGTAGACTTTAAACCTGTTCATAGTTTAAAGGCGTGTTTGGTTGTCTATTTTTAGTTTCAGTTTATTTATCTGGTTAGTTGTTTTTCTGTATTTTATTTCTGGTAAATCGTTCCCATGTAATGTTTGATACTCGGGCACCTGTGCCAGCCCGTGGGGATCAGGACCGCCCTTCGGGCCATGTCGCGGACCGGGTCGGGCACCGGGTCAGATGGCGACCTAGCCTGGTTCGTGACAGAATCAAATAGATACCATAAAAGGAGGTTTTGTCATGTTCTGATTTCGTTTATGAAAAAATATAGATGAATCCGATTTGAGAGACTGATTACTTAAGCATAAAATGAGTTTGTTGTTGCTACTACTGCAAATAGCATGGTTTGTGATATTCTTGTTCTTTTATGAGTGTGCAGTTTTATGGAGTAAAAGTTTTTTTTCTATTTGGTAAGTTCTCTGAACATATGAATCTGAGCTTTTTTTGAGTTTTTATTGGAATTTGAATAATCTCCATGTGACATTCCTTGTAAATGCTCGATTTAATGTTCAAGATAGTGATAGTGAAGTGGAGACTGAAGTGAGTTTGAATTCTTAGAAAGATGGACTCTGTGTATTGTTTCCTGAAACTGATTTTCCTTGTGGGGGGTATTCTGAATGACATTCTACATATATAGTTTATAGAGGGAGCCCTTAGTCAAGTATGTTTGTGACCGGTCAATTCCAGAACTAGTTGAGTTGAAGTAGAAAGTTAGATAGGAAGTATATCCAAAATTTAATGGCATGATAAGTAATCTTAGTATTTGAGATGTTGTTGAACAAAATTAATTGAGTTGTATAAATTGTAGAAATTTGAACATGGATACCAAGTAAAAGAGTGAATTATCCAAATTAAATGAGATGATTCATTTAATACCACACCATATAGGGAAGTCGATACTCTGAGAGGAGCTCCAAAACATGCTTTGAGAGGGTGTTGTATATGACCTAAGAAATTCAATATTCACCGTGGGGAATTCAGTATATCATCCAGGGATATTGGTGATATTAAAAAGATGGAATTTTTTATTTAGTCAATCCACCTTTCAAACCAGTGCTTAATCTTGATTTATATCTCTTTGAACTCTAATTTTGTGATTAATATTTTCCGTTATCTTTTATTAATAGTTAGTTTTAGGCTAGAAACCTGTTTTTATATTTTGATGTGAAAGATGATGAATTGTTTTTATTCCATTATTGGAATGGAAGTTTTCATCTTGGGATATTTGATTCTTTCCTATTAGTTTTTATGTTCTTTTAATATGAATAAATTTGAGTATGTTTTTAAAAAAAACATTTTTTACTTAAAGAATTGTAATTGAAAATGAAAATAATACTATTTTACAGATCATATGTCATATGACGAGCATTATTTTCACTGAAATCCTTTTGATAATTATATTTAGAAGATATGAACTGACTATATTGAGAAAAACATTTGAAGGTGATTTAGAGGAGTTATTATTCCATTTCACAATTCTACTATAAGGTTTTATATTCTTTCTTTTTTCTCATATTTTTCTTGTTTCAATTTGTATTTGTGTATACAGATTTTTGTTTTCATTTGTTACAACCATTTGAGAAAACAATATTAATTAGTTACTCCTATTTATTGTTTTCATTTTCTAATTTTTTCTTTTTCTTATTTTTCATAGTGAGATTCTTTTAGGAAATATTAAATATTAGGTTTCCTTAATTTAATTGTAAAAATTATTTGAAATAAAAAGTGGGTGGAATGTTGGTTTATTCGTTAATGGTATGAATATATGATTATTAACTCATATTCTCCTCTTTACCCTTGGCCAACATATACACCCATTCTTTAGTTATATCATGTTTTATTCTCATATTTATTAGTTCAATGTTTTTCATGGTAGTGAAACTAAAATCATGTTAGAATGATAGATTTTGGGGGTTTTAGAAAAAAAAAATTCCCTGAGAAATGATCAGGGAGGGAGGGTATTAGACCTTATTTCCTTGGGTTAATAATATATTAAATCATTTTCCTTTTTCATTTATCATTTTGAAAAAAATTAAAATAGTCTCTCACCATGTGCATTGAAACTTGCCAAACTCAACAGAGATCTCATTCATAATCTCCCCAATCATTCAATAACAAAACCATGTCAACAACAAGTTAAGTGGTTTTATATTTACCTTCAACTGTATGGTTTTTTATTCTTAATTTTTAACTTTTTTCCTTCATTTTAATTCGTATTTGGGTCACTCAGATATTTATATTCACATTTCATATAACTATTATGGAAAACAACATCAGTTAATTATATTTATTTCATATTTTCATTTTGTTATATGTTTCGTTTTGTTATTTTTCACATTGAGATGCTTGTAGAAATGTTTGATAATTTATGATGATTAAACATGGTATGTTAATGAATCATATGGTGTAGAAAAACATATTTTGTAGCCTTATACATTTTATTATATGAGTAGTAACACTTTTAGGAATGATTTTTGTCACTTATGTGAGAATCCACTATAATTTGGGTTGAAATTATTCAATTTTTGTTATTCTTATATATTAAAAGTACTTAAATTAATAATCATTTTGAAGTTATGCAAAAAAATATTAGTTGAATCCTTTATTCTCAATCTCTCTTCTGTCATATATCGGTTCACTTACCTATTTCATTACTAAGGATTCTTAGGAAATCGTAGAATTCCCTATTCTACAAGGCCACCAAAACTATTCATAGTTGGGATAGAGGTAGGAGCATCATCATATGGAACAGTTTTGTGATGGATGGTAAGAGGTACCATCAATGAATCCACCACCTTTTATACAACTACACATATAGTATCCAAATTCATTCCCTCAGCTATGGCGGTACCAATTCCTCCTAACATGGATCCAACTTGTTGGCCAAAAAAGGTGAGGGAGAATGATTCAAAGGGTGAGGTGTATTTCACATGGGTGTGTAGGTAGGATCCTAGGAAGCTATGCTACCTGATCTTTGGTAAGGCATGGATATTTACTAAAGAGGTTAAAGGTGTTGGAAAACAAGTGGCAGATGTACATCATCATCGACACCTGATATATTAGTGACAAATTATAGATAATGTTTTATGGGTATTATGTAATGTTTATTATGTTTGAATATATTTAAACAATGTTGTAACAATTATTTTAATGTTTTTACAAATAAACCACCATAGTTTTGCATAAGATAATTTTATTATTAGTATGTAATGATTTACTATATATACAATTAGTTTAATGAATATATTATAAAATTTTAGAATTAACTATTTGGAATATCCCCGTATAATATTTTATTTAAAATATAATTTATGAATAGAAATTAACTGATTGTATTACATATAATAAATTAAATGATATTGTTGATAATATTATAAATAGATAAATCTGTCATATTAATCTATTTCTAAAAATTTAACCAATAAATATATTATTTTGGTATAATTATAATTGCAATATATCTATTTTATTGGTCATAATAACATTTAGTGATAGAGTTTTTACCAATAATTTAGTGACATGACAATTTTTTTTCGTAAAATTATTTACCAACAGAAAATGTACATATTCCAAAAGATATACCAATGTTGGAAAAGGATAATTATTATATAGTGAGACCATTTCTAGTTTTTTAATCATTATATTTCAATATAGAAAATTTTTTATCATTTCATTCACACAATCACAACTTTTAAAAAAAATTATTCATATGTTATATATTGCATGAAACTATAGTATGTAATTATTCTCCGTGCATTTTAATATTCCTCACATGCCTCTTCTACATTAATAAAATCCATATTGTACTATGCTTACAATGAGCATAAATTTTTGGAAATTACATGCACATGTATTCATGCTTTAGGCATAAATTAATTTAATTTCTATACACGTGTGAACATAAATGCACATATGTAGTTATATATAATTCTTCCATCTAGTCATGTCACAGATATCCTTTCACCCCATGTCCATGTGTCATGATCACCCCACTCACTTCAATTTTTTCATCTAATAATATCCCACTCCCTAAACAAATGACATAGATTCCATAGATCATCACCAAATCACCACTACATGTATGGCCATTCACAACCCACAAAATGGTCATTAACAGTGCTAAAAAGAGCTATTAATTGAAGAGATGATAACGGGGTCCCCATTATCTGCACTGATAAAGGTTGTGGTTTATCTTTTCTAAAAAATCACTAATGAAGTCGACCTTTATGAGTTCTATTTTTAGCATTGAAGAAGGCCTAGCTGCCTGCTTGTGTTATTTATATAACAGCACTCCTAGAAGAAAAAACCTGCAATTTCCATGTAATTTAAAAAAATGATATATATATTTAATTGAAATCATGAATACAAAAATTTACACAATGGTATATTCAATAAAACACCCCAATTTACATTTAAAATAAAATATGTTTTTAGAATTACATTTACAATTATCCATTCAGTATTAAAAAACATTAATATTTCAACTTCTGATGCATGTGATCCCCTCTCTAAAATATCCTCTCATAGTATCGAATTTCAAAAAAATCTTCTCAATATTAAAAAATAGTACACCTATATATGAAAAAAAATATTATGTTGGTAACACTATAAAGAAATAAATTACGCATTAACATTAAAGAACACATTAATAAAATGTCAATATTTAATAAAAATAATAGATTTTGAGTTATATCTGTCACAACGTGCATCATATAGAGGTGGTATTGATCCATACATATTATAAATGAGTTATATCATTAAACTAAAATATCAAAACAATCAGAATGCAATTGCTCAGTTTTGAGTATGTAACTTTTTCTTTTACTAAATTTACTGCCAATATTAAATAATTAAACATTTGGAGTTATACCAACCACATTGTGCATCATATTGAGGTGTTTCTGATTCTTGCCAATTAAAAATTACTTATGGTTCATTTTCCTAAAGAATCGAAACAATCTGAATGCATTTACTTAGTTTTCAGTATGTCAGCTATGGTTTGTTACTAAAATGTCATTTCAAACTGGAAACATGAATTTTTTGTAATACCGATCACATCATTAATTAGATTTATATGATACGACTTTATACACATCACAACTTACTTATGAATTGGTTTCCTAAATTATTAGAGAAATTAATGTGATTTTTCTTAGTTTTTAGTGAGTGACATGTTTTGGATGAAAAAGACAATTTTATACTAAAGATGGATAATTTTAGTCATATCGGCCACACCATGCATCCAATTAAGGGGAGGATAACTCTTAAAAATCCCAAATGACTCAAATATCATTTTCAAAATGTATCAAAACAATCTGAATGCATTTCCTTGGTTTTTAGTATGTCACTTTTTTTACTTAAATTAATGTAAAATTTAAATAAATAGAGACAATTTGAGTTATACTAACAACATCGTAAGTCATATATTGGTTTGGATAAGTATTTCACATCAAAAATGAGTAATAGATCATTTTCACAATATATCAAAACAATCCTAATGCCCAGTATTTCACTTGTAGTTTTTATTTAAATTAATGTCAATTTTAAATAAAAAGAGACACATTGAGTTTTATCGGCCACACCATGCACTATTTTGAGATGAGGATGATTCCTACACATAAAAAATGACTAATAGAATTCTTTCCTAAAATATCAAAACAATCTGAATTCATTTTCTCTATTTTCAATATGTCACTTGTTGTTTTTACTTAAATTAATATATATTTTAAATAAAAATAGACACTTTATGTTATATCGGCCACACCATGCATCGTATTAAGGTTCGGCTAATTTCTACATGTCAAAAATGAATAATAAATCATTTTCAGAAAATATAAAAACACTTTGAATGCTTCTTTATGGTTTCCAGTATGTCACTATTTTCTTTTACTGAAATTAATGTTAAATTTTAATAAAAAAATACCCTTTGACTCATACCGAACAAACTATGAATCCTATTGAGGTGTGTATAATTCCTACATATCACAAATTACTAATAGATCATTTTCATAAAATTTCAGAACAATTTTAATGCTTTTTATAGGTATTCAATATATCAGTTCTTTTTTTTACTAAAATGTCATTTCAAACTGGAAACACGCATTTTGATTCATATCAGTCACATAATATGTTGGTACGATGTGATACTTCTTCACAGACATTAAATTTGAATTATGAATCACTATCCTAAATTATCAAGGAAACCTGATCGTTTTTCTTTATTTTTAGTGAGTGACACGTTTTGAACAAAAAATGTCGATTTTATACTGACAATGGACACTTTTAGTCATACAGCTCACACTGTGTTCTATTTTTTATGGGTGGTTTACTCCTATAAATCAAAAATTACGTGTGTGTTGTTTTACTAAATTATGACAACAATATTAATTCATTTGATCAGTGTTCAGTATGTCACTTGTTTTTATTACATAAATTAATGTCAATTTCAAATAAATAGATATACTTTGAGTTATACCGGCCACACCGTGTGTTGAATTAAGGTGAGGTTGATTCCTAAATTAAAAAAATTACTAATAGTTTTTTTTACTTATATATAAAACCAATATGAATTCATTTTATTGGTTTTCTATAATTAAATTGTGTTTTTCTACTAAAATGTCATTTCAAACTGGAAACACACATTTTTGAGTCATATCGATAGCATTGTTCATTAGTTTGATAGTACACCACTTCATACATTTCAAAAATGACTTAGATATTTATTTACTAAATTATTAATCCAATCTGAGTGTGTTTTCTAGATTTCAGTGAGTGACACTTTTTGAACAAAAATATCAATTTTAAACTGATAACAGACACTTTTCGTCTTACCGGTCACTATGTGTGTCAGATTGAGGAGAAGTTAACTCATACACCTAAAAATGAATCATTTATTGTTTTCATAGTGTATCAAAACAAATCAAATACTTTTTCTCTGTTTTCAGTAGGTCACTTATTGTTTTTACTTAAATTAATATCAATTTTAAATAAAAAGTGACACTTTGAGTTATAACAGCCACAAAAAGTTATGTATAGAGGTGTGGATGATTCTAAAACATAAAAAATGACTAATAGATCATTTTACTAAAATATCAAAATAATCAGAATGTGTTTTCTTGGTTTTCAGTATGTCAACTATTGTTTTTACTTAAATTAATGTCAAGTTTAAATAAAAAACACACTTTGAGTTATTCCAACCACATTGTGCATCATATTGAGGGTTTACTTATTCTTACACATCAAGATTGAAAAATATATCATTATCCAAAATGATCAAAATAGTTTAAATGTGTTTATTTGTTTTTCAATATGTCACTTGTTGTATTTAATTAAATTAATGTCAATTTTAAATAAAAAAGAGACACTTTGAGTTATACCGGTCACATCGTCTGTTACTATGCTTCATATTTGATATATTTGTCGAAATGGAAAAAACTACACTATATATTTTTATCTCTTACCATCATGATCGTTCCACTACCTTTGAAGGAAAGTGATAAATGTCGACAGTGGAGGGGTGACACGGTTTTGAGGGAGAATATGTATGTGAAAGAAATTTTCTACCTAATTAGTCAAACATTTAATTTAGATTATGTTAATACTGTAGGTAACAGATAATATTATGAAGAAAAACAAAATATATTAAAAAACATTACCTTCTTATTGAATTATGGGTTTTATCCTAGAAGTCCAATCTCTCACAAGTACGAGCATCTTCGAATGAACCACACTGACTCAAATAATCGTATCCTCTTATATATGAAAACAATTATTATGTGAGTAATACTAAAAACATGTAAATTAAATAGTAGTATTAAACATTCCACTACTTCTTTGGAAGTCACATCTTCATTCAATTTGTGTACATTCCTCTATCTGGTATGTTCCCATTCGTTTCTGATCACATCTATATAATCATGGGAATATAAGTCTTTTCAACAGTCATAGTAGAACAACAAAAATATTTATACACAAAGGATTAATAAATATTTTAATTTAAATAGTAATCATCTTCAAAATTACCTATTTAGGGATTGTAGTTTGTTCACAGAATATGATCTCTCTTATAAATATAAAAACATAATAAATGTAATCATTTCTATGGTTTTTTTCAGACACTATAGAAACATTGAGTAGAATAACTATTTTGTTTTGATATGTGTTTGGATTGTGAAATATTATTATAAATAGCCTAGTACTAATCCAGGCATATTATTTATCTTCTTTCTCATCCTTAGCACATGGCCTCCATCCTTTTTTTCAGGATATTGATTCACCTCCCTATTATAATAGAATACTCATTAAAAGATGATATAAATTATATAAATTGATGTTTCATTCTTAAATGTTTTATTAAGTGTAATAAAAATTTAAAAATTCCATCATATGTGTATGGTTTGTTAGATATCCAGTTATTGAATCCAGAAAATAAATTTTTACAGTATCCAAATTTACCGCAATGATCATCTACTGGTACCTAAAAAGAAAAAAAAAGGAATAATTAATGAATGAAATTAAAATAAATTTTATATGATTAAATTGAATATTCTTACCCCTTCAACGTTGGTATTAAATAGAGATTTTCATCCAAAATTATCTTTCAAAGGATTTTATTTGATCTATCAGTATTTTAACCCTTTTTTATCTTTTTTTTGTTCTATAGAGGTAATGTGAGGACTGAAGAGTCCACGAAAATTTTCATTGAAAAATCCATTCAGTTGTTTTTCATAGATATGTTTTCCAAATATATTAAATCTATCTAGTCATAAATAACATAGTATATCAGATTTTTGAAAATTAATTCCTGAAAACATACATCATGTATACATTTATAACCCACCTTCCTATCCCTTCATAGTCATGCATTTTAGTTTCAGTCCCAACACTTATGGAGTCTTGAACATTCCCTTTTTACATATTTTCATCAAAATAAACTATATTATTGTGACTATATTTTAACTATGTATCCAGATGAACCTTCAATGATAGAAAATGTGGATATAGAATATATGGGGTAATAGTGATTTCGGTAGATCTTTCTGATCAATTGGTTGATCCTATAGATGGTTTTTAGATGGTCTTTCTCTTCATCACCTTATCTCTATCCATATATAGTAAAATTCTTTTGTTCATAACATTATTCATTAATTTTTAATTATTTATTTTAAAATGTAAATTGGAAATCAATACCATTTTATCAACATGTTTTATTATAAGATATAGTGTCCATGTGATGAATGTTCTGATAGGTTTTTTGACTGTATAGATATGTTTCTCATGAATTGGAACAACTAGCTTTGTGCTCGTATCATGGGATATTCTAATTGACACTCAAAAATGATATGTTGGAAGTGGTTTTCTATCTTTCAAGTCATTTAGAATATTGAACACCATAACCCTCCCAAAAAAGTTATGGGTGGGTGTTTCTTGATATAAATCAGTATCATTATCATCCTGTATAATATCAGTATAGGAAATGTATTATTGTCAATCTAATTCACCTTTCATAGAAACATTTATCATAACATTGATTACCTATTCTAGGACATCTTTTTTTGGGAATGTCTTGCTCATAGCTACTGGGGGTGGGGTGGGATCTCCATGTGGTATCTATTCTATAGTTTCTTCTTATATTTTTCTACTCCCATTAAATTTTTCATAATCTCTATCTCATCCATTGGAATTAGCCATAAAGGGTATATATTCTTTCTATCATCTATTTAATTAATTCACGTTGATCTTCCTCTTTTTTTTTCTCAAAATATGTTTGGGGTGTCACCTCAAAAACTGAACCTCTAACACAGCCACATTGTTCCGACCGCTTCAAGGCCACTTATAGATTGTCTTCATCAAGAATAAGATTTGTTGATTCCTATGACTATACCGAATAGAAAATATAAAAAAATAATAGATCATTTTTATGTAATATAAATTTTATGAAAAACAATTTTTTTTTATGTAATACTTACACATGTTTCCCACAATTTTTATTCATCTAGTAGTATATTGTCTTTATGTACATGTTCCCCCTTCCATAACCCAAATAATGTGATGGAAGTGGATTTTAATTTTGAGTCATCAATATATATATAAATAGAGGATCAAAATTATGGTGTTGTTTCATGTCACATAAGAGTATTATAGTAGATTTAAAATACATTAAAAAATCATGTGAAGTGTACCCTATTCTTACTTTACGGTAGGGGTACCCTAGTTTTGCTGCTCATTCCTTATTTCCATCACTCAATTGTTATTTCATCAATCAAATATTGTTTACTAATTTGAAGAATACATGTATCATAGAATAACATATTACTACCAACAATGTACCCAAAAAATACACATCTGCATGATGACTAGTAAATGAATCCCACACTTCGTAAATTATCAGGTGAGCATAGTTAATCGGTGTGTAAAGACCCGATATTTCCATGGAATATTTTTTTAAAATACATGGGAATTTTAAGAGTCTGAAGTTTCTTATCTCACTTGATTGCGAGGCCCAGTGTGTCCGGAATCAATTTATGAAGTTTTGTTCAGGTACGTTCAGTAAACGTATGTACGAGATTTTATATCTTTTGAACCAGTGTTCGGAATTGAAATCTGAAGGCACCATTGATCCTGTAGTACCGATATTCCCTTAGGGGGACCTTCCCCATAGTTGTGTTCTGACGAGAATGGAAGTTAGATTTTGGGGGTTTTTAATTAAAAGGAATAAAAATGAAGTGATAACATTATTTTTATTTGTGACGGTGTAATCCTCAAAGGGGATGTTGGAGGTGGGGCCCACCTGCGCATAACCTCATGTGAGAGGATATTATAATTTGGGGCCCACACAGTCTTTAAACTCCTCTAACACCCCCCCTCCCATTAACTCCCCATTATTAGCTGGACACCTCTCTTCATTAATTATAACTCCACACCTCCTCTAACATTTGAATTTGAACCATTACCTACCATTAATTAAATGAGTTCCCGCATTTAATTAGACAGAACATGGTATTGTTGTGCCAAATAATTAATAGATAACTTCCTTTAATATTTTTTGTGGTTGGAATAATTTTTAGGGAAGCTGGATAGAGGATAGTTACATCCTTCCAATGAAGAACCCCTGAAGAACGACAAACTTCTCCTTTGTTATTAGACCAAGTCAAAAGAAAAGTAGCCGAACAAGAAGAATTCCAACAATGATTCTTCCTCATTTCCCTACCTAGGATGCTTATCAATTTCAACGGGATGACGTTCACCCTACCGTGACTCCGTCAACGATCACAGACCATGGGGTAGGGGTTTTAGTGGAATTATGTTTCTTGTTCTTCATCGTTGAAACCTCAGATTATTTATGCCGAATGGTAACACCATAAATAAGAGGGATTAGACCGCACGAACATGGCCCGACCCTCTTCCTTGGGTTTTTCGTGTTTGTTGATAATGGAGGCGGATCGTGAAAAAAATCAGCAGTGCATGGCCGTTGGGTCCCAAAGAGGGCGCGACACCGTCATTCCACACGGAAGGAGTGTCGCGACCATGATGGGTTGCGCGGAGGTGCACGATGTCGTCACAGCACATGGAGGAGCCGAGGGTCACGACCAAACCAGGTTGTGGCGGTGGCGGCGCGGCGTTGTCGCACCGCGCGGAGGGAATCAAAACCATTCTGCCGTCGTGCCGCGGCAGAGGTGTAGTGGAGGCCGACCGGGACGACCACCGTTGAGCTGGAGAGGCTGCCCGCTGGGGCCTGCTCGGAGGTACGGGACCAAGTCGGGTCCCACGGGAGTTGGACAGTTGCCACCTGGCCAGCTCATACCCTAATGGATATTTCGTTCGGGCGCTAGGGGGCATGTGCCTCCCCACTGGGAACGGCTAGGCCGGGCCTCCCTCGGTCGGTCCACCCTTGGCCTGGCCGCCCTTGGTCGGGCCGCCCATGGCCCGGCCGCCCTTAGTCGAGTCGCCTTCAGGCCAAGCCACCCCTTTGGGCCATGCAATGTTCTCATACTGGGTCGGACCCTCAGACTGGGTCAGACCCCAGTTCGGACCGTGTCGAGATGGGTCGCTCCGACTGGGTCGGACAGGACCCAGACCTGTTTGACCAATTTACACCTTATTGCCCATATATTGGCTACGGTTGTCCAATTGACGAACCATTTATGGAGACATTGATCTTAGATAAAAAACGGGTCTTTTGGTATACTCCACATGAGTTTTCGACGCAGTTGGGGTACGACCGAGTTGGTTTGGACCTAAAAACCAATCAGGCCCCTAGAACGGAAATACCAATAACTCACAAACCGAGAATAAGATTTATGTGATGTTTATCACGTTGGGTTCCTTATCATGATACGAAACTACAGGATACATCAACTCGAGACATCGTGGTGGTTGATGTATCCACACCTTTCTCAAGGAGAGTACCCTCCCAGAATCGAGCGTGCTATGTGCAGGAACCCTATGGCTGGCTGCGACTGAGATGATATGATCCTATGTGGACCTACTACTGTACCAGGATCCTCCGTGCATTCAACAACTATGATACTACACATGGATCCTCCGTGGGATCTACAACAATGGCTACTCTACCAAGATCCTCCATGGGTTCGATAGTGATGACTTTTGTACTGGGATCCTCTGTGTGTTCGACAGCGATGACTTCTTTACCAGGATCCTTTATGTGTTCGACAGCGCTGATAGTGTTCCAGTATCCTATGTGGGTTTAATAGAAGAGATGATTCAGTGGCTACATATAATCATCTCTACCCCTCTATATGTGTTTTATACCTATGTGAGAAGAGTTTTTTCATTCAGTTTTTATCATCGAGATGATTTACTTTACTTCCATTGTGGAATCGGATGTTCTTGGGTTCGAGTGTTGGATCTGGACTGTGATTGGTAACTTAGGTATATGTATGGTCATATACCTAAGTAGGGATGGTTGATACTTAGAGATTGTATCTTACTCATGTGGTTTATCCTTAGTGGATTCTGGGAGACCTTCGGAGGACTCGGAGTCCCCTAGTGAGTATTGTTATACTCACCCCTACAGGGGCTTCGCCCACACCTTGTTGTGTTCTGTGCAGACAACAGTCACCAGTGATCGAGGATGAGGGTGATGGACGGGAGGCTTCTCGGAGTTGGAATAGATGAGACATAACTCAAGGTCGAGTTGTTCGGCATTTGTACCAACCCTTCAGGAAGGATTCCCCGGTGTACAATCCAGGAGTTGTTTTCCATTTTTACGTGTACTTGTACTTGTTGTTAAGTTGGGTTTGTATGCTGGCCCACATACTTTCAACACACCTTTCTTTTCCATATTATAATTTTTTCTTTTACTACTTCTGTTCGGACTGTGTGTGTTACAGATTTCAAGGCAATGCCTTCCCTATTTATGTGGAATTCATTTTTTATGCTAGTCACCAGCCCCAGTCCAATGGAAGGTGTTCTTGGGGTAGTCACGACATGGACCCCGAGGACGTGTCATGATAAATTGGTATCAGAGGAGTTGATTCTACCATTAAACATGGACTCTGATTAATTTAATGTCAATAGGGTTAAGTGTTTTGAGTGTAGTCATCAGTTTAAGGAAACTGGTGTTGGTGCGGCGGCCGACGTATCCATACACTAGGACTCTAACTTCTGATTTCTGACTCAGTGCACGAAAATATTGATTGTGTGTGTGTTTCCATTTAAAATATTTCTTTGCGATTACTTTGTGTCAACTCACCAAGTATATTGTTTGATCGTGGTGCACCTGTTTCTTTTCAGGATGGCCACACTTAGGTAGCCAGCTAGGGTTCCGAGTTTCATACGAGATGGTAGCCCACCGAGCAACGTGGCCTCGGTGCAGGGGCCCATTACAGTGGAGTTAACAGTGGTACCACTACCCGCTGGGCCACCGATACCACCAGCTCCAGCAGTAGAGAGTGCATGCCATCTGAGTGCGTTTCACGAGTTCCATCGCCAATGTTCGCCCAGGTTCAGGGGAGAGATAGACCCACAGGTAGATGAGGAATGGTTGGATGCTATTGTGAGAGTTTTCATATTGGTAGGGACATTATCCGACCTCATGGTGATCCTTGTCGCAAGTCACCTGCATACAGAAGTAGTAAGATGGTGGAGTCGGATGCTCCAGGTGCATGATGAGGCATCACTGCTCTAGGAAGACTTCGAGAGTCTCTTTCGGTCATAGTTTGTTCCAGCCACCCTTTGTGCAGTGCAGATACAGGAGTTACTGCATCTAGAACAGGGTAGCATGATGGTATCTCAGTACTCAACGAGGTTCACTGACCTCTCACGCTACACCACAGATATGGTACGAGACCCATTCTTTAGGGCCCAGACCTTCGAACAGGGACTCATGCATGATATCCGGGCTTCAATGATCTCCCTCCACATTCCGACGCAGGAAGTGGTGTTGGAGAGAGCCCTTCTTTTAGAGACTTTTGTTTTTGAGCAGTCACCAGCAGCGAGACCCACCATAGGGCGACACGTAGAGGAGTCTTCTGCAGTCGGTAGTAGACAGATTTCGCAAAGGCCCAAGCAGACCAGGGCATCATGTGGGCAACATTAGGATATAGGTTTGGTTGCACGAGGCACACGAGACAGAGCCAACCATACGAGGAGAAGGCAGTGCTATGCGTGCAGCGGGTAGGGTCACATGGCTCGTGACTTCCCGACCCATTATGCAGATGAGAAGCAGGTAGTAGAGGGACCTGCCAAGAAAAGGCAGAGGTTCAACCTTGGAGGTCTGCTAGGTGCAGGTGGAAGTGGAAGTGGAGCTAGTCATGTAGAAGTTGGTGGATGACGTTTTGAGGTCCTACCACCACCACAACCATGAGATCCACCCCAACCACAGGGAGCTGGCAGACAAATGCAGGCTCAGCTCCAAGGAGTCAAGGCTTGCGACCCCAGCACACCTGAGATGATTTGAGGCACTATCTGTGTCTACTCCACCCTTGTTGCAATACATATAGACACATGTGTGAGTCATTCGTTTATTTTCGCTACATTCAATCAGATAAAGGAGATTCCGACAGAGCTATTGGCTCGATCCTTACAACTATAGACTTCTACGGGAGCAGACTCGACGATGACGCACTGGTTCCAGTAGTGTGAACTTACTCTAGGAGGCGAGAGATTTGGCTGGGATCTCCACGTAGCAGCGTCGAGGCCTTACGATGTCATCACAGGTATGGGGATGGTTATCTACAGTCCTTGATCATATTGACTATATTAGGCGCAATGTGCGGTGTGTCCTCACGGATGGGACCAGGTTCACCTTCACCTGTGAGAAGGGAACCTTTGCAGCACAAGAAAGACTTACTCGGAGGAGGCTGCAGCTGATCACTCATGGGTTAGCATGCCTTACACTCGAAGTAGTGGATGTGGAGAGTCCGAGCTATCCTATAGTGGTGGATCAGTACACGGATGTTTTCCCTGACGATGTTCCAGGACTACCTCCTCGAAGATAGGTGGAATTCTACATAGACATTTACCCCGGGATGACACTAATATCTACTCCAGCATATCGGATGGCTCCTGCTGAGCTTTGTGAGATGTGCATACAACTAGAGGACTTTTAGGGGAAGGGATTCATCTAGCCTAGTGTTTCTCCCTAGGCAGCCCAGATTTTGTTCGAAAAGAAGGTGGATGGGAGCTTGACGCATTATGTTGACTACCGTCGCCTAAACCAGGTGACCGTGAAGAACAAGTACCCACTCTCGAGGATTGATGACCTCTTTGATCAGCTCAAGGGAGCTCGATAGTTCTTGAAGATAGACCTTAGATCAGGTTATCACCAACTCAGGATTCGAGATGAGGATATGTAGAAGACGGCCATCAGATGTCGGTACAGCCACTATGAGTTCTTTGTTATTCCCTTCGGCATAAATAATGCTCCAGAAGTGTTCATTTGTCTCATGAATAGGATCCTCCAGCCATACCTTGATTGCTTTGTGGTAGTCATCATCGATGAAATTCTTATCTACTCAGCTACTGAGGAGGAGCACACCTACCATTTGCAGGTAGTACTGGACACACTCCGAGAGCACTAGCTTTATGGTAAGCTCTCTATGTGCCAGTTTTGGATTGGAGAGGTTCACTTCTTGGGGAATGTCATCTCAGAGGCTGTTGTTACAGTAGATCCGGAGAATATTGAGGTGGCACTTTCTTGGGAGCCACCCAGGAGTGTGATGGAGGTACGAAGTTTCCTGGGATTGGATGGATACTAAAGAAGATTCGTTCCAGACTTCTACAGAGTTGCAGCACTAGTATCTGCCTTGAAAAAGAAGGTTCAACCTTTTGTGTGGTCATAGAGATGCTAGCAGATCTTTCAAGAGATGAGGCAGAGACTGACTAGTGCGCCCATCTTGAGGCTACCAGAGGAGGCCATAGGGTATTTATTTTACTGTGATGCATCAGGGATTAGACATGGGTGTGTCATGATGTAGGATAAAGCTATGATTTCTTATGGTTTGTGGCAGTTGAGATAGAAAGAGCAGAACTACGCTACCCATGACCTGCAGTTTGCAGCATTGGTCTTTTCCTTGAAGATGTGGTGGCACTATCTAATGGGAGAGCATTTTATAATCTACTCTAACCACTAGAGTCTCAGTTACATCTTCTCGCCAATGGACCTGAACCTGATATAATGTTGATGGATTGAGTTCCTCCAGGACATGGACTTCGAGATAGTCTATACTACTGGGAAGGGGAACCTTGTAGAAGATGCTCTTAGCAGGAGATCAGTCATTCAGCTTCTAGGAGTGGTGACAGAGCAGCTGGCCGTGTTGCAGATATCCTTTGTGGATCGAAATGGACCAGCCTTTCTGCAGTATCTTATAGTAACACCTCCACTTCTTCAGAGAGTCAGGGTGGCGCAGCATGGGGATGTTAACTGTGAGACACGACGTGCACAGATATCCAAAGGGCAGACAGCAGATGGATTTTCAGAAGGTGAGTATCATTTCATTCTCTTCAGGAGACGTACTATGGTACTAGTAGCACATTAGGAGGAAGTGTTGAGGGATATCTACACATCTACTTTAGCGGTACATCTAGGAGTGGCGAAGATGTATCAGGACCTTTGACGACAGCACTGGTGGCTAGGAATTAAGAAGGCAGTAGCAGAGTTCGCCTTACGATGCATCACTTGTCAACAAGTAAAGGTGGAGCACCAGGTTCTAGCAGGATTATTTCAGGCCTTTGAGGTCTTAGAGTAGAAGTGGGACTGCATATCTAGGGATTTCATTACGGGGATTCCACGTACATCTAGAGGACATGACTCTATCTAGATGATTTTCGACCGACTCACCAAGATGGCCCACATCCTACCAATCAGAGAGCAGGGTTCAGTAGAGATCTTGGTACGCCTCTATGTGTGGGATATCATGCAGCTTCATGGTGTGCCATCAACAATCATCTCTGATTGAGATGATCAGTTCACTTCTAAGCTATGGAAGGGGTTGCATGGGGCATTTAAGACACAACTTCACTTGAGCACCACCTCCCAACCTCAGACGGATGTTCAGACTGAGAAGACCATTCAGACTCTCGAGAACATGCTTCATTCATGCGTTCTTGACTTCAGTCATAGCTAGGAGGATCATTAACCTTTGGAATAGTTTGCGTATAACAACAGCTACCACCCCACCATCAGGATGTCACCTTTCAAAGAACGTTATGTCCAACCTTATAGATCACCACTGTGCTGTACTGACAGAGGGGAGTCAGCACTCATGGGACCAAAGATGGTGCATGCTACGATGGAGAAGGTGGAGATCAACTAGGAGTGGATGAAGACTACACAGAGCATGCAGAAGTCCTATGCTGATAGGAGATGGAGACTACTGGTGTTCGAGGATGGCGACCACGTCTTTCTATGGGTCTCACCTCGACGAGGTGTACAGACATTTGGCCAAGGAGGCAAGTTGTCTCCGTGATTCATCAGACTATTCCAGGTCCTCAGCAGAGTATGTGAGGTGGCTTACTGCTTGGTTCTTCCACTTCAGTTGCACTGGTTGCACGACATCTTCCAGGTTTCTCAGCTGATGAGATACGTGCATGACCCATCTAACATCATCGATCATGGAGATCTGGGCATCAATGACAGGGATACTTTCAAAGAGGTTCCAGTGGAGATTGATGATCGATAGAAGTGGGACATTTGTGGATATTTGATACCTCTGGTGCGCATTCGCTGGCTACACGGCATACTCCAGAAGAGAACATGGGATTGGGTGGCTCAGATGCATTCTTAGTACCCACATTTGTTTCATTAGTGTGAGTTTTAGCTCACGGGGATGTAAATCCATGAGGTGTGGAGAATGTAATGACCCGAAATTTCCATGTAATTTTGTTTAAGATACATGGGAATTTTATGAGTCTGCGGTTTCTGACGGTACTTGATTTCGAGGCCCGGTGTTCCCGGAATCAATTTATGATGTTTTTTTAGGTACGTTCAGTAAACGTATGTGTGAGATTTTATATATTTTGAACCGGTGCTCAAAATTGAAATCTGAGGGCATCGTTGAACTCATAACACTGGTATTCTCTTAAGGGGACATTCACTGTAGTTGTGTTCTAACAAGAATATAAGTTAGATTTTGGGGTTTTTTAATTAAAAGGAATAATAATATTGTGATAAATTTATTTTTATTTGTGGCGGTTTAATCCTGAAAGGGGAGGTTGGAGGTGGGGCCCACCCGCGCATAATTTCCCTTGGGATGATATTATAAGGTGGGGGCCCACACGGGCTTTAAACTCCTCTAACCCCAGATTAACTCCCCATTATTAATTGGACACCTCTGTTCATTAATTGGAACTCCTCACCTACTCTAACATTGGAATTTGAACAATTCCCTACCATTAATTAAATGAGTTGCCTCATTTTATTTAACACAACTTTGTGTTTTTGTGCCAAAGTATTAATAGAGAACTTCCTTTATTATTTTTTTGTGGTTGGCATAATCTTTTGGGAAGCTATAGAGAGGAGTGTTGCGTCCTTCCAATGAAGAACCACCGATGAACGACGAACTTCTCCTTTGATCTTCGACAAGTCAAAAGAAAAGGAGATGACTGCAAAGAACTCCAAGGACGCTTCTTCCTCGATCTCCTACCATAGATGCCTTTCAACATCAATGGGATGACGTTCTCCCTAGCATGACTCCGTCAATGATCATTGAACTCGAGGTAGGGGTTTTAGTGGAATTCTTGTTCTTGTTCTTCATCGTTCAAACCTCGGATTATTTATGTCGAATGGTATCACCATAACGAGGAGGGCTCAGACCGCACAAACACGGATCAACCCTCCCCCTTGGGCTATTCTTGTTTGTTGATGATGGAGGTGGACCGCGAAGAAAACCGGCGATGCAAGGCTTCCAGTTTGCAAAGAGGCTATGGCACCATCGTTCCGCATAGAAGGAGAGTCACAGCCACGATGGGCCGCAGTGGAGGCATGCGACGTCATCACGCCTTGGGGAGGAGCCAAGGGTCACTTCCAAACTGGGTCGCGGTGGTGGTGGCACGACACTGTCACGCCCCATGGAGGGAAGAAGGACCGCGGTGTCGTCGCGCCGTGGTGGAGGTGCAGGGGAGGCCAGCCGCCGTGGAGCCGGAGCGGCCGGCTGTTTGGGGCGACTGGGAGGTGTGGGACCCCGCGGGGTCCCGTAAGAGTGGTACTAGGGCCACCTGGCACCGTTTTGTGTCATACCCGAACAGCTTTGTCATTCGGGTGCCAGGGGGCACGCGCCTCCCCCATGGGCGCAGCTAGGTCGGGCCGCCCTCATCCAGGCTTCCCTCGGTCAGGCCAACAAGAGCCGGGCCTCCCACGGTCGGGCTGCCCTTTCCCAGGCCACCCTCAACAGGGCCACCCTTGGCCATGCCACCCTCAGTAGCACCGCCCACTTTCGGGCTACCCTCGGCCGGGACGCCCTCAGTCGGGCCACCTTCGGGCCGAGCTGCTCTTCGAGTCGGGTCGCCCCTTTGGGCCAACCTATTTTCTTAGACCGGGTTGGGCCCACATACCGGGTCGGACCCCAGTCTGGACCAAGCCGGGTTGGGTCACTCCGACTGGGTCGGACCAAACCCAGACCTGTATGACCAATTTACCCCTTATTTCGCATATCATGGGCTACGTGTGTCCAATCGATGAACCGTCTATGGCGACAGAGAGCTTAGAGCAGGATGGTTTTTTTGGAATACTACACATGAGGTTTTGACATTGTTGGGGTATGACTAAGTTGGATTGGACCTAAAAACCATCTTGTCCCCAAGAACCAAAATGCCAATAACTAAAAGATCGCGCATCTGATTGACGCTTCGTCTGTCGCGTTCGGTTCCTTATGATGAGACGGAACAATGGGATACATAAACTCAAGACTTCATGGTGGTTGATGTATCGACCATTGGCATGAGGAGAGGATCCTCCCGGAATCGAGTGTGCCGTGTGTGGGAACCCTATGGCTGGCTGTGACTGAGATGATAGGATCCTACATGGACCTACTACTGTACCAGGATCCTCTGTGGGTTCAACAATGAAAAGTCTGTACTAGGATCCTCCGTGGGTTCGAAAATGATGACTACTATACCAGGTTCCTCTGTGGGTTCGACAGTGATGACTTTAGTACCGGGATCCTCTGTGGGTTCGACAACAATGACTTCTGTTTAGGGATCCTTTGTGGGTTCGACAGCGCTGATATTGTTCCAGGATCCTATGTGGGTTCGATAGAGGAGATGATTCAGTGGCTACATATAATCATCTCTACCCATCTACATTAGTTTTATAATTGTGTGAGCTATGTCTTGTCTTTTAGTTGATATCATCGAGATGATTGACCTTTCATCCTTTGTGGAATCGAATGTGCCTGGGCTCGAGTGTTGGAGCTGGACTGGGATTGGTAACTTAGGTATATGTATGGTCATATACCTAAATAGGGATGGTTGATTCTTCTTTGATTGTATCGTACTCATGTGGTTTTTCCGTAGTGGATTCTGTGAGACCTTCGGGGGTCTCGGGGACCCCTACTGAGTATTTTTATACTCACTCCTACACTGGCTTTGCCCGCACCTTGTTGTGTTCTGTACAGACGAAGGTCAGTAATGATCAAGGCTGAGGGTGACAGACAAGAGACTGCTTAGAGATGTACTAGATGGGACATACCTCAGGGATGAGTTATTTTATATCTATACCTACCCTTCAGGTAGGATTCTCTAGAGGATGATCCAGGAGCTGTTTTCCATTTTTTTATGTATTTGTACTTGTTGTTCAGTTGGGTTTGTATACAGGCCCACTTACATTCATCACACCTTTCTTTTCCATATTATTATGTGTTGCTTCATCTTCGTGTGTCCAGACTGTGTGTGTTACAGGTTTAAAGGCAATACCTTCCCTGTTTATCAGGAATTCACCTTTAGTGCTAGTCGCCAACCCCTGGCCTATGGAAGGTGGGTTTGGGGTAGTCACGGCACGGACCCGAGGACGGGTCATGACATGGTCGATGCAAGTTTATTTTCCCTTCGACATTGTTATAATGTTTTCATGTTAGAATTGTGTAAAATCTTCTATGAATCCATCTGTCAAACATTAACACATATATCAAGTGGGATTCATCTACTATAAATTCACATTATAATGGATAATGAATAGTAATTCGATGATTCATTATTTTATTGTCTAGTAAAATAAATAAATGATATCATAATTTTATCATAATCTCTTCCCACATCAGTGTATTCATCCCGGGCACAACTTCGTTCCATGAATCTATATCAATTTTCATGCATTGAAGAGTGATGTTTCCAATATAACTATTGAACCTGGCCATGTTGGGGTTTAAATGCAAGCCTCAGGCATTCCATCTAATGTTGAATTTAATGCATTTGACTTTCGCTTCAATGATTTTTGAAAACACCTTCAAACTAAAGAGCTCCTATTTTTTCTACGTCATCAGTCTTTTATTTCCTACCATTTCCCCAGAATCAACATCCTCAATATATTCCTATAGAGCGGAAGAATAATCAAGTGCAGATGCTCATTGAACTGCTACACTGTGAGCAATATCAGGTTGAGAAACCTATTATTCCTTAAGAATGGGAGCACTAGAACATGTCGAAGGTCATTCCATTGCACTGTGAGTAGCAGCAGGTTTAGAAACATGTTGTTCCTTATGATTAGGAGAACCTTCACATGATGGATTCATTATCTATAGTTTTTTTAAATTTAATTTATATTATATAAATATAGTATCAACTGGATAACAACCTAACAAAACATTTTATATATTATAAAAAATGCCACCTAATTATTGAACATTATTTTTCTTTTTTGAAGGCTGAATGGATTTAACCCCTCTATCGATGATCTGTATCCCTTCATTGTGGCCTCCTCTAACCTACAAAATTATATCTACATTGAGGCTATTGTGAAATGATTGCAACGTACCAATGAACGGGTCATCCTTGATTGAATTTTAATATGACCCTTTAGTGATTTTGGTAAATAACAGAAAATTTGACCAATTTCAGTTTTTGGGATCTGGAACATAAAATATTTTTACTCCCTGTGATTACATTATAAATAGTTCATCATTGAATCCTTTCTTGCTGAAATAAACTTTTACAAATCCCAATTCACCTATTTTAACATCACTCTTGTGATCAACCTAGTTTCATTGAAAAACTGGCACTTTGAATAATGTATATTCTAAATCCCATATTTTTTTGATGATTCCAATGTACAACAAATTTCCATAAATTGGATTTTTTTCCCTAGTACCAGAAATATGCATTGCTTCATCCACAAGTGTAAATTCACTATTTTTCATTGTATTTTCTTCTTCATGTTTATTTTTATATAATGTATAACCATTTATTACATAGCCATTGTAAGATAAAACATACACACTTGGTCCTCTAGTTAGCCAATAAATTTGTTCTGAAATTGTATCTATATTTTCATCTGACACATTAAAAATATGGTACTAAAACCATCATATAAATTATTGACTATGTGTACTTGCTATGCATATTTTATACCAGGATGGATTGAAATACCTAATAATTTCATTATGGGTTTCAACATATGGGGAAACCTCCAAACTATTATACAATACGTAAAGGTGGGCCTACTCCCAATTTGTAATATTTTTTGTGATAACATCTCTTTTATAAATTCCTTCACCCACAAGTCACCTGGTGTGACATGATTTTGATAGGCCAATGCTTTCCACACTGGATAGGTATTCAGTATATAATTAAATAGCTTCCTCAATAATATATCACTCCAAAATAAAACCCTCTATATGACTTTGATTTTTGACATACCCTTTCAAAATCATTATATATCGTTCAATGGGGTACATCCATCTATAATGTATAAGACCACGTAGTTGACTCTCTCTCACCATGCGAACTATAAATTGAACCATTATATTAAATAATGTTGGAATTAATATCATTTACAATTCAAATAATATGATGGAAATTAATCTTTCCATTGTCATAAATTTTCTAGGTCTATAACTTTTATACATATAGATTTAAAGAAGAAACATAGTTTGGTTCATGTATGATTGACATTCTTTAGAAATATGCTACATAAATCCATAGACATTAGATCCTGCATCAAAACAAGGAATTCATGTGATTTTAGACCCTTTAACATTAAAAATGTTATTGATACAGTGTTTATGATATGTTATGAATGACCCTATGGAACCATTGTGTCATTTAATAATTTGAAAAACTTATATCTATCCTACCAGGAAAGAGTGTAAGTAGCTAGAGGAAAAAAGGTTGTTTTTCACCCTTCAGTGGTTCCAACTCTTCTTGTACTCTCATATCAACCGTGTCTAACAACGCCCTAATTCCATCCTTTGGTTTTCTAAGTAGATTTAGTACTGTGGTGATGACACTATCACATAAATTTTTTTTAACATGAATAACATAAGAAATTTTCTAACGTAAAAACAATTAAAGTATGATTATTCAAAAAAAAAATAATCACATTTTCCAATTGGTTTTCGTTAGGTTTTTCAAAAATGGTTAACCCAAAGTAGTGTTCATATCGTTTAATTTCTCAAATAGTATATCAACTGTTAGTGGATATGGTGTTTTATGTTGTTTTGAACATCCATCAAATGATGTTGTCCCTGATCAGTAATTATGTCATCGGGGAAGAAATTTGCGATGTCCTAAGAACGGAGTTTTCAATGAATGTTTCAACCTAATTGACTTCGTACCTTATTCATGGACGGGACACACTTGAGTTCCATTAAGGAAATATACTGAAAAATTTCCATATGTAGGAAAGTCATTTAACATCCCATACAACATGGATATCAATATAGAATCTTCATTTCTGTAATAATCATTCAACGTAACACCTGAATCCCATTATAATTTCAAATCCAAGATCAATGGATCCAAATAAACCTCAATCTAATTACCTGATTGTTTTGAACCTCATATAAGAATATATAACATGATGTATTTTTATTTCATGCATAACCATGGTGGAATGTTATAATTTACCAAAAAAATTGGCCATGTACTATGTGTGCTTATTTAAAAATCAAAAGGATTCACTCCATCTATAGATAAATCAAGATTAAGGTTTCTCGGATCGTTTCCATATTTAGGATACTCTTAATCAATTCTCTTCCACTAGGGAGAGTCTGTCATGGGACATAGTTTCCCATTTTTATTTCCTTTGTCTACATGCCGCGTCAATTTCCATGAAGTCTCCTCACATCCATAAATTCGCCAAAACCATAGAGTGATTGCAATGTACCATACATCTTTTATACAACCAGATTCATCATTCATGTATCGAGAAACACCAAAATTTGGGAATTCTATTTGTGATTTTTGGTCCTTGAGAAACAGTATATAGACTTTTGGGCAGGAGTGTATTCTTTGAGAGATCATCCCTATCGAGTGTAGCATTCATTTGGAATCATATGTTCGGATCGAGGGATAATTATCTTCTAGGGGAATTTCATTCAAGAGAATAAGTAATTATGTAAGACTAGTATCACTCCATATATTTCCTGCTTTCAAATTATACAGCATTAGTATGACTAAAAAACTATATATTTAGTGCAACCAGCATACAATGGCATCTTTTCACAACTCTTAAACTACTCAATCAATTTTGGTAATTCAAGAAATTTAATTTCGATTATCCTTGTCATTTTCTTAATATGATCTTTATCATCATTCACATATTTCATCACATCCTTTATACTATATTAATCATTGTTCACACTTGAAGCATATCATATGATCCATAAAATGCAACTCTATCCCATACACTAGCTATATTCTCTTTTTCACCATGTATATTCCAGAATTTATATCTTTGTTCTATTCTATGACAGATCAAGTGTTCTCCCAACTCCACTGGACTAATTTTTCAGGAATAAAAATAGCATAAACACTGAAAAAATATTTATGAAGGGTCATAAGCATGATATTTTTCAAACCTGATGAACTCTTTCAATCCATCTTCATATGATTTTTTCAAACGATTGGAATTCATCAATTATTTATTCATATCCATCCTACTTGATTCGGTGATATTAATAATTACTAAAATAAATACACAAAAGGGTCCTTTCAAAAAAGGGGAACACAAAATTTGAATGATAATTATTATTGTATTTTGTTTCCTAGGACTCATCCCATTAGAATCTAACAACCAATTTCCATTGAAACTATTTATAAAATCGCACATGGAATCCCATAAAAAACCAGCAATTTACAAAAAATCCTTTTTAAGTTAAACCGCCCTTTTTAGATTGAATCCATTACTAAATACACTTTCAAAACATTCACATCCCTTTTTGAAAGGCAATAGGGTGAGTAAAAAAAACCCTTGGCATGCAACCTATGTCTGTGCCATGTGATTAAATCATTAAAAAGCTATTTAAAACAAAAAAAGTGTGTTTTTAACACATATAATTTTATAAGAAACATTTCAAAACACTTGAATCATTTTAAAAGATCCACTTAGTCATTTTCAGAAGGACATAAATCACAAGAGATTCTCGTTATAAAGGATACATGAATTAAAAATAACCAACATTTTATAAAATATAATGCTTTAAAAGGATTAACATGTCTCTCTTGAATATATAATATGAATCCTATAGTTTAATCCAGTAATACTACTAAGGAATGAATAAGTGATAGATAATGACATAAGTGAAAAGACTAGTATTTTACATTTAATTATTTTTATTTAATTGGAACTAATATGAGGCTGTGAAAATTGAAAGTGCATGATTCTAAGGCTTGGTGTGTTCTGAATGTATTTTTGAACCTTTTTAATATACAATTATTAAACGTGCGAGTGAGAATTAATATCTTTTGAACTGGTGCATGTAATTGAAATCTGAGGGCACCGTTGAACTCACAGTGCCGAGATTCGCTTAAGGTAGGCTTATATTAGATCGTAGTTGGTCAGGTGAAAAATATTTTTTTTTTGGATTTTCAAATGTATAATAAAATAACATAATTTGATATTTTATTTTTCTACCTCCTCCTGAGTGATGGTGGTAAGGACCACAGAGGTTGTTGTAAATTTAATGAGGGACATTAAATGACTGATTACACCTTGATTGTGTAACCATCCATCGTTTAATTAATGTTGTTCATTAATTACACCAATTAATGAACAATTAATTGAGAAGAGGGTTAAACACATAACTCATCATTTTGTTTATTGAAATCATTGGAAAAAGGTAGAGGGTGGAGAGATATTGGGGGAAAACTCTGATGAAGCGCCAATGTTCAACCCTTCCAATGAAGAACAGAGGATTAAACAATAATGTTAGAGGAATCGATTCCGCAATGACAAATGTTGAAGGCTTCAATGAATGTCACTTATTCTCCCATAACTGCATCATCTCTGATGAAACCGATGTATGGGTTTTTAATTAAATTCAAGTGAATTGAATTCAAATTATCGTTCTTGAAAAAGCATGATGAGCGTGGATTAACTGAAAATATGTTAATCTGCAATTCGTACAAAACTACGGGTGGATAATATGGAATTATTTAATGGAGTTTTAATTTATCTTTTTGATGATTATTTTGCCACACCACTATTAAATTTGATAATCCGGAGGGCGCGGTCCAACCAAAACAGTTCTATACCCTCCGCCACTTTTTTATTTGTTACATTATTCATGGGTGATGTTTGAACTCAACAGAAACATAAATCTGGGAACCACGTAGTGACGGAAACATCCCAGGAGGCCCATAGGTGAAATCGAAAGGGAAAACAGACCACTGAAGATCATCTAGTGGCCCGTAGAATCCACGTAGGAGTCGCACCAGCCTAGCGGTGTCCGGGTTCTTCCAACTGTGGAGGAATGTGATTCTCGAAGGTGCCATGGGGGGCAGTAAGGGTAGTTGGCCATTGGACATCTGCATTGGCAGCAGAGTGGCGCGTCGTCGCATGTGGTGGAGGGATGCAACTACATCGAGTCATGGTAGAGGGGGACATGTGACCCACAGGTCCTACTGACAGTAGGGTGGCACCCCGTGGCACCGCTATTACAAACCTAATGGAAAAAATGTCTGTTCGGGAAGGGGAGACGACCCCTGCATTGGATGCACCCTACCAGCGGGCTGGGCCGGAATGTGGCCCAGCCTCTCAGGTCGAGCTAGACTCAGACCTGGTCGGATCAGGCCAATCAAGGTTAGGTAGGGCCATTTTGGGTTGGTTCGGGTAGGTCCGACCGGTTCGGGTTAGGTCTGGCCAGACCCTGACCCTCTTAGGCATAGATACGCTTAAAAGGTCGTTTCTCAGAAACCAGACATCTGTGGATGAACAGCCTACAGTGCTGGAATCTTTGGAATGAGATGGTTCTATTGATATACTCCACCTGAGTTTTGGGTAAAGTTGATGTACGACCAGGTAGTATTGAAACTGAATCCAACCGGTCCCTCGGTACTAAAACCCATATAACTCATAGACCGATCATCCGATTGACATGTTTTCTATTTCGTTAGGAACCTTATGGCATGGCGGTCATATGGGTTACTCCTTTGTAGATCTTCATGGCAGTTGAGTCATGACCAATATCTTGAGGTTCACATTCTACAGAACTAAAGCATACTGATTTTGGAGAATCTTGTAGTTGGATGTCAGTTGAAAAGAAACCCTATGTGGATCAGCGTTATAGTTGCCCTGTGTGGATCAGCCTCATAGTGACCTTTTATGGATCAAAATCATAGAAAACCGGTGTGGATCAGCATAATAGCAAACCTGTGTGGATCAGCATCATAGTGACCCTATGTAGATTAGAATCATAGAGACCCTGTGTTGATCAGTATCATAGCAACCCTGTGTGGATCTGCAGTGCCCGACCCAATGAGGACCAGCCTTACAGTGGCATGCCGTGGATCAGTGACATACAACCTTGTGTGGATTGACAATGGAACAACATAGTTTTGGTTCAAATTTAGAACATCTTAATGGAATAAAATAATATAGCTTGAGACTAATCCTCTTTATTCCCGATCTCTGAGTGGTATATCTAGTGTGAGCTTTCTCTACTTCATTCTTTGTAATTGAGGTCTTTATTTGTGGTTTTTCTAGTGTGGAATTTTGTGAGATCTTTCGGGGTCTCGGGGACCCTACTGGGTATTGTTATACTCACCCCTACATGGGATTTTCCCACACCATGTTGTGTCTTGTGCAGAAAACAAGAATCTTGGCTGAGACATTAGGGATTTAGGACCAGGAGGTTCATGGATGTGTTTGGTTAACGTGGATAGCAGAAGAGACGAGTTGTGCATACCCTTCAGGTAGGATCCTTAGTGGATGATCTCATGAGATGTTTTCTATTGTAGTTTTATCTTTTAGTTGTTCTGGTATTCCATCCCCTATGACATTCTATAAACACTTTTACTACTACAGTTTTACTTTGTGATTGCCTCATATTGTGTTCATTGACTCTGTGTTTTTATAGTTTTTGAGGAAATTCATTCACATTTTAGGGAAATTCCTTTCAGTGCTAGTCGCCAACCCCTAGTCTATGGAAGGAGGGCTAGGGGTAGTCATGGCATGGACCCTAAGGGACAGTTCATGGCAAGGTGGTATCAAAGGAGTTGGATCTACCGATGAACTATGACTATGATCCTTCCAATGGAGAAATAGTGTTAAGATTTTATAGTGTGGTTTTCAGTTTGGGGAGTCCAGTGTTGGTGCAACGACCAACGTATCAATGCACTAGGACCCTGAATTCTGATTTCCAACTAGGTGCACAAAAACATTAATTGCATGTGTTTTTTAAATGTTTTTCATTTGATCTATTTTGAGAAAACTCACCAGTTATAAATTATTGATCGTGGAACACCTGTTTCTTTTCAGGATGCCTCCACATAGACACTCATCCAAGATTCCAATGAGTGATCATGATGACAGACCACCGAATGATGTGACTTCAATGCAGGGCCCTCTTACAGCGAGAACTCCTTCTGGTATTGTACTTGTAGCACCACTACCTGTTGGGGAGCAGATTCCACCAACCCCACTAGCGGATGGTGAACGCCAACTGAGCACAATGCATGAGTTCTAGTGGGAGGGTCCTCTGAGATTTTGAGACGGGATAGATCCACATGTAGATGTGGAATGGTTGGAGGTTGTGGCTAGAGTTTTTTCCTAGTTGGGACACCATCAAAGATCATGGTGATCCTATATTTTAGTCATTTCCAGGGCTCAATAGGGGGATGGTGGAGCCTGACTCTCCAGTTACATGACGATGTGGCCCTCACCTAGACATACATTGGGATACTATTCAGGGAGGAGTTCATTCTTGTGAAACTACACTCTGTGAATATTCATGAGCTCCTTTACTAACAACACGGTAGCCTGATAGTATCCTAGTACTCTGCAAGATTCACAGACACCTTGCGCTACTCCACCAACATGGTACATGACCCATTATTTAGGCCCCAGGCCTTTAAGAAGGGTCTATGGTGGGAGATCAGAAAATCGATGATATTTCTCTATATTCTGACATAGGCTGGAGTGTAGAAGAGTGTACGCTTGGTGGATAGCTTCTTAGCTGAGCAGGCACCAACAGCGAGACCCACTACTGGATGACACATAGCTAAGTCGTTTGAAGAAGGTAGTAGGCTGATGACATAGAGGTCCAGGAAGGCCATAACTTCCAGTGGGTGACCCTATGATGTAGGTTTGGAGGTGTTGAGCTCACGAGGCAGATCAAGACAGTAGAGGAGAAGATCGTGCTTCATCGGCGGTGGGCAGTGCCACATGGCTCGCGACTACCTGACCATCCGTACTGAAAATTAGCTGATGGCCAGGGGACCTCCTATTTTGATGTAGAGATTCATGCATGCTGATACATAGAGAGGTGGAAATGGTAGAGGAGTAGTTCGTGCAGCAGATTGTGGGTGAAGATTTGAGGTTCTACTACCACATCCTCCAGGTGGTCCACCCAGACCGCAGGGAGTAGGTGCACATGGATGAGATCAGCTTTAGGTAGTTGAGGCCTATGATCATGGCACTTCATATTTGATACGAGGTATGATTTGTGTATATTACACCCAAGCTGATGTTCTTATAGACATAGGTGCGAGTAACTCTTTAAATTCAATGGCTCTAGTTCAGAGCACAGAGATTCCGGTAGATCCGTCGGCTTGATCCTTACGATTAGAGACTCATACAAGAGATGAGTAGATGATTACACACTAGTGTCAGTACTGTGAGAATAATCTAGGAGGTGAGAACTTTGGCAGGGATCTCATAGTAGTATCATTGAACCCTTATGATGTCATCTTGGGTATAGACTGGTTATCCATGGTCCACGCTCAGATTGACTATTTTAGGCATAATGTGCAGAGTGTCTATGAGGATGGAACCGGGTTTTCCTTCACAGGTGAGATGGGAACCTTTGCAGCTTCGAATAGACATTATCAGAGGAGGGTTCATCCAACCACACATCAGTTGGCTAGATTTTCCCTCAGAGTAGTAGATGATAGGTGTCCGATCTATTCTGTAGTGGTGGACCAGTAAGTTGATGTCTTTCTTAAGGATGTTTCGAGACTATCTCTTCACAGATAAGTAGACTTCTACATCAACTTGTTTCATGGGAAGACACTGATATCTACTCCAGCGTATCAAATGGATTCCGTGGAGCTTTGTGTGTTCCAGATAAAGTGGGAGAAATTACAGTGTAAGGGGTTCATAAGGCCCAGTGATTCACCATGGGAATCCCCAATTTTGTTCGCCAAGAAGGAAAACGGGATTCTGAGACTTTGTGTGGATTATCAGGGCAAGAACCAGGTTACTATGAAGAACATGAATCCACTCCCAAGGATTGATGATATTTTCGACCAGCTGACGGGAGCTCGATGGTTTTCGAAGATAGATTTTAGATCAAGTTATTTCCATCTCAGGGTACGAGATTAGGATGTACCAAATATGGCCTTTAGATTATGGAATGGAAACTATGAGTTATTGGTTATGCCTTTTTTCATGACCAACACCCCAATAGTGTTCATGGAACTCATGAATAGGATCTTCTAGCACTACCTCAATTGCTCCATGGTGGTCTTCATTGATGACATCTTGATATACTCGATAATGGAGGAGGAGCACACCACTCATCTATAGATAGATCTTGACACACTGCATGTGAACTAGCTTAATGATAATCTCTAGATGTGCCAGCATTGGAGAAGGGAGGTCAAATTTTTGGGATACGTTATCTTGGAGGCTTGAGTCGTAGTGGATCCAAAGAAAATAGTAGAAGTTCCTTCTTGAGACCCACCCTGGAGTGTGACTGAGGTGTAGAGTTTCCTGGGATTGGCTATGTACTAGCGGATATTCATACCTGACTTTTCATGAGTTGTGACACCCTTGTCACCTTCGACAATGAAGGGACAACCCTTCCTGTGGATGGAGAGATTCCAGAAGAGTTTCTAGGAGCTGTGGGAGAGACTAACGAGTGCCCCATATTGTGGATACCATAAGAGGGTGTAGGGTATATAGTCTACTGCGATGTGTCAGGGACAGGTCTAGGTTGTTTCATAATTTAGTAGTGAGTGGAGATCACCTATGGATCACGGTAGTTGAGATAGAATGAGAAGAACTATGATACCCATGACCTAGAGTTAGCAGCAATGGTTATTTCCATATAGATGTGGAGAAACTACTTGATGAGAGAATGTTTTACAGTCTACTATAATAAAAAAGGTCTTCGGTATACCTTCTCACAAAATGACATGAACCTAAGATAATGATGATGGATAGAGTTCCTCCAATACTATGAATTTTATATATTCTACAATCCTAGGAAGGAAAACGTGGTGGCAGACGCACTCAGCATGAGGTCTGGTCTACAGTTTCTTAGTGATGTGACAGAGCAGCTTTCCATGTTGTAGTTATCATTCATGGATAGTGATGTTGTAGCTTACCTCTAGTCTATGACAATTACTCCCCCACACCTTCAGGGAGTCTTGGAGGCACAGATTGGGGATGTTGACTGCGAGGCCCGACTTGCTCAGATATCCTCAGGGTAGGCTCCTGATGGATTTTCTGAAGGTGGGGAGAGCATAATCCTATTTATAGGATGCACTATGGTACCAGGGATGCTATGAGAGGTGGTGTTGTGGGTGTTCCACACATCCCCTTTGGCGGAACATCCTAGATTTGAAAATATGTACGAGGATCTCCGGCGCTAGTACTGTTGGCCAGAGAAGAAAAAAGCAGTGGTGGAGTTTGTATCGCGATGTCTCACTTGTCATCAAGTGAAGAATGAGCATCACGTTCATGCAGGCTTAGCGTAACCACTAGAAGTACTGGAGTTGAAGTGGGATGGTATCTCCAAGAACTTCGTGAGAATTCTACCACCTACATCCAGGGGCCACGATTCAATCTGGGTTATCATTGACTAACTCTTCATGTCAGCCCACTTCCTACCCCTTCAAGAGTAGAGATCCGTATAGGGCTTGAGACGTCTCTATATACATGAGATTGTATGGCTTCATAGGGTTCCATCGATGACCGTCTCAGATTGTGACGCTCGTTTTACGTCCCTCTTGTGGAAGGGATTATATGAGGTGTTCGAGACTTAGCTACATTTGAGCACTGCCTTCCATCCTCAGACTGATGTTCAGATGGAGTGGAACATACAAACACTCGAGGATATGCTTCGCACATGTGTTCATGATTTTGGTCGTAGTTGGGACGACCACCTGCCACTGGTGGAGTTCGCATACAACAACATCTATCACTCCACCACAGGTGTGGAACTGTTTGAAGCCTTGTACAGGCGACCATGAACTCACTTCTATGATGGACAGACCCAGGGGAGTTAGAAATTATGGGTCCAGAGATGGTATGGGTTACCATTGAGAAGGTGCATATCATCTGGAGAGGATGAAGGTTGAATAGATCTAGTAAAAGTATTATGCCAATAGAATATAGAGACCCTTGGAGTTCAAGGAGGGAGATCATGTCTTCATGCAGGTCTCACCTCAATGAGATTTGTAGAGATTTGGCCAGGGCGGAAAGTTATCCTCTAGGTTCAATGGACCATTCATGATTCTCAACAGAGTGAGTGAAGTAGCATAGCGCCTAGCTCTTCCCCCATAGATACATCAGGTGCATAATGTTTTCCATATGTCGCAGCAGAGGAGATACGTGCATGACCCATAAAATTTCATTGACTGTGGAGAGCTGGACATTGATGATGGGGCGATGTTTATGGAGTTCCCATTGGAGATAGAGGATCGACAGGAGCGGGACCATCGTGGGTGGTCTGTTCCTCTAGTTTGAGTTTGGTGGCAGCATGGGAACTTCCAAGAGAGCACATGGGAGGGGGAGTCTTAGATTTATGCTCAGTATCCCCCAATTGTTATCTTAGAATTTTTTGGGTCATTCCGGGATGAAAATACCTAAGGTAGGGAGAATGTAAAGTCCAAGATTTTCCATGTATGTTTTTCATAAATAATATGGAAATAATCTGAGGCTACAAAAACTAACGTTTCTTGATTATGAGGCCTGGTGTTCCCATAATGGATTTATGAACATTTTACGGTATGATTAGTAAATGTTCGAGCGATAATTTCTATCTTTTGAACCGAGTCTCAGAAATTGAAATTTAAGGGAACCGTTGAGCTCGCAGCACCAGGATTCACTTATTGCATGATTAACATTGACTATTGTAGGTCAGGTGAAAATGATAGTTTTTTGGAATTTTGAATGAATATAAATATAACATAATTTGATATTTTATTTTTCTACCACCTCTTTATTGATGGTGGCGGGGACCATGAATGTGGTCGGGCATTTAATGAGGGACATTAAATGACCGGTTACACCATGATTGTGTAACCATCCACCATTTAATGAATGTGGTTCATTAATTACACCAATTAATGAACCATTAATTTAGAATAGGGTTAAACACTTAACTCAACCTTTAGTTTATTGAAATCATTTGAAAAAGGGAGAGGGTGGAGAGATATTGGGGGAGAACTCCGATGAAGTGCCAATTTTTAACCCTTATAATGAAGAACAGAGGCTTAAATGAAAATTTTGGAGAAATCGATTGAGGAACAATGAACGTTGATGGCATTAATGATTGTGGATTCATCTACCACAATCGTGACATCTCCAAAGAAACAGAGGTTGGGGTTTTTTTTAAATTCAGTTCAATTTGTTTCAAAATATCATTCATGAAAAAATATGATGAACGCAGATTAATCAAAAATTAGTTAATCTGCATTTCTTACAAAAATACGAGTGGATAATGCAGAATTTGTGAATGGGGTTTTAATTTATCTTTTGATGATTTGATTAACACACCCCTGTTAAATTGGAAAATGCGGAGGGTGCAGGCCAACTGAACAAGACCCGAACCCTCCTTTTCTTTCGAATTTATCACATTCTTCATGGGAGATGTTTTAACTCGACGACAACATGAATCCAGGAGCCACAAAGTGACAAAAACATCATGGGAGGCCCATAGGTTCAATAATATGGGAAAACGGACTGTCAGAGCTCATCCAATGTCCCGCGCAAGCCCCACCGGTAGGTAATGGTGACAGGCGCTGACAGACAATGGGGACGGGTCCCTATGGGTATCAGTGATGGTCGGCTTCCACCGGCTGTAGAGGAAGGCGGCGCCTAAAGGTGTCATGGAGGGTAGAAGGGATGTCTGACCCTTTATCGGCATCTTTGGTAGTAGGGTGGCATTCCATCGTGTGCCATGGGGGGAGGTCATGACAACGAGCCACAGCGGAGGAGGACCTATTCTGCATGAGTCCCAGTGACAGCAGGGTGGTGCCACGTGGTGCCCTCGTTACTAACCGAAGGGAAAAAATAATCATTCAAGAAGGGGAGATAACTCCAACACGGGTCACGCCCTTCCCCTCATCCCAACCCAACTGTTTTGGGATAGGCCGGATTGGACCCGGATAGGATTAGATCACCCTAGGCTGGTCCGGTCGGGTAGGACTGAACCCAGAACCTCTTCGGCCCAACTACGCTTAAAAGGCTGTATCTGACAAACCAAACGTCCATTTGACGAACCATTGACCATGCTAGAATCCTTGAAATGAGATGTTCCTTTTGAGATACTTCACCTACGTTTTGAGTAAATTTGTAGTATGGTTGGGTAGGTTTGAACCCCAATCGAACCGGGCCACCCATAATAAACACAAATAACGCACAGATCGAGCGTCCGATTGACGGACCGTATATCATGTAGGGACCCTTACAACATTGATGTACCTTGTTTTACTACTTTTTGGAACTTCATGATAGTTGAGGCATGACCGATATCTAGAGGAGAAGCTTCTACCGTAGTGTGAATTGTGAAATGGTCGAGCAGACGGCACATCAATCGGAGGTGTCATTTGACCGCGGTGACCGGAAACGCGTTTCGGGAGTCATTGAAGACCTAAACAGTGTGTCACCGTCGAATTCAGAGAAAATGTGCTCCGAATGTTCTAAAACCACACGAAAATGATAGGAATATTATTCGTGACATGTAGGAGGAGACGGCACATCCATCGGACGTGCGGTGCGCGCGTTATGACTGAATGTGTCATTTTCAGCAGTTCGGCATGCTCTAAAAGGGTGCGTTCGGTGGTTAAAACCACCCGAACATCCATGGAATGATATTAAATCATACGACAACAACAGTGGTGTGAATTGTGAAATGGTCGGGTGAACGAATCGTCAATCGGAGGTGTCATTTGATAGTGGTGACCGGAAATGCGTTTCTGGATTCATAAAAGACCAAAATGGTGTGTCACGGTCGAATTCAGAGAAACCGTGTGCTGAATTTCCTGAAACCAAATGAAAATGATAGGAATATTATTCTTGACATGTAGAAGAATACGGAACGTCCACCGGACATGCAGTGTGCACAATACGACCGAATGTGTCGTTTCCAGTAGTTTGGTGCGCTCTAAAAGGGAACGTTGGATTGTAAAACCCACCTGAATGACCTTGGAATGCCATGAAATCATTCAAAAACAACCGTGGTGTGAATTCTGAAATTTTTGGGTAGACGTAATATCAATCGGATGTTCCGTTTGACCGTGGTGACCGGAAACGCGTTTCAGGAGTCATAAAAGACCAAAACGGCATGTCACTGTCGAATTCAATTCAAATATGCTCTAAATGACCTTAAACCACACAAAAACGATAAGAATATTATTTTTTACTTGTAGGAGGAGACGAAATGTCCATCGGATGTGCGGTGCGCGCAGTACGACCGAATGTGTCATTTTCAGCAGGTCGACAGCTCTAAAAGGTGGCATTGGGTGGTAAAATCCACCCGAATGACCTCAGAATTCCATAAAATCATAGGACAACAACCGCTGTATGAATTTTAAAATGTTCAGGCAGACGACACGTCATTCGGAGGTTCTGTTTAACCGCGATGATCGGAAACACATTTTGGGAGTCAAAAATAACCAAAACGGCGTGTCACTGTCGAATTCAGAGAAAACGTGCTCCGAATGACCTGAAACCACACGAAAATGATAGGAATATTATTCATGACATGTAGGAGGAGACGTCATGTCCATCAGACGTGCAGTGCATGCGGTACGAACGAATGTGTCGTTTTCAGCAGTTTGGCATGCTCTAAAAGGGCGCGTTGGGTGGTCAAAACAACCTGAATGACTTCGGAATGCCATGAAATCATACGAAAAAAACTGAGGTGTGAATTATGAAATTTTCAGGTAGATGACATGTCAATCAGAGGTTCTTTTTGACCGCGGTGACCGGAAACGCGTTTTCAGAGTAAAAAATGACCAAAACGGCGTGTCACAGTCGAAATCAGATAAAACATGCTCCAAATGAACTGAAACCACACGAAAATGATAGGAATATTATTCGTGACATGTACGAGTATACAGCATGTCCATCGGACATGCGGTGCATGCGGTACAACCGAATGTGTCATTTTCAACAGTTCAGTGCGCTCTAAAAGGGCGCGTTGGGTGGTCAAAAACACCTGAAAGACCTCGGAATGACATGAAATCATACGACAACAAATGTGGTGTGAATTGTGAAATGGTAGGGAAGACGACATGTCAATCTGATGGGTCATTTGACCACGGTTACGGGAAACGCGTTTCTGGAGTCATAAAAGACCAAAACGGCGTGTCAAGGTCGAATTTAGAACAAACGTGCTCCGAATGACCTGAAACCACACAAAAACTATATGAATATTATTTGTGACATGTAATAGGAGATATTACTTCTATCGGATGTGTGTAGAACGCGGTACGGCCGAATGAGTCATTTTTAGCTGTTCGGCACGCTCTAAAAAGGCACGTTGGGTGGTCAAAACCATCCGAACGGCCTCAGAATGCTATGAAATCATACGAAAACAACAATGGTGTGGATTTTGAAATGGTTGGGTAGACGAAAAGTCATTCGGATGTGTCGTTTTACCGCGGTGACCGGATACACGTTTTTGGAGTCAAAAAAGACCAAAACGGCGTGTCACAGTTGAATTCAGAGAAAACATGCTCCGAATGACCGAATGTGTCGTTTTCAGCAGTTCTATGTGCTCTAAAAGGGCGTGTTGGGGGGTCAAAACCACCATAACGACCTCGGAATGCCATGAAATCATCCGACAACAACCGTGGTGTGAATTGTGAAATGGCTGGGTAGGTGGAACGTCATTTGGAGGTGCCGTTTTAACGCGGTGACCGGAAACGCGTTTCTAGAGTCAAAAAAGACCAAAACTGCGAGTCACGGTCGAATTTAGAGAAAACTTGCTCCGAATGACCTAAAACCACACTGAAAAGATATTAATATTATTCATGACATGTAAGAGGAGACAACACATCAATCGGGCGTGCGGTGCGCACGGTATGACCGAATGTGTCGTTTTCAGCAATTTGGTGCGCTCTAAAAGGGCGTGTTGGGTGGTAAAAACCACCCAAACGACCTCAGAATGCCATGAAATCATACGACAACTACCACGGTGTAAATTTTGAAATTTTCGGGTAGAAGACATATCAATCGGAGGTGTCGTTTGACCGCGGTGACCGGAAACACGTTTCCGGAGTCATAAAAGACCAAAATGGCGTGTCACGGTCGAATTTAGATAAAACGTGCTCCAAATTACCTAAAAACACACGAGAAGGATTAGAATATTATTCATGAAATGTATAAGGAGACAGAACATCCATCAGACGTGCGGTACGCGTGGTACAACCGAATGTGTCGTTTTCAGCAGTTTGGTGCGCTCTAAAAGGGCGCGTTGGGTGGTCAAAACCAGCAGAACGACCTCAGAATGTCACGAAATTATACGAAAAGAACTGCGATGTAAATTATGAAATGTTCGGGTAGACGACACATTATTCAGAGGTGCTATTTGACCGCGGTGACCGGAAATGCGTTTCTGGACTCATAAAACACCAAAACGGCATGTCACAGTCGAATTCAGAAAAAATGTGCTCCGAACGACCTAAAACCACACGAAAACGATAGGAATATTATTCGTGACATGTAGGAGGAGACAAAACATCCATTGGACGTGTGGTGCACGTGGTACGACCGAATGTGTGGGTTTCAGCAGTTCGGTGGGATCTAAAAGGGCATGTTGGGTGGTCAAAACCACCTGAACGACCTCGGAATGCCATTAAATCATATGAAAACAACCGCAGTGTAAATTGTGAAATGCACGGGTAGACGGCATGCCATTCTGAGGTTTTGTTTGACCGCGGTGACCAGAAACACCTTTCTGGAGTCATAAAAGACCAAAATGGCATGTCACGATCGAATTCAGAGAAAACGTGCTCCGAATGACCTGAAACCACACGAAAATTATAGGAAAAGTATTCATGACATGTAGAAGGAGACAGCAGGTCCATCGGTCTTGCGGTGCACGCGGTACGACCGAATGTGTTGTTTTAAGCAGTTCAGAGTGCTCTAAAAGGGCAAGTTGGGTGGTCAAAACCACCCGAATGACCTCATAATGCCATGAAATCATATGACAATAACAATCGTGTTGTGAATTATGAAATGGTCGGGCAGACGACATGTCATTCGGATTTCCCGTTTGATCGCGGTGACCGAAAATTCGTTTCCGGAGTCATAAAAGACCAAAACGACATGTCACGGTCGAATTCAGAGAAAATATGCTCTGAATTACCAGAAACTCATGAAAACTATAGGAATATTATTCATCACATGTAGGAGGAGACAACACGTCCATCGGACATGCAGTGCACGTGAAAAACATTCCTTTTTTGACAACAAAAAACTTTCAGAAACTAAAGCAAAGACTCCAAAACAAGAAAAAAAATTCTAAAATGATAATATTTCTTAAATTGGGGGTTTTTAATTATTATAGAACACATGATATGTCATATTTCATTTTATTATATTTATATAATTACTATTTAAATATTCTAAATTTATGTCTGTTTTGTTTAGTTGTTTTCTTTGTATCTTATTGTGGGTTTCTAAAGCAGATGGTTTTGGATCATTGAAGCATTTCTATCATTTATTGTTTATGATGATCTTGATGTTTATGGTGTTTTGATTTGTTTTCCATTTTTTATGATTTATATGGTTATTTTTTTTATTCTGTAACGTGAAATGTTTTTTTTTAAATATTTCCAGTTTAGTGACTGCCAATGGCGGTCGCTGTAGACCAGCATTTCATCCAGCTTCAGCAACTGCCATTGGTAGTCCCTGTAGGCCTGCATTTCAGCCCGCTTCAGCGATCGCCAATGGTGGTCACTGTAGGCCAGCATTTTTTCCTGCTTCAGGGATGGCCAATGGCGGTTGCTGTAGGCCAACAGCGTCGGGCCTACACCGACCGCCAATGGCGGTCTCTCTAGGCCGATTTTTTAGTAGTGCACCCCTACATGGGCTTCGCCAGAACATTATTATATCTTGTACAGATGATGAGCAGCTTGGATAAGACTTTAGGGAGGCAGGACCAGGCGTTACACAGTGGTGACTCGTTTACATGGAAATTTTCGGAGACAAGTTATACCTACCCTTCTGGTAGGATCCTTCACTATTCCAAAAACTTGAAAGGGAAGTGCTACCCCTTTATCAGCTCTCAAAAAAAGCACTGATAAAGGGGGCCTTCATGAGCGCTCAAAAAAAGCACTTATAAAAGGTGGCCTTTATCAGCACTCAAAAAAAGAGCTGATATAGGGGGGCCATTAACATGGATTTTTTTAGCGCTGATAAAGGCCCCCCTTTAGCAGCGCTTTTTTTGAGCGCTGATAAAGGGGGGATTTATCTGAGCTTTTCCTGAGCGCTGATAAATGTTATGTTTAAAAAAATATTTTTTCATGAAAAATAATATTTTATTATATAAGTATATTTATATTGATATAAATACAATATATATATTTTAAATATGTTATAGATATGTATAAATAGACTATTACATTTAATATAGAAGAAATTTATTGAAAATGGCTTCAAAATATTTTTAAAAATATCATTATTTAATAATTTTCTTATTATTATCAATTAAAAATCATTTTATAACAATTTGAGGACACAAAAAATCAAAAAAAATAATAAAAGATCTAAAATATGTTGAAAATGTAACTCAACCTTCAAAAGGCCATAACGTGGATTCTAGTGTCCGTTGGAGCTCTACAGCATATCAAATCGAAGCCTGCGACGATCTCTATGCACTAATGACTGAGGCAAAGCCTCTGTCACATTTTTCGAGCCCAAAAAAATCCCATAAGTCCTCTAAAACCGAGTTTTTAGTCAGGATACCCCAATTTGTTAACATTCAAACACATATAACTTCTGATCCGGATGTCCGTTAGGCCTGTACCACATATCATATAGAAGATTGTTTCATTTTCATCAATTTCACTGGTTGTGGCATTGAAATGGGATTCTAGATTATATGTTATGGTCATTTTAACATTCTACAGCTTTTCAAATACACAGATATATGTATTTATTCGTAAATATATATGTGTCTCTGTGTGTGTGTGTGTCTATGTCCGTGTCTGTGTGTTGTATATAAGTATATATATATTTATTTACATATGTACCTATAAACACACATCAAAAACATATTTTTTCATAAATGTATTTAAAACTAATCTTATATGTACATTCTATGGCTTTTCAAATACACATATATATGTATTTATTCGTAAATATAAATGTGTTTGTGTGTGTGTGTCTCTATGTGTGTCTGTGTGTTGTATATATCTATTTATGTGTGTTGTATATATCTATATATGTTTTTATTTAATTATAAACACACATAAAAAACATATTTTTTCATAAATTTATTTAAATCTAATCTTATATGAATATATTAAATACAAGTTAATAAACTTATAAAAAATTATAACTAAATATATATATATAAATATATTAATATACGAATTAATATATATATATATACTAATATATGAATAATTATATTTATATTAATATGAATCTATATCAATATGTGAATAAATATAACTATATATATATATATATATCATTTAATAGAGAACAAAACGAAATGACATCATGGTAAAGGTGCATCTGCGAAAGGGGGGAGGTCCAAGGTTCGAGTTTGGGTGGAAGCGAAGGGGATGCATGCGTATGAGGATGTGTGGGAAGGGCAGCGCGCAGGAGACCTCCTAGCACTGATAAAGGGGGTGTGAAGCACTGATAAAAGCACTCCCCCGTATTTTTTTTAATTTTTTTTAATCTTTTATGTTTTTTATTTAATTTTTTTTACTTTTATCAGCGCTTTTTTAGGGCTCATAAAAGTGGCCTTTATTAGCACTTTTCAGAGCGCTAATAAAAGGGACCCCCCTATATTAGCGCTGAGCTTTACAGCGCTTTTCTAGCACTGTTAAAGCCCTTTTTTAGTGCTGATATAGGCCGTTTTTGTAGTACTACTTGGTGGATGAACTCAGGAGTTTTTTTTTCGTTTTAGTTGTATATTTCAGTTGGGCTTGTATTCCAGCTCCCCTTACCTTCATAACACACTTTTACTACTGCGGTATTATTTCATGGTAGCATATTGTTTTGTGAATGGACTGTGTGATTGTACAGGTTTTGAGACAATTTTTTCCCATTTTAGTGAAATGTCTTCTGTTGCTAGTTTCCAACCCCTAGACTATGGAAGTAGGGCTTGTGGTAGTCACGATAAGGACCATGGGGGAAGGGTTGTGAAAATAAGTGTTGCATGGCCATCATACTATTAAAGATAATGTCACATCTCTTAAAAGTGGTCAACCAGCTTCCACTTGATTCCTGAATCATGTACTATCTAAGCATGATCCTACCAATACTATACAATAGAAAAAAAATCCCGTTCTTGAGGATATACATTAGTTCAATGTCAAAGAACTATAGATGAAAAGAATGGAACTGCGAATGGTATTGCACTTTCACCATATTGTCTATACCCGGTGTGAACATAAATGAAAAGAATGAAACCACAAATGGTTCCTCAATAAAACATTTAATAAGATTATTCTAGTCTAAGATGCTCATCAATATCCTATATTAGAGATAAAAATGTTATAAATATGGAATTTATCATAGAGGATTTTATAATGAAAAAATACAAAGGAAATACTAATTACATTACAAGAATACTCACATTGGTAGCACCAGAGGAGCTGGTTACATGGCAGATGTGCGTTTTTAGACGAGGAGGGATTCACAGCAGAGGTCGGTAAGTGGAGGAGGTAGGTTCATGGCCAAGAGTTCTGGGCAGAGGTGGGGTTTGATGTGCGGCAGAGGTGATGTTCCCAGCGAAGGTGATGTTTGCAGCAGATGGGGTTCGGTGACAGAGGTGAGGTGGAAGGCGAAGGAGAGATTCACAGTGACAGAGGAGGTCTTCATGGTGGCAGGAGTAGTCTACCGAGAAGGAGGAGGAGGGATTCACGGTGGTGGGAAAGGAGGAGGAGTCGAGAGTAGGGGGATGCGGCGGCAGGGTTTGGATTCCTCGAGAGTTTGAGTTGTGCGACAGGAGGAGAAGACTGTTAGGGTTTATTTATAAAACCGGGTAAACCTTCTATCAGTGTTATTTAAAAAGTGTTGATATATATATTTACATAATTAATAAATAATTATTTATTTATACTTATAAAATTATTATAAATATATTTATTATAATTATAATTATATATAATTAATATCTTGATTATAATTTAATTTTTATTTGAATATATCTGTATTTATTTATAATTATATATGTATATATCTATTATAATTTTATAATTATTTAATAACTATAAATTTATATATATTTATTATAAATATATATTTATTACATATATATTTTAATTATAGTCATAAATATATATATATATTTATATATTTATATATTTACATTCTAATGGAATTATAATAAATATATTAATTACATATAGTCGTAAATATAAATATAAATATATATACTTATGAAATTAAAATAAATATATTAATTATATATATATATTATAATTTCATAATTATTTAAATAAATATGTATATATATATATTTAAATCATTATGAAATTATAACAAATATATATTGTATTTATAATTAAAATAATAAATAAATATATTTATTTAAATACTTATGAAACTAAAATAAATATATTAATTATATATTTTTGAATAATTTCATAAGAACCAATCAAACCATAACATTATTAAATTTGTTTCAATAAATATAAAATGACCATTTTCGTTGTGAAAATTATTTAGTGCAAAATGTTATGATATTACATTTGTCACGGACATTATCATTTACTAAAAATAAATATTAATAATTTTCAAATAATAGTAGTGATTGAATGGAGTAATTAAGTATGTCAATCGCTTATCTAATTGATAATTGTACATAAATAATTTGAATAAAATTTATTTAATTTCCATACATAAAACATTGCATTTCATGAGATAAAAAAGGAGGTCTTTGAAACAAATCCCAAAATCAAAACATAACAATAAATTCGGCCTTTGCATGTGGAATCATAAAAATAGTGATCCATATTTATTATACATTGAAAATTTTAAAAAATTAAAACAGTAAACCCGAAACATTATATATAAATTTGAAGAATCTGGTTCGGATGTGCATTGTGTTGTGTCCGTCGAACCCTCAACCCTGGTGCACTTTCCATACGCTCTAAGATTTCCTTTCCTTCCCAGTCATTTCCATGGATCCCACATCGTGGTTGTGCTGCTTTGGTGGCAATATTGAGTAACAAAAACCGAAACCTGAGATGGTTGCTGTGAATCATTCAACTATCCTGAAATTTCTCAACTACTTTATCCCTTCTTGTCATTTTATGTCAACACCCACAGAGCAATCAGAGAAGGTTGAAGGTGACCGTCTTGGTGAAAGGAGACCATGCCACGTAGAATCTTCAGGGTCCCACACCCCACGTCCCCGGTCAAGGCATGCATGCCACCGCCACGCGCCGTCAAGGCCTACCGGCCTCCATCACGCGTCGTCAAGGCCTGCCTGGCTCCATCCCGCGCGGCAACCTCCTGCTGCTGCAATCCAAATCCCACGGAGACCCAACCCCCAAACCCCACACCCCCCATCACGGCTAGGGTGCTTCCATCGCGCAGAGGATTTGGTATCGCAACAACCAGCCGAGGCTGCGGTCCCACGGACACCCAACCGTGAAGCATCTTCAGCAGCCCCACCTCCGGAATCCGAGTTTGGGTGGTTTCGTGGTGGTGGTACTACATACGCCAATGAATATAGATGAAGGGGAACACTGCTCCAACTGATGATGGAGGACGACTTGAAGTACCACATTTCCATCAAAGTGGGAGACCGTTTTCTTTCTATATAAGGATTTTTTTCCTGATGATTAATTCTTTTAGGTTTATCTTATTTTACACATTCAATATTTTATTTTGGAAATATTCTAGTTGATTATACGAACAATTATAAAATAGTATATATCATTAAACATGATTCATTTTTAATATTACTTTTATTCATCATGTTTGACCAAAATCATAAAAAAACTCATCCAAAAAAATATATTTTATTATGTAAAAAATTAATAATTGAACTTATACATGTAAATTTATGATGCTATTACAAATATAAAATTAAATTATATAAAAACATAGTATGTTTTCTCAAATAATATTGACTAGAAAATGAATAGAAATGTATTTTATGGGCCCCAGCCCTGCACTTATGAACCTCCATGCAATCGGGTCAATCCAATTACATATTTTCTTTTTTTATTTTTCTTTTCAGCAAGCTAATAATTATTTAATGTTAAAATGCTGAATTTATTTTGTTATATTCATTTATCCATATATTTATTCATATAATAATATATATTTATATTAACATATATATATTTATATTAATACTTATATATTTAAATAAAAATATATACTTAGTTATATTAATAAATATATATATATACATGTATAGTTATATTTATATATTTATAAATCTATATAATTATTTGTATATTGATATATAATTATATCTATCCCTTTATATATATTTAGTTATATTATTTTATTTGTATATTTATTCATATATTAGTATATATTTATATTAACATATATATATTTATATTAAAATATATAGTTAGTTATATTAATATATATATATATATATACATGTATAGTTATATTTATATATTTATAAATCTATATATTTATTTGTATATTGATATATATTTATATCCATCCCTTTATAAATATTTAGTTATATTATATTATTTGTATATTTATTCGTATATTAATATATATTTATAATAACATATATATATTTTTATTAAAATATATAATTACTTATATATATATATATATATTTATTTATTTATTCATATATTAATATATATGTATTAATATATATATATATATATACATATATAATTATATTTTTATCTTTATATATGTATATATTTATTCATATATTAAAATATATTTTTATATATCTATTTATATATATTTAGTTATATATTTCTTATCCGTACATTTATTTACTTATTATTATATATTTATTTTAACATATATATATTTATATTAAAATATATATTTATTTACACTAATATATATATATATATTCGTGTATTAATATATATATATATATATCTACATGAATAATTATATTTATATATTTATATACCTATATATTTATTCATATATTAATATATATATCTATATCTATCTATTTATATATATTTAGTTATATTTTTTATCATTATATTTATTCTTATAATGATATATATCAATTTCTTAAGACACACACAGAAAGACACTATGTAGGTATATAAATATTCATATATTTGTATTTTAAATAAAATGGATATTAGTTTTTTTATTTAGATGAATTTTATATATTGATAAATATAATTTATATTAATAATTATAAAATAATATATATCATTAAATGTAAATTTATGATGGTATTACAAATATAAAATTAAATTATATAAAAATATAGTATGTTTTCACAAATGATATTGACTAGAAAATGAATATAAATGTGTTTTACGGGCCCTAGCCCTGGACTTATGAACCTCCATGTAAGCGGGCCAATCCAATTACATATTTTTTTTCTTATTTTTCTTATCACAAAAATAATAATTATTGCATTTTATAATGCTGAATTTAATTTGTTATATTATTTTTATCCGTATATTTATTCATATATTAATATATATTTATATTAACATATATATATATATATATTTATATTAAGATATATATATTTATATTAAAATATATACTTAGTTATATTAATATATATATATACATGTATTGTTACATTTATATATTTATAAATCTCTATATTTATTCGTATATTGATATATATTTATATCTATCCCTTTATATATATTTAATTATATTATTTAATAAGTGTATTTATTCATATATTAGTATATATTTAAATTAACATATATATATTTATATTAACATAAATATATTTATATTATAATATATACATAGTTATATTAATATATATATACATATATTTACATACATGCATTTATAGTTATATTTATATATTTATAAATCTATATGTATTTTTTTTATATTGATATAAATTTATATCTATCCCTTTATATATATTTAGTTATATTATTTTATTTGTATATTTATTCGTATATTAATATATATTTATTAATATAAATATATATATACATATATAGTTATATTTATATATTTATATATGTATATATTTATTCGTATATTAAAATATATTTTTATATATCTATTTATATATATTTAGTTATATATTTTTTATCCGTATATTTATTTATTTATTTTTATATATTTACATTAACGTATATATATATATATGAAAATATATATTTAATTATACTTATATATATTCGTATATTAATATATAGAAATTGATATATATATATATTATATATATATATTTATATTAATATATATATATATACATGTATAGTTATATTTAGATGTTTATATACCTATATATTTGTCCGTAAATTAATATATATTTATACATATCTATTTATATATATTTACTTATATTTTCTATTAGTATATTTATTCTTATATTAATATATATCAATTTCTTAATACAGACACACACACACACACACTATGTACGTATATAAATATTCATATATTTGTATTTTAAATAAGATGAATATTAGATTTTATTTAGATAATGATTATATTTTGATAAATATATTTTATATGTAAATAAGTTCAATTATTAATTTATAAAATTAAATTTCCTATGTGTGATTATTAAAATATTATTTATATGTTGTTATGCATTTTATTACAAATAACAACAAATTGTGAAGAATGATAAAATTTAAAAGCGATAAACTCAATATGAATGTAATCCCACATGATAAATTCATTCGCTACTAAAAGAGAACAAAAGACCCCATGAAATGAGGTTGAAATTCAGTTAAATGATAAAAAATTTGGGTATCCTGACTAAAATTTATGTTTTGGAAGCCTAAAATTTCATAGAAGGTTCAATTTTTTTATTTGTATGTAGATATCATCGCTGGCTTTGATTTGATATGTTGTAGAGGTCAAACGAACACAGGGATCAAAAGTTATTGTCGTTTGAAGTTTGAGTTATTTTTTATCTTATATTAAATCTTTTGTAAATTTTTTTATTTCCAATGTCTTCAAAATGTTATTAAATGACTATTACTCAATGATAATTAGAAAATTAATTAATAATATTTTAAAAAAATATAAGCCATTTTCACTACATATCTTATATATTAAGTGTAAATGTCTATTTATACCAATCTAAATCATATTTAAAAAGTATATATTATATTTTTATCAATATAAATATATTTATATCTTTATATTTTATTTTTAATGACTTTTTTTAAATATAACCTATATCAGTGCTAGTAAAAAATGCAATGATAATGACCACCCATTATCTGAGCTACTAAAAAAAGAACTGATAAAAAAGGCGCTTCCCTTACCCTATTTTGTGGAAGTGATATATATATTTACTATTATAAATATAAATATAAATATATATATATATATATATTATAATAATATATTAATAAATATATTTACATAAATGTTCAGTCTGACGCACCAAATGACTAATGTTGTGAAGCATTGTACCAAAACGCAGTTATTATTTCATAATGTGGGGGGAAATGTAAGATATTTTTTTACGGAATATACATGGAAACGAATATGGGCTTCAGATATCATAGTTGGATGAATGATACATTCATATGGAAGAATATACTATAATGAGATGATTTAAGGTGGATCGTGTGAAGGAATGTGATTATCTTGATAAGCTTGTTAACGAATTTCATATATTTTTGCTGAACAATTTCTTATCATGATATTGTCATGATGGAAGGTTTATTGCACATGGATTATCATTAGTAAACCCCCATTTCACATGAATTAACATGATTAAACCCTCATTTCACATGACATATCATGATAATAAACATTACATAATTCATTGTAGTGCTATCAGCGATCACCCTTCATAATCATTTTTTTCATGTATAAGTGTGCCACATAGATCATACAACATGGATTCATTAAACATCATAATTTATTCCATGAACAAGAAATGTAGAATACATACAAGTATGTCTGAAATCAATATTTAGATGAACATAAAGGAGAATACCAATGATAGAGAAATGGGTATGGTATTCACTACACGATGATTTTGGAATGGAAAATTGTGGTGTAATTTTGGCAGAATAAAGATGTCAAACAAAAATTCATAAAATGGGATGATGAGAAAGAAATGGGTCTGTAATAATTTATACATGAAATGGTTAGTAAGGGGATCATGGAACATCATATCCCAACATTTGAAATGTAATTTAATATGCATAATATAAAATATATCCTTGAATGAAAATGAGAAGAGATAAATCTCTTACAGAATTTCTGCATGTTAACGAGTGTATACAAGATGGATTAATGAGAGAGAAAGGGGTCTCTAATCATTCAAACATAATAATGGATGTATGGGATAGGTTTTAAAACAAAACTCGTCATTTTTAATTGAAAATAAACTGATGTATCAATATAAGGAAACTTGGTCATAAAAGTGAGAAATGAAGAAACCCTTACAGAATATCTTCCTAGTAATGACTTAGTTAAGGGTCCAAATAGAGGAGGATAAATGCTCCCTAATTGAAATAAAATCAAATGGAAAGTATGTAATTTATTATAAATGTATTAAAATATAACCAATTAATATTAAAAAGAAAAATTTCAAACATGGTTCTTCAATTGAAAGGAGGAGAGGAAGGTGAGAATCCCTAAGGAAATTTCGTATGGTAATGAGTGTATATAAAGGATCATGGAGGGATTAATGATAGTGTAAAGGAAGCTATAATTATTTATAAATCAAATGGAAATTGATTTAAGAATGTATTGACATATTCCAACATATTAAAATTGAAATTAAATGACATTTCATAAAATAATTTCTTGATAAAAAAGGAGGGTGGAAGATCCCATACGTCGATGTGTGACCCCAAAGGCTTGGGATGTCACGACCCGAACCTACCTGGGCTCGAGCAGCAACTACCCCAAGCCTGCATCCATAGGCCAGGAGTTGGTGACCAGCACCGAAGGCACAAAAACTCGGGGAGGCCTTTGCCTAAGCACCTGTACATACACACACAGCACACTCAATGCAAAAGTGCAGAGTAAAAGAAAAGACAAGCAGAGTAGAGGATAAACTGCTATATGAAAACCAAAAATGTGCATCAAACTCTAAACAGTAAAAAGTATGTAGAGACTTGAAGCTTGACGTACAAGGAAATTACATTACTTTTGTGGAATACTTATTACATAACAAAAACACACACACAAGGACCGTAATAGTTTAGTGTCTTTGTAAACTCAGAACGTAATATTCTAATTATAGTGAAAGATCTTCAACATCTCCCATAAAGATCGTCCCTTTTTTTCTTACCTAAAACCTTTCTATATATCCTGGGGAAAAGAAAACATAAAAGGGTGAGCTCAAATGCTCAGTAAGGGTAAACCAAAGAAAAATCAATCACATCATATTCATAAGAACATAACATTTTGGAAATCTTAACCTGAAAAAGAGATCATAATATCATAACATGGGATAAATCAGAGTAGTGAAATGTAATCCCAATAATCATAACATAAACATGATACTTTTTGGCATACACACATAATCATAGAAAATCATTTCTTATTAGTTAAGACTCATTGCCAAGACTGTCTTAGTGGACAAAGTCCATTTCTGAACCGAGTTCACTCCTCGTTTCAGTCCTATTTTACTGAACCGGTTTAACCTATTGTTCCAACCATGTCTATATCATGAGATATAAAATCTTTACCCAATGCATTGTAGGGAGATATAGGTCCCACCCATCTCATAATGATTCCATTCTTATGTGTTCCAAAAAATCATAAACCATTCATCATAGTATAACCCATGTAATAAAAATGGGAATCTTAAACATTGTGACATCATAAAACAATTCATATAATATAAAGGAATTCATAAAAATAATTCCATCAAAACATAATAATATAATTGTAATAATAGGGATAAAAACATAACCCTTTATTATCTTAGATGGAAAATAATTTTGATAAAACACTTGAACTCCATTCTTGATGAAAATATCCTTTCTACTTATTTTTTTTCCTTTCTTAACATGTCATACAATTTTAAACTAAAAGAATTTGATTAAAAATAAACTTGAAAACATGTAATGGATGCTTCTTGTAAATAATTTTCTAAAAATCCATTCATGCCGTATAAGTTATTAAAAACATTCTTCTTGTACTTTTGTCAGAAAAGTCAACAATGTACCTCGTACGAAAAACCACAAAATATTCTTTTCATATCTTTTACTAAAAACTCCCTGAAGGGTAAAATTGGATTTAAAAAATTTTAGGTGGATGGAAAAAATATTACATATTGAGGAAACATGGATGTGGATGATAAAATACACCCCAGTAATACCAAAGTATAAACAATCTCGGATAAAATGTGATTGTGATATTTTCCCTTACCTCAGGTCCGATTTGCTTCGTAAGTGTCCGAACCTCCTGTATAATGGTTTAAATAATGTCATTGACTTATTCCACAATCATACGCATTGTTACGATATCATATATGGTTCACTTATGACTTTATATTACCCGTTCTTTTGTAAATTCCATGTTAAAGAGCGTGTTGGGTAAAATTGTTTCATTTGTCATCCGTGTTTTGACTTGTAATTAGGTATATGATTACTTAGATCATGATTTCTTAATTCTAGAATATAAAACATTATTTATATATAATATATATTCAGAATATGCATATATATAATGAATCAGTAAATGGAAAGAAATACACCGTTCATGGAGACGGTAGGCCGTACGTACGCATGAACGCTGTTTTCGTTTCCTTATTGAGTTGAATGGAATTAAGTAGATGAAAAACATATATATACACATAAATAAAGTATCATTATTATGTCATATATTTCATGATTACTTATTATATATACTTTATAATCATTCATGAATGGTTAAAGTGGAGAATGAATCTCATCGCGTCGTGGATACGGTAGTCCATACGTACGCACGAGCGATGATATCATTCTCATGATCGTGGGACTATATTGGTGTGTATTTATACTATTTCAGAATCAACATAACTTTAAAATAATCATATATAGTTATTATTTACACCATTATACCCATCCAAGTAAGGTGGTGGTGGAAAATAGATTACACCACGGCGTGGAGACGGTATTCCGTACGTACGCACACACAGTGATTTCACTTTCCGTAGGATTGATAGATGGTTAAATAGGGTTGTTTCATATTTATAATAAAATATAATTATATTAGTTATACTGATGTTATTACTTCATGATGAAACAACAAATGAAGAATAAGTGGAAGAAGAAATAAATATGAATGAATCAGTAACGGGCATTACCTCTTCTTTGAAGCGCTTCTTTGAGACCTCCTTTTAGGGAACTAAAATTGGTCTTTGAAGAATACCATGACCTCTAGGATGTCTCTAGGGAATTGGATAGAATAAATTGGTAGGGGTTGTCCGAGCTTGAATGCTCAATGTGGTGTGAGGAAGATAGGGAGGAGGTTCCCTTTTATAAGGGAGGAGAGGGGCTCCTATGGAAAAAAAATTAATATTTTATTATAAAGTCATATTTGGTTTTAAATAGCTCAAAATCGATTTTTTTCGAAGATAAGGTGGGGATGGATCTAAATATTCTCGTACAATAGAATTTAGACAAGTTTAGGTTCCTATTTTAACCTTATCATTTAGATTTAACATTAAGTTAAATAATTTTACTTTTACTGTGTCTTCTTGTGTTCTTACACTATAAGGTTAATAAAAACACTATAACAAGACAAAAGAACCCCAATTGTTTATGACTAATATATATAACCATATCTAAGTCATTGGTCCGAACCATATATTTTTAGGAATAAAATAACAATTAATAATATAATATTTGTTTTAAAAACAATTTTATGTAAATTTTGACACTATTTAGTAATTGATTTTTGTGAAACTCATAACAGAATGATTAGTTCAAAAAAAAGTTATTTAAATCAATACTCACATTCCATATTAACCTAAAAAATTAGTTGAATTCATAAAAAGTCTCATATAATATTTATTTGGGTATTTATAATATCAATTATTATAATTTTTCACTATTATGGTAATTACTTCATCATCATTGTGTCATAAATAAATTAATTTATAAAATGTCTAAAAATTATAAATAAAATATAATTATGTAGGAAATATTATTATATTTCTAATGAATATTTACAATCGAATTTATCTTATGTATAACCATATATTAAAAATTATTTAGTAAATAAACGATGATTTTAACTCTTTTAACTCTTCTTTGAATTAAATAATAATAAATGTCCTAATCTAATCCAAGAGGGCCAAAATTGTCATATTTTATTCCTAAGGTTGTTTTTGGTCGAATTACACTAATCCAATAGAATTAGGACATGTGTTAGGGTAATAATAATATCATTTTTACCCTTAATTACCCTATTTACTTTTAACCGTGGTAAAAAAAGTAAAAAGTTACTATTCACCAAAAATTATTTTCACCTCATTGAACCACATTTTACATATTGACATCAACCGTGTCTCTCGGATTTTTGAAATTCCACACATAGAAACAGTAAAATTATGTTTTATGAAAAATTCATTTTTTTACTACCACTTAGTGGTTTCACTATTCATCAAAAAATGAAAGTTTCCAGAAACATATCAAAAATTAGGCCTAATCTATATTTGATATTATGAACTCAAAAATGATGTCTATTTTACCAAATTCAAAACATATAAGTTACATGAACAAATTTAAAAATTAATTCTCATCGTCAAAACAAATGGCGTGTTTTTAAGAGATAATAACTTTCAAAAGATTGACACTTGTTTATAACTGGTTTGAATGTGAAATTACATCCAATGACCAACATTGTATTAAATTGTAAAAATATATTCTAAATATACTTTAAAAACACACAAATTAATAATTTATCACTATTAATTATTTCGATTAAAAAAATTGTTTTTACTTAAAATTTAATAATTTTCACTATTCATCAGAATATGAAAGTTATCCGAAAAGTACCAAAATTTCACCTTAGGCTAAATTCGATAGTCCAAATCCAAAAATGAAGTCCATTTTGAGATATCAAATTTTTAAAATTTTAAAAGGTGGTTATTACTATTCATAACGGCTAGTTTTAATAATATTTTAATAGCATATCGTTGTTTAGTGAGACTCGGTATTGTGTACTACACACGCTATCGAGGAAGGTTTTGATTGCGTGTAATGCAAGACAAGTCAAGGATGTGTGTTGTGAAAGATTCTTTTGGTGTAGCGTACAACACAAGACATTAATGAAATTAAAACGAATATTTTTTATAAAATCTCGGGGGGTTACATTCTACCCCCCTTAAAATGAATTTCCACTCGAAATTCGTCAGTGTTATAAATGGTTTACTACTCAAAATTTTCTTTAATAGAAACCCACATCATAAAAAGGAATACCAAAACCAATCTTTAAAAACAAATTTATGAAATGTAACGGTTACCCAAATAAACTAATCACTTGGTTTCCACATAGGTGAAAATATGGATATGGAAGAGAAATTTAATCATCATGTTCTGATGGACAGTGGTAGAGAAAATTCTTATGGAAGAGTCAGCAATCACAAAGCCATAAAATTGTGAAGTTCTAAGGTACCATCTGATTCATCAGATATAAGAGCACTAGGACAACCTTTTTGGTTTTCAAGATCGTTTCCCAAAAGTTGATGAAATTGGAAATATAAGAAATACTTTTGTGATTTCGGTATAGTCTCACTGTTGGTCATTCTTTGGACAATTTCCACTTCATATCTTAAATAAATGAAGTTTAATTTATCATTCGTGATGTGTAAGTAGATCATGTGATAGAATGATGGGTCATTCCATCTGTCTCAATCAAAAGGATAGAAAAGTTATCAAAAAAGACATAAGTCCATCTATAGTGAGATTAATGATATATGGTTCCTAAAATGGACTTATACATCATATATCATACTGCGTAATATAATAAAACTAGATTCTACTAAACGGGGACATCCTGTAGGCCAGTGGTAGGCGATAAAGGCCAGTCGCACTTCGGTTGTGGGTTCGATTCCCCCGGCCTTGTTCGACGCGATGAGATGTCGCCCGTCCTGCAGGTTGTCCTTTTTCTAAAACTATTTAATATCAAAAGTTCTATCCTTAAACAATACTAACTTATGTCCAACATAATCCATTCCAATATTTAGGCTTATCTAAAATACTCTAGTCCAAGCTCATAATATAAAGAAAATGATTACTTGAAATGTCATCAACCAAGAATGTGAATACCATCATTTATCCCCCATATATCGTGTTGGTCACATTCCAATCATGTGAATACCTTAATCATGTATTCTCTTGAAAAATGAATACCAATTAAACCTTAGTGAAAACATGAATGCTGTCAAAAGTTAACTCTTTCCACATAACAAAATCGAAAAATTCTATATACTCAATCCATTACATAACCTTCTCCTTATATGAGTCATGAGCTCATGAATACTATCAAACTTTTAATTTTCTCCCTATCCCTTCATTATGCGCATATCATCTATATTCCAAAAATATCTGAATATCCTTTAATGGATACTGGTACCATTAATCATAAAATTTCAAAACACAAGGAAGGACAACAGTGTAACAATCCTTAGATGTCTCTTTATTCCATAGTACCATGAGATTACCTATACAACATTACACTTGATAAACATGTAATCATTCCCCTACCTTCTTAAACCATTGACTGATCTTAAACAATTCTTTCAACTCACATATCATTTGTAGTCTCTTCATCATCATCAACATAAATACTACTCATACAGCCGTACTGATTCTCTTCATGAGACTTCACCTTAGGGCATTGGTTTGCATAATGCCCGTACATTCCACATTTAAAACATTTAACCATTGTTGATGTCATAGCAATACCATTATCCTCATCCATAGTGTTAACTGAACCTTTTCCTTTGCACTTACTTGATTTGTGTCCTTTTCCACACCCAAATCATCTTCCAGTTCCCTTGAAACAGTCTCCTCGATGCCTCCTCCCACATGATTTACATAGGGGAAATTGAACTTTCTTTCCTCTATGATCATCATGAAACTCCATCTTTCTCTTATTAGCCGAGTCATGAAACATACCAAATTTGAGTTTATTGATCATATTATGAGATTGCTGATTCGGCATAATAATGATGGTTGGACTTCCAAATCCCATTTCATTTGGTTTCTCATGGAGAACATCATTCCATTGTCCATAATATCCTCCATTATCTTGAACCATCTTGTTTCCAGCCATTTTCTAAAACCCAAAAAGAATACTGTTGGAGGAAAAAATCATAATAATGGGGGAGTAAATTCAATATCTAACATCTTAGGTTAAATTCTAAGATCATTACCATGGTTCTAGGACTATATCTTATATGTATACTTATCCTTTGGGACATCCCTAGACATACCTTTGAAATATCTCTAGGGATATCACTAACGTTTTCGCATCCTAGTTTCCAAAGGTTGACTAATACTTTCCTCTGATACCAACTATAGAGACCCGAAGCCGGACGTACAGGGACATTACATTACATTTTTGGAATACTTATTACATAACAAAAACACACACACAAGGACCGTAATAGTTTAGTGTCTTTTGAAACTCAGAACGTAATATTCTAATCATGGTGAAAGATCTTCAACATCTTCCATAAATATCTTCCCTTTTTTTCTTACCTAAAACCTTTATTTATATCCTGGGGAAAAGAAAACATAAAAGGCTGAGCTCAAATGATCAGTAAGGGTAAACAAAATAAAAATCAATCACATCATATTCATAAGAACATAACATTTTGGAAATGTTAACCTGCAAAAAAGATCATAATATCATAACATGGGATAAATTATAGTAGTGAAATGTAATCCCAATAATCATAACATAAAACATGAAACATTTTGGCATCCACACATAATCATAAAGAATCATTTCTTATTCGTCAAGACTCATTTCCAAGACTATCTTAGTGGACAAAGTCCATTTCTGAACCGAGTTCACTCCTCGTTTCAGTCCTATTTTACTGAACCGGTTTAACCTGTCGTTCCAGCCATGTCAATCTCATGAGATATAAAATCTTTACCCAATTAATTTGAGGGAGATATAGGTCCCACCCATCTCATAATGATACCATTCTTATGTGTTCCACCAAATCATAAACCATAAATCATAACATAACCCATGTAATAAAAATGTGAATCTTAAACATCGTGACATCATAAAACAATTCATATAATATAAAGTAATTCATAAAAATAATTCCATCACAACATAATCAAATCAATTTATTAATAGGGATTAAAACATAACCCATTATTATCTTATATGGAAAATAATTTTGATAAAACACTTGAACTCCATTCTTGATTAAAATATCCTTTCTACTTCAAAAACATTTTTCCTTTATTAACATGTCATAAAATTTTAAACTAAAATAAGTTGATTAAAAATAAACTTGAAAACTTGTAAAGGAAGCTTCTTGGAAATAATGTTTTAAAAATCCATTCATGCCGTATCAGTTAAAAAAACATTCTTCTCGTACTTTTTTCGGAAAAGTCAGAAAAGTACCTCGTACAAAAAATGACAAAATATTCTTTTCATATCTTTTACTAAAAACACCCCAAAGGGTAAAAGTGGATTTAAAAAAATTTAGGTGGATGGAAACAATATTACATATTGAGGAAATATGGATGTGGATGATAAAATAGACCCCAAAAAATACCAAAGTAAAAACAATCTCGGATATAATGAGATTGTGACATTTTCCCTTACCTTAGGTCTGATTTACTTCATAAGTGTCCGAACCTCCTGTATAATGGTTTAAATAATGTCATTGAATTATTCCAGAATCATACTCATTGTTATGATATCATATATGGTTCACATATGACTTTATATTACCCGTTCTTTTGTAAATTCCATGTTAAAGAGCGTTTTGGGTAAAATTGTTTCATTTGTCGTTCGTGTTTTGACTTGTAATTATTCATATGATTACATAGATAATGATTACATAATTCCAGAATATTAAAAATTATTTATATATAATATATATTCAGATTATGCATATATATAATAAATCAGTAAATGGAATGAAATACACCGTCCATGGAGACGGTAGGCCGTACGTACGCATGAACGTTGTTTTCGTTTCCTTATTGAGTTGAATGGAATTAAGTAGATGACATACATATATATACACATAAATCCAGTATCATTATTATGTCATATATTTCATGATTACTTATTATATATACTTTATATCCATTCATGATTGGTTAATGTGGAGAATGAATCTCATCGCGTAATGGAGACGGTAGTCCGTACGTACGCACGAGTGATGATATCATTCTCATGATCGTGGGACTATATTGGAGTGTATTTATACTATTTCAGAATCAATATAACTTTAAAAAAAATCATATATAGTTATTATTTACACCATTATACCCATCCAAGTAATGTGGTGGTGGAAAATATATTACACCACGGCGTGGAGACGGTATTCCCTACGTACGCACGCGTGGTGATTTTGTTTTCCATAGGATGGATAGATGGTGAAATATGGTTTTTTAATACATATAATAACTTATTAGTATATGAGTGATACTGATGTTATTACTTCATGATGAAATAACTAAAGAAGAAGAAGTGGATGAAGAAATAAAGATGAAAGAATCAGTAACGGGCATTACCTCTTCTTTGAAGCGCATCTTTGAGACCTCATTTTAGGGAACTAACATTGGTCTTTGAATAATACCAGGACCTCTAGGATATCTCTAGGGAAGTGGAGAGAATAAATTGTCAGGGGTTTCCCGATAATGAAAGCTCAAAGTGGTGTGAGGAAGAGAGGGAGGATGTGCCCTTTTATAAGGGAGGAGAGGGGCTCCTTTGGAAAACTAAAAATATTATTTTATTATAAAGTCATATTCGGTTTTAAATAGATCCAAATTGATTTATTTCTAAGATAAGGTGGGTATGTATCTAAATCCTCTCATCCAATAAAATTTAGACATGTTTAGGTTCCTATTTTAACCTTATCATTTAGATTAAACATTATGTTAAATAATTTTACTTTTACCGTGTCTTCTTGTGTTCTTACACTATATGGTAAATAAACTTACTATAACAAGCCCAAAGAACCCCAAGTTGTTTATTATTAATATATATAACCTTATCTAAGTTATTTTGAGGAACCTTAGATTTTTAGGAATAAAATAAAAATTAATAATATAATATTTGTTTTAAAAACTAGTTTATGTCAATGTTGACACTATTTAGTAATTGATTTTTGTGAAAATCATAAAATAATTATTAGTTCGAATACAGTTAATTAAATCAATAATAACATGTCATATTAACCTAGAAAATTAGTTTAATTCATAAAAAGTCTCAAATTTTATTTATTTGGGTATTTATAACATCAATTATTATAATTTTTCACTATTATGGTAATTACTGCATCATCATTGTGTCATTAATAAATTAATTTATTTAATGTATAAATATTATAAATAAACTATTATTATGTAGGAAATATTATTAGCTTTCTAATGAATATATACTATCGAATTTATCTTATGTATAACCCTATATTAAAAATGTTTTAGTAAATAAACTTTGATTTTAACTCTTATAACTCTTCTTTGAATTAAATAATAATAAATGTCCGAATCTAATCCATGTGGGCCTAAATGGTCATATTTTATTCCTATGGTTGTTTTTGGTCGAATTACACTTATCCAATAGAATTAGGACATGTGTTAGGGTAATAATCATATAATTTTTACCCTTAATTACCCTATTTAATTTTAACCGTGGTAAAAAAAAGTAAAAAGTTACTATTCACCAAAAATTATTTTCAACTCATTGAACCACATTTTATTTAATGACATCAACCGTGTCTCTCGGATTTTTGAAATTCCACTCACAGAAATGCTAAAATTATGTTTTAGGAAAAATTCATTTTTTTTACTACCACTTTGTGGTTTCACTATTCATCAAAAAATGAAAGTTTCCAGAAAAATACAAAAATTAGGCCTAAGATATATTTGATATTATGAACTCAAACATGATTTCTATTTTACCAAATTCAAAACACATCAGTTACATTAACTAATTTAAAAATTAATTCTCGTTGTCAATACAAATGGCGTGTTTTTAAGAGATAAAAACTATCAAAAGATTGACACTTGTTTATAACTGGTTTAAATGTGAAATTACATCCAATGACCAAAATTTTATTAAATTGTAAAAATATATTCTAAATATACTTTAAAACCACTCATATTAATAATTTATCACTATTAATTATTTCAATTAAAATGTTTTTTTTAATTAAAATTTAGTAATTTTCATTATTCATCGGAATATGAAAGTTATCTGAAAAGTACCAAAATTTCAAATTAGGCTAAATTTGATATTCCGAATCCAAAAATGATGTCCATTTTGAGAGATAAATTATCTAAAATTTTAAAAGGTGGTTATTACTATTCATAACGGCTAGTTTTAATAATATTTTAATAGCATATCGTTGTTTAGTGAAACTCGGTATTGTGTACTACACACACTATCGAGGAAGGTTGTGATTGCGTGTAATGAAAGGAAAGTCAAGGATGCATGTTGTGCAAGCTTATTTTGGTGTACCATACAACACAAAACATTAATGAAATTAAAAAAAATATTTTTAATAAAATCTCTTGGTGTTACAATGTATGAGTTGGAAGTAAACTGAAACGAAAAGGGGCAAAACACGCGCCCAACCAAACAAAAGTGCCACAACCCGACAACAGGTGATCAAAAAAAACAACTGGAAGGGTCCCCCACCAGGAACCTGACTACGACCACCGCACGTGGTCCAAGCTCCCGAACTCCTGGGATCCACTGATGTCAGGACCAACCTGTCTGTCGTCTGCAAAGTCACATGAAGTGTGGTCAATTCCCAAGTAGTGGTGAGTATAAAAATACTCAGTAGGATACCCTGAAGGCTCGAGGGGTTAACAGAGGAGGTACTGAAGGGTGAGCAGTAGAGCGAACAGGAAAAGTAAAGGAGTATAATAGAGAGTGTAGTAAAGAGTCCAAATCAACCCAACAAGAGGAAAGAATGTAGACTCGTCCAGACACAAGGAAATGGAAACGGTGAGAAGATGAACTTCCCGTCGAGTCTTCGCTACCTATAGAAAGAGAGTAGACTCGTCCAACCACGAGAAGCTAGACACGGAATGCACGTTGCATACCCCGTGTGTCTTCGCCTCTCTTGAAAAGAGAGTAACCAAACCCAAGAAGTGGGTTCTGGAACAAGGTATATACATATCCTTATGCTCAGCAAGAAGCCCGAACAACATCGTAAGGGGATCTCCATCTTGTAGCTCAGCCCAAGAAAAGTGATTTGCGAATAGTCTCACAAGTAAACACCATCGATGCCCATCATCCCATGCATCAGCCCCGAACTACAAGTCAAGGGGCTCAAACAACCACACTTCGAAACTATCCTCTTTGGGAGGCACTGACTCGCCCGCACGGTTTTAGGTCACGTCACAAGGACGCGTCTCAGTGGGGGAAAGTGCTCCTCGTATTTGACAGTTCTGGGGGAACTTCAAACCACAACTCGTCACTTCCCCACAGTCTAGAGGTCTTCTCAATGTCATGTTTTCACATCACCAACCCGTGCAACCAAGGGTCCCACTCCAGTTGTCACGGAGGAATAGCTACAGACTAGCCTGGTAGAATGGACTGAGTCTAGAAAGCCAACATGTGTCCCACTATCCAGCTATGCTGGAGGGCAATTCATAATAAGATACCGGGTGACCCACTGCCCAGCCCGGTTGGAGGGTAATTCATAATAAGATACCAGGTGACCCACTACCCAGCCCTGCTAGAGGGTAAACCATAATATGATATCGGGTGACCCACTGACCAGCCCTACTGGAGGGTGAACCATAATGCACCATTAGGTGACCCACTGCCCAACCCTGCTGGAGGGTAAACCTGGAACATGACGCCGGGCGACCCACTACCCAGCCCTGCTGGAGGGTATACCCTAAGAGTTCATTGGGTGACCCAAAAACCAGTCTCTTCTTGAGGGTGGACCCTAATAGAAGTCGATGGGTGAACTACCACCCAACACCGCTAGAGGGTAAACCTGGAACAAGTCGTCAGGCGACCCACTGCCCAGCCCTGCTGGAGGGTAGTCCTGAATCAAGATGACGAGCGACCCACTTCCTAGCCCTGCTGGATGGTAGACTCTAAATATTCGTCGGGTGTTCCACTACCTAGTCACTGCTAGAGGGTAAACCCTGAGAAGTCAATGAGCAACCCACTACCCAGCCCCGCTGGAGGGTAAACCCGGAACTGCTCTGGCCATCTCTACTGGATGGTACAACACTGGCCAACCGAACACAGAGTGGGTATCTTGCAACCACCCATCTTTGAATCAAAATCAGGGGAAACCACTCATCTCTGCTGATCTAAACCATCGAGCACAGTGCCAGGGGGAAAACCTCAACTCCGCTGGTCAACAGTCGAGAACCAAGGGACCCTCTAAGCCGCGAGTGGTCAAAAGTATGCAATGCAGAACACGACACACAACTGGGGCCCACACGACGTGTGTCCCCAAGTTAACCCCAACCAAGTGCACAAACGTTCTTGGGTACAACCATCCACATGTACCTCCCAGTGTCCTCGTATACTCCCAGAGTATCCCACGTCTCCAGCCCACATGATAACATGCACATGGCCCCCAACGTCAACGCGAAGGCGTAAACGTAACAACTCCAACTTTCCACCTCAACGGCTGGGGCACGACCAACCACATATCTTCATTTATTTACATCACTCACAAGGGGGTGCACGCGATCACATGCCAAAGGTCCGCTACAAACAAGGTAAAAGAACCTCCATAGGGGCACATTCACATTTCCTCATTTAAAATGATCGTCTAAGAGGCTCTGTACAACCAAACGGATTGTACCATTGTGATCCTCGTGTAAAAACATGAGAGATAGACTACATACTTGCCCGAAACGGTCAACCGGGGAAAAAGGTACTATTATACGTACCAACCGGTGTGGGTCCCACCTCAAGATCCCGAAACTGAACAAACAGATCACACCACTGCGATCCCCTCATAAAAACACACGATATTGAATACTTAATCGCCCAAAATGGACACCCGGTGAAAAAGGTACATTCCGGATTACCGCGCACGAGCAGTACCATGCGGGACCTGCACCCCAGTCCCGAAGCGCTACCAACGGATCGCACTATTGCGACCCTCTCGAAAAATCACAGAAGATGGACTATTCTTTTTTCCAAAACGGTCACCCGGTGATAAAAATGGAAAATCACCGTCGAAGCCCAAACGGCCCTCGTGGGCCCTGCAACCTCGTGCCGAATTAGAGCGGGCGGATTGCACCGTTATAATCCCCTCATAAAAACATCCAGAAACGACTGCTCGCACGCCCCGAACGGGCGTCCGAAGAAAAATTTGTGAAACACTGCACGCAGCTCGAAAGAACGGGTCGTGGGGTCCACACCTCAACTCTAGTTTCAATGCCCGAAACCTCGCTGGAAAACTCCGCCTCGACGCTAGGGTCTCAGTATCACTAACGACGCCCAATTCGAAATTCGAATGTGTCCGCACCGACCAAAACAATAATCCCCAGAAAAAGCGCTTAACTGCTTGACGACGTATCGCGCTTCTGAGGCCCCTGTCTCAGGGATTAAATCACCTAAAACCATCTCAAAATATTCGTCGTAATTTAAGGAGCGCGTCGTCGCAGACGGCTCCCAAATCCGACACCCGGTCTATGATTTATAAATAATAAATCATTTCCCCTAATAATAATAATAATAATAATAATATTATTATTATTATTTTAAACTTAAATTCGGTTTTTGTTTTTGTTTTTTTAAAACCCTTCCACCAACCGGCCGCTGGCCGGTCGGCACCCTTTGCACGCGGAGACCTGCATACAGCGGGTCTCTGGGCTCCTGAGAGGGGTCGCGCGCCACGACCCCGGTTACTACGTCAACCGGCCGGCACAACCGGCCGGTCCTCCTGCTCCGCGGCTGTGCCAGCCCGCGCCGACATCGCCCCGCACTCCTCGGATCACGCCGACACCCGCCGCCGTCCGTTTGAAGCACCGCGCTGCCGCCTGCAGGCCAAGCCACCGCCAAGAGCCGGATCCCGCCGCCTGCGAGCCGCGCCACTGCCTGGAGTAGGAGCCGCCACCTGCGCCACCATGTCGTAGCTTGCCACCTCCACCATGAGTCATTGGACCACCCTGGATCCACCGACAAAAAACCAAAAACCCGCATTCTTCTCCGGAAGTTTGCGAACACGTCGGGACTCAGATTTTAAATCCGAGAATTGCGTTGGGGAGCTCAGGATGAGTACTAAGTAAATATGGGCCTTGATCAATGTTTCGACAGTGAATCGATAATTAAAATTGAGCTCAAAGTAGGTGCGGGAAATTAAAAACGAAATGCACAATCCTACCTTATTGGGCTTCGCCCGACGCTTCACGGATGGACCACCAGAGTTGCCGCACCTCACAGGAGTTGCCTCGCCGGAGTGGTGGAGGAGAGGAGGAAAGGTTTAGGGAGGATTTTCCATGGGAGAACAAGGGAGGAAGGGGATGGATAAGGGTTTAAATAAAAAAAGAATTTTAATTAATTTAAACCCATAATATTCCTCACATCTGAATCCATTAGAGAGGTAAAAATTAAACCTCCCCAAGGGTAAACACCACATTCCGAGCACAACGGTGGTCTCCGAATTTGATTCCAAGATTCCTTTTGAATGTATTAAATCTGGACACCCAAAGCCGCAAAATTAAGAAAACGCCCCTGGGGCCATTTTTCACAAACGTCCCACACCCGCCAAGATTACACCCCTCCTATGGTAAACAGCACGCTTTGAACTCAACTGTGCCCTCAATTTTCCCATATGAGCCATCATTTAAGAGAAACATGAGTTTCACCATTTAACGAAAAAATTAATTATTTAATTTATCCGTTCCACTTTCTGAAACTGAGTGAGGGGCCCAAACGTCCCGCGCCGACAATCTTTTTGTCGTTCCTAGGGTAAACATCCCATCCTAGACCCATCCGTACACTCAGATCTCTGATTTGTATCACCGTTAATGAGTTATCTCATTTATTTGGTGTTTCCATTGTGAACGCACTAAAAATTTAATTCTGACAACTCTGGGGCTCAGAATCACATGTCGTCTGAAGGCGTTGCTCTGGAATATCATCATGAATATTCCAAAGTCCTTGGCAGCAAAAATTGGGATCTTACAGCATCCCATCCTTCATGATTTTCATCCCTGAAAAGAAAAAATAGGGAGAAACTCATGGTACTTATCCCACGCCTGGCTTTCCCATACCCATAAGAACCCATGCACACCTATGTGTCACCGCACACAGACCATAGGATTTGATATGTTCATGAAAGTTCTGCACTCATCGATGTCGTGCATAGGAGCACACACACCTCTTCTCGGGTGAGTCACGTGGGAGACATCATGCACCCAAACCAGTATTTGGGGTTAGGGAAGGCAGTAGGGAACCTCGCCATCTCCTTGCAAAGTCTCAAACGGCCCGAAGGCCCTCGGGGGTAGCTCACCTCCCCGATCGAACCTCTGTGTCACACGCCACGACTGGAATCAGCGCCCGCACCAAGAACAAGGCCCGGTGATTCCCTCATTTAGAATATCCATATTGTGGAACACCCAGAGATATCTGGTCACAAAAGATTCCCCAACTGGGACTCTGTTACATGCTTAGGGAGCGATGGAGTCGATGCCATCGACTAAAGAGGAAGGTTTCACACCTTCTACTCTACCAACACAGGGTTACACCTAACGCCCTACGTCACCCTGCTAACAACCCATGGAAGAAGCAGGTAGAAAATCATTTCACATGCAGATTCTAAAAACTCTACCACTAATGTAGAATAGTTGTAACGTGTACCTCTTATCACCTCATGCTTTGCAGCATCATAGACATCCAAAGAACACAGCTGTCTGCGGTCCCAACTGTCATCTCCCGGAGCCTAATGTGGACCTCCTAGTGGTGATGGGAAGACCTCGTAAAGATGTCCCCCCCAACCAGCTCCTCCCGCTCCTCTGCTAGCACCACCTCCTTGGGCGCTACTCCTATCACGACATTGCCTTTGTCGTGGTGGCGCTCCTGCTGCCTGCCCGAAGCTCTCTGCATGCCTGGTCGGATAGTCCTGTGCCATGTGACCTCGCACATTGAACACATATCACCGACTCTTTCTGGGCTGCACTGGTACCCTCCGGCGCCACTATGGTGTACGACCATGCCCATGAGTCTGGTTGTCAGTAAGCCACCTGCGTCTAGGTTCTTCTTGCTAACGCCCACTAGCTATGGTAGACGTCTCGGCTCCAACATGTCTGCTGCCACCACCAACTCCAGAACGTGGCAGGAAGCTCTCTGTCACCATCGCCTACTCTAGCACCCTGACATATGTGGAAATTCTCAAGGGTACTATGACAGCATGAATCTCTCTGAAGAGACACTTCTCAAACTTCCGCACTTGGAGGTTGTCGTCGTGGACCATGTCCGGGTAAAACCATGCACGATCTGTGAAATTAGCTGCATACTCGGCCACCGTCATCCCTCCCTATTGAAACTGCAGGATCTCCTGAATCCGAATGGAGAATAAGTAGGAGGGGAAAAACTCCTCACAAAACAACAACTGAAATTCATCCCATGAAAGTGAATACTCATCAAGAAACTGAGTCACCATACTCCACCAACGCCGAGCTGCTCCACAAAAAAGGTCAGCTGCCAAAGCCACCATAAGATCTTCCAGCATTTGAACAAGCCTGAAAAGGAAAACCACTATCTCCATCCAACCCTCTGCTGCCTGAGGGTCTGGCTCGCCACTGAACTTCGGCGAGCCCTGCTGATGGAACTCATGGAGCACGCTCAACCTACGCTCATGCTCAGCCTGCTCTGCTGAACGGTCTGCTTCTCAACAGGTGGGGGTGCTTCAACCGGCCATCCCGGAGAAAGGGGTTCACATGATGGGTCCTGGACTGTGGCCTCATAGCTCACAGGGTCGTCATCACGCACCAAAGTTGATATTTTGGTTGGTTGTCTTTGCGAAGACATACTAAATATCATCAAGGAGTGCTTCGGTCAGATGAGAATATATGTATATACCAATAACAACATCGATGGGGAGCTTACTCAAGAAGGACAATCAAAGACTCAATCCTACGTGATGCACAAACAAAATTTCCTTGCAATAAGTGACTCACCATGCCGAGTCGACAAGCGGGTTATCAAGGTCCTGGTGAATGGATACATTGGCCGCCACACCATAACTAGACTCCCTGGCCTAAGAGCCGCTCTCGAGACACATTAACATTGTTTCCCTATATCACAACCAATTCCTTTTATTTTAGGTACGTCTAAACAACGTCCCAAGGAACGAACCACCTCTGATACCATAATGTCATGACCCGACCCTACCCAGGCTCGAGCCGCAACTACCCCAAGCCCGCCTCCATATGCCATGGGCTGGAGACCAGCGCCGAAGACACAACAACTCAGGGAGGCCTTTTCCTAAGCACCAGTACATACACATGCAACACACTCAATGCAAAATTGTAGAGTAAATGAAAATAAAGGCAGAGTAGAAGAGCAACTACTATATGAAAACCAAAAATGTGCATCAACCCCTAAGCAGTACAAAGTACGAGTTGAAAGTAAACTGAAATGAAAAGGGGAAAAAGACGCGCCCAACCAAAAAAAAGTGCCACAACCCGAAGAAAAGTGAACAAAAGAAAATTGATGGAAGGGTCCCCCACCTGGAACCCGACTACGACCACCGCACGCGGTCCAAGTTCCCAAACTCATGTGCTCCACTGAAGTCACGACCAACCTATCTGTCGTCTGCAAGGGCACACTATGTGCAGGAAAAGCCCAAGCAGGGGTGAGTAATAAAATACTCAGAAGGATACCTCGAAGGCTCGAGGGAGCAACAAAGGAGGTATCGAAGGGTGAGCAGTAGAGTGAACCGGAAAAGTAAAGGAGTACAAAAGAGAGTGCAGTAAAGAGTCCAGCTCAACCCAACAAGAGGAAAGAAGATAGACTCGTCCAGACACAAGGAGATAGAAATGGTGAGAAGATGAACTTCCTATAAAGACTTCGCTACATATAGTAGGAGAGTTGACTCATCCAACCATGTGATGCTAGACACGGAAAGCACGTGTCATTCCCCGTGTGTCTTCACCTCTCCTGGACGGAGAGTAACAAAACCCAAGAAGTGGGTTCTTGAACAAGGTATATACATATCCTTATGCTAATCAAGAAGCCCAAACAACGTCGTAAGGGGATCTTCGTCCCGCAGATCAGCCCAAGAAAAGTCATTTGCCAACATTCCTATAAGTAAACACCATCGATGCCCGGCATCCCGCGCATCTGCCCTGAACTAAAAGCCAAGAGGCTCAACCCACCACACATCGACACTATCTGCTTTGGCTGGAACTGACCCACAGTCGAGAGGTCTCTTTAATGTCATGTTGTCACATAACCGTCCCGTACAACCAAGGGTCCCACTCCAGTTGTCACTGAGGAATAGCTACAGACTAGCCTGGTAGAACGGACTGAGTCTGAATTAGCCAACCGGTGTCCCACTGCCAAGCCCTGATGGAGGGTAATTCATAATACGATACCGGGTGTCCCACTGCCCAACCCTAATAGAGGGTAATTCATAATAAGATACATGGTGACCCACTACCCAGCCCTGTTGGAGGGTAACCAGAATATGATATTGGGTGACCCACTGCCCAGCTTTGCTGGGGGGTAAACCATAATGCACTATCAAGTGACACACTACCCATCCCTGCTAGAGGGTAAACCTGGAACTCGACGACGGGCGACCCACTGCCCAGCCCTGCTGGAGGGTAGAACCTAAGAGGTCGTCGGGTAACCCACTGCCCAGTCTCTGCTGGAGGGTAGACCCTAAGAGAATTCGACGGGTGACCCACTGCCCTGCCCTGCTAGAGGGTAATCCCGGAACAAGTCATCAGGAAACCCACTGCCCAGCCCTGTTGGAGGGTAGACCTGAATCAAGATGACGAGCGATCCATCGCCCAGCCCTGCTAGAGGGTAGACTCTAAAGAGTCATCGAGTAACCCAATGCCTGGTCTCTGCTAGAGGGTAAACCCTGAAAATTCAATGAGCAACCCACTACCCAGCCCTGGTAGAGGGTAAGCTCGGAACATCTCTGGCCATCTCTACTAGATGGTACAACAATGGCCAACCGAACACGGAGTGGGTATCGTGAAACCACCCGACTCCGGAACAAAATCAGGGGAAACCACTCAACCCTGCTGATCTAAACCATCGAGCATAGAGCCTGGGGAAACATCAACCCCACTGGTCAATAGTAATGAACCGAGGGACACTCAACGTCGCGAGAGGTCAAAAGTACGCAAATCATAACACGACAGGCAGTTGGGGCCCACATGACGTGTGGACCCAAGTAAACCCCAACCAAGACCACAAATTTTCTTTGGTAGAACCATCCACATGTACCTCCCAGTGTCCTCGCATAATCCCAGAGTATGCCACCTCTCCAGCCCACAGGCTAACATGCACACGGCCGCCAACGTTAACGCGAAGGAGTAAATGTAACAACTCCAACTTTCCACCTCAACGGCTGGGTAATGGCCAACCACATCTCTTCAAGCATTTACATCACTCACATGGGAGTGAACGTGTTCAAACGCCAAGGGTCAGCTACAAACATGGTAGAATAACCCTCATCGGGACACCTTCACATTTCCACATTTAAAAAGATCATGCAAGAGGCTCCGCACAACCAAAAGGATTGTACCGTTGTGATCCTTGTGAAAAAACTCGCGAGATAAACTACGTACTCACCCGAAATTGTCAACCGGTGAAAAGGGTACTATTCACCATACCAACCCATGTGGGGCCCACCTCAAGATCCCAAAAATGAACAAACGGATCACACCATTGTGATCCCCTCAGAAAAAAACAAGAGATTGAATACTCAATCTCCCAAAACGGACACCCGGTGAGAAAGGTACATTCCGGCTAACCGCGCACGAGAGGTACCACGCGGGACCCACACCCCGGTCCTGAAGCGCTGCCAATGGATCCCACCATTGCAATCCTCTCGAAAAAGCATACGATATGGACTATTCACTTGTCGAAAACGGTCTCCCGATGATAAAGATGGAAAATCAATGTCGACGCCCAAACGACCCTCGTGGACCCCGCACCATCGTGCCAAATTAGAGCGGGTGGATTACACCATTGAAATCCCAATGGAAAAACATCTAGTAATGACTACTCGCATGCCCCGAATGGACGTTCCATGAAAAAGTTGTGAAACGCTGCACACAGCTCGAAAGAACGGGCCGTGGGGCCCACACCTCAACTCCGGTTTCGGTGCCCGAAACCTCCCTGGAATGCTTTGACTCGACGCCAGGGTTGCAACACCACTGACGGCGCCCAATTAGGACATCGGATGTGTCCTCGCCGACCAAAACAAGAATCCTTAAAAAAATCCCTTAACCGCTTGATGGCATGTCACGCTTCTGAGGCCCCTGTCTTGGGGATTAAATCACCCAAAACCATCTCAAAATATTCGTCATAATTTAAGGAGCGCGTCGCAGCAGACGACGCCCAAATCCGACACCCTGTCTATGATTAATAAATAATAAATCATTTCCCCTAATAATAATAATAATAATAATAATAATATTATTATTATTATTATTTTAAACTAAAATTTTGTTTTTGTTTTTTTAAACCCTTCCACCGACCGGCAGCTGGCCGGTCCGCACCCTTTCCACATGGATACCTGCATACAGTGGGTCTCTGGTCTTCCGAGTGGGGTCGCGCGCCGCGACCCCGTCTGCTTCGTCAACCGGCCTACAAGCCGCGCCGCTGCCTGGAGTCGGAGCCCGCCGCCTGGGAGCCTCGCCACCGCCTGGAGTCGGAGCCGCCGCCTGCGCCACCATGCCGGAGCTGGCCGCAGCCGCCATGAGTCGCCGGACCACCCTGGATCCACCGAAAAAAACCAAAAATCCGCGTACTTTGCTGAAAGTTTTCAAACACATCCGGACTCGAATTTTATATCCGAGAATTTTTTTGGGGAGCTCGGGATGATTGCTACACAAATATGGGCCTTGATCGACGTTTTGACAGGAAATAGATAATGTAAATTGATCTCAAAGTAGGTGCGGGAAATTAAAAACGAAACGCACAATCCTACCTTGCTGTGCTTCACTCGACGCTTCACGGACAGACCACCGGAGTTGCCGCGCCTCGCCAGAGATGCCTCACCAGATATTCCTCACCAGAGTGGTGGAGGAGAGGAGGAGAGGATGAGGGAGGCTTCGCCAGGGGAGAACAAGGGAGGAAGGGGATGGAGAAGGGTTTAAATAATTAAAATGAATTTTAATTAATTTAAACCCATAATTTTACTCACATCCGAAATCTATGGCAAGGCCAAAAATAAACCTACCCTAGGGTAAACACCACCTCCCTAGCACAATGGTGGTCTCAGAATTTGATTCTGAGCTACCTTTTGAATGTCATAAAGCTAGACTCCCAAAGCTGCCAAATTACAAAAACGCCCCTGGGGCAATTTTTCACAAACGGTCCGCGCCCTCCATGATTACACCCCTCATAGGGTAAACGACATGCTCTAAACTCAACGGTGCCCTTTGTTTTCCCATATGTGCCATCGTTTAAGAGATACTTGAGTTTCACCATTTAACGAATAAATTAGTTTTTCTATTTATCCGTTCCACGTTCCGAAACCGAGTGAGGGGTCCAAACGTCCCATGCTGACATGATTTATATCGTTCCAAGGGTAAACACCCAATCCTGAACCCATCTGTACACTCAGATCTCCGATATGGATCACCGTTTAGGAGTTATCTCATTTATTTGGCATTTCCAGTGTGAATGCCCTGAACATTTAATTCCGACCACTCCGGGGCTCGAAATCGCACGCCGTCTGAAAGCGCTGCTTTGGAATATCGTCAGGAATATTTCAAAGTCCTTCACAGAAAAAACCGGGTTCTTACAGTGGAGAGGATTATCTAGAGTTTGGGGTGCCTTGGGAGGACTCTAGGGTGAATTATGTATAGGTTATTCTAGCATCAAAGTGCTTGAGTGAAGAGAAATGGTAACATGGGTGGCTTTATATAGGAAAGGTGGGGGAATCCATTATTATTTTGGTTTTGGACACTACACACAAAAATATTCAATACCACAAATAATCCCATGGTTTTTGCTTGTGGTTTATAGAAAAGGGGATTGGTATAAATTATTTTATAATTCTAAGGTATAAAGGTATTAAAATATCTACCTTTCTTATGTGGTGGTGAGTCATAATTTGAAAGAAATTATTTTAAAATCGTAAAATGTTCAATAAGTCTTGGAAGACTCACTAAATATTATTAATATAAAATAAATCTAAAATTAAATTATTTTAAAGGTAAAAGATATATTTGGCCAAATATACCTTTTATATTATTTTATTGCATCACTATTGGGTCATTATGATGCCATAAAACCCATTATATATTTATACTATAATCAATTTTTACCCAAAAATTCAACTGTCTCAGAAAATTATGAAAAATTAACCATTGGATAATTTCAATGTCCTAATTCCCCAAATAATATCCATTTTATCTAGGTAATTTTCCAAATATGTGAAGTTTCATTTTTAAAATAAAAACTGACATTTATTGAAAATTAACGGGTTTTGGAATAAATAGTTTTAAAACCTTTATAAAAATTACATTTGTATTCATTAAAAATAAATCATCATTAATATTTAATATTATTAATTTAATGATAATAATTTATTAAAATATTATTTTTTTCAAAAATCCATTAATTAACCAAAATATATTTTTTAATTGAATGTGAATATTAACAAAAAAATACCATTTGTGTGTTAAGCATAATATAGATAGTAACAATAATAGGATGAATGTATATTCATTATTATAGGCAAAAACCAATGTTCATAATCATAATGCTAGGGTATTGTTGCATATCCCTTTATTACACCAGCTGATTCTCTATGTGTAAGGTGAGTGATGGTGGAGATTTCACGGGGATGTTTGGGGAACATGGAATGGGCCATGATCTCAATGATCATGAACTTTTCCCATAAACGGTTTCACTCATGATTAAGTTGATGGATATCTTCTTAAGATTGGTCTAGGGAAAATCCCAAAAATTCTATCTCCCTTGAATGATCTGAAAAATGAGCTTCATATGGCACTATTCTACTAGTAGAGGCCATCAAATCTTATTTGTCGATTAATTTTCCATTTTCATTTATAGTATAAAAAATAAATATAACATTAAATTTATTATTGTTTCCAACTTTCCAATAGTCACATAATGGTAAAAAACTACTAGTTACATTTCAATTCATACTAATATTTTTTCAATAAATGTGACATAGTAAAACATACATTTTCAGCAAAGAAAATATTATTCAAAAGCTGGGGTCATTACATTCTTCCCCCATAGGAAATTTCTCCCTTGAAATTTCATTTGAGATACTAAGGTTAAAACAGGTGATGGTACATCACCTTCCTAATTTCAATGAAGTCTTCAATCATTCCTATTAGCATATTCACTATGTAGAAAGGGTTCGGGCATCACAATTGTACCTTAGGATATTTTCAAAATCATACCTTTACCCAAAAAACCTCAAGAATCTTGGACTATATCGATGGAAGCACTGATAAGTCATTAAAAGGTATTTCATATATATAATTTTTAAATATCTTCTTAAACATGTTGTTTATAAATTTTTTTTACTAATTCATCTTAAAATATTTCAAAATAGGGTTTTGGTATAACAGTTTTGGTAGTTCCCCCATGATAGAAATCTATAATTTGATACATATAGGATGACCAGTGGTCTCTCACTATTATAGCATCTATAAAATCATTTAGTTCTTAATTATTTTAGAATAAAGAGAATAATTCTAAAAGTACTTGATGGTACTTCCCACTCTTATCATGGTAGGAAAGTTTAGATCATAAGATATTCTAATAGATGGTACATGATCCTTGAATTAATCATGCAATGATGGATTTATTAGATGCCTCATAATGTTTTTTTAATGTAACTTGGATATTTGAAATTGTTTTAAAAGTCATCTGAGCAAGACTTCAAGATAATATTTTCATGTAGTTATTTAGGAAGATACATAAGCTTTGTTTGTGATATTCATCCTTGTATATTTTAACTAAGAAAAAGAAATCCCAATTAGGGGTTTGAATACTTAGATAATAAGAATGTATAAAAGAAAACATATAAGGATAAACTTTCATATGAATAGTATATCCTAACTTTTGATACCATAAGTTTCAATTTAGGTTATCCATGACCTATTTTGTAACGTATATTCTTATAGGATTTTTTGTTCCCTTCTTGATGGTTTTTAATATAAATTTACCAACGCATATCCACTGAGAGTGTCAAACCAAGCGTGCAATAAGGACCATTGTCGTGCACTTGTTCCAATTCGTGTCACGCTCAATGTGGTGTTTTTAGGGTTTACCCTAAGATACATTTGTGCCATGGCCACCCTTACTTGGTTAAAATCTAGATAGGGATGTATTTTCTTGATAAACCACTTACTCTATACTCAAAAAAAATTACGGATTATTTTCTTATAATTAGATTTATACTTATTTATTTCACTACAGTTTTCTAATCCTAATCTCAAAAATAACAAAACCTATCCTCTGATACCAACTATTACGACCGATCTCTTTATTTCATATTTAAAAATGATTTATTACATAAAATTTCACTAAATAAAACTCAGAAGATCAATAGATATAGTATATTATTGGATTTGGAAAATTACATAACTACTTAAAACATAAAATACACATATTTATTGAAAACTTCTTTTACATGACCACAACATTAATTATTACTTAGAGTTTTATGGGATAACCTGAGGACATACCTAAAAAAGGGTGGACATCAATTGAATGTGCCGTTTGACCGCGGTGACCAGAAACACATTTCTGGAGTCATAAAAGACCAAAACCTCATGTCATTGACGAATTCAGAGCAAACATGATCCAAATGACCTGAAACCACATGAAAACTATAGGAATATTATTTTTGACATGTAGGAGGAGGCGGAACGTCCATCGGATGTGTGGTGCGCATGGTACGACTGAATGTGTCATTTTCAGTAGTTTGGCGTGCTCTAAAAGGGGGCATTGGGTGGTCAAAACCACTTGAACGACCTCAGAATTAGATAAAATCATACGACAGAAACAACAGTGTGAATTGTGAAATTTTTGGGTAGAGGACACGTCATTCAGAGGCATCGTTTGACCGCGGTGATTGGAACTACGTTTCGAGAGTCGCAAAAGACCAAAATGGCATGTCACTGTCGAATTCTGAGAAAACGTGCTCCGAATGACCTGAAACCATAGGAAAATGATAGGAATATTATTCGTGACATGTAGGAGGAGATGGAATGTCCATCAGACGTGCGATGCGTGCGGTCCAACTGAATGTGTTGTTATCAGCAGTTTAGCGCGCTCTAAAAGGGCGCATTGGGTGGTCAAAACAACCCGAACGACCTCGGAATGCCATGAAATCATACAGCAACAACTGCGGTGTGAATTGTGAAATGATCGGGTAGAAAACACGCCATTCGGAGGTTCCTTTTTACGTGTTGATCGGAAACACGTTTTCGGAGTCAAAAAAGACCAAAACAGCGTGTCACGATCGAAATCAGAGAAAAGATGCTCCAAATTACCTAAAACCACACTAAAATGATAGAAATATTATTCGTGACATGTAGGTGGAGACAAAACATCCATCAGACATGCGGTGCGCACGGTACGACCGAATGTGTCATTTTCAGCAGTTCGGCGCGCTTTAAAAGGGCGCGTTGGGTGGTCAAAACCTCATGAACGACCTCAGAATTCCATGATATCATACGAAAACAACCGCGGTGTGAATTGTGAAATGGTCGGGTAGAAGACACGTCAATCGAAGGTGTCGATTGACTGTGGTGACCGGAAACGCGTTTCTGGAGTCATAAAAGACAAAAACAGCATGTCATGGTCGAATTCAGAGCAAACGTGCTCCGAATGACCTGAAACCACACGAAAACTATATATATATTATTCATGACATGTATAAGGAGACGCCATTTCCATCGGGATGTGTGGTGCGTGTGGTACGACCGAATATGTCATTTTCAGCTCTTCGGTGCGCTCTAAAACGGCGCGTTGGGTGGTCAAAACCACACGACCGACCTCAGAATGCCATGAAATCATGAAAAAACGACCACGGTGTGAATTCTAAAATGGTTGGGTAGACGAAACAACATTCAGAGGTTCCGTTTGACCGCGATGAACGAAAATACGTTTCCAGGGTCATAATATAACAAAACGGCGTGTCACAGTCGAATTCAGAGAAAACGTACACTAAATGACCTGAAACAACATGTAAACGGTAGGAATATTATTTTTGACATGTAGGAGGATATGAAACGTCCATCAGACATGTGTTGTGGGTGGGTACGACTGAATGTGTCATTTTCATCAGTTCGACGCGCTCTAAAAAGGCGCATTGGGTGGTCAAATCCCCCCGAACGACCTCAGAATGCCATGAAATCAAACAAAAACAACCATGGTGTGAATTGTGAAATGGTCGGGCAGGTGGCATGTCATTCGAAGGTGCTATTTGACCGTAGGGACCGGAAATGCATTTCTGGAGACATAAAAGCCCAAAACGGCGTGTCACAGTCGAATTCAGAGAAAACGTGCTCCGAATGACCTAAAAACACACTAAAAATATAGTAATATTATTCATGATATGTAGGAGGAGACGAAACATCCATCGGACGTGCGGTGCACGTGGTACGACTGAATGTGTCGTTTTCAGCAGTTCGGTGCGCTCTAAAAGGGCACGTTGGGTGGTCAAAACCACGCAAACAACATCATAATGCCATGAAATCATACGAAAGCAACCTAAGTGTGAATTTTTAAATGGTCGGGTAGACGGATCGTCAATCAGAGGTGTCATTTGACCGTTGTGATTGGAAATGCGTTTCCAGAGTCAAAAAAGACCAAAACGGCGTGTCATAGTCGAATTCAGAGAAAATGTGCTCTGAATTACCTGAAACCACAAGAAAATGATATGAATATTATTCGTGACATATAGGAGAAGACGAAACATCCCTCAGACATGTGGTGCACACGGTACGACCGAATGTGTCATTTTTAGCAGTTCGAAGCACTCTAAAATGGCGTGTTGTGTGCTCAAAACCACCAGAACGACCTCTGAATATCATGAAATTATACGACAAGAACTGAGGTGGGAATTGTAAAATGTTTGGGCAGACGACACATTATTTGAAGGTTCCATTTTACCGCGGTGACCGGAAACGCGTTTCCGGAGTCATAAAAGACCAAAACGGCGTGTCATGGTTGAATTCAGAGAAAACGTGCTCTGAATGACCTGAAACCAAACGAAAACGATAGGAATATTATTCATCACATGTATGAGGAGACAACATGTCCATCGGACGTGCGGTGCGTATGGTACGACCGAATGTGTCATTTTCAGCAGTTCGACGCACTCTAAAAGGGCTGGTTGGGTTGTCAAAACCACCCGAACAACCTCATAATTCCATGAAATCAGACGACAATAATCGCAGTATGAATTCTGAAATGTTCGGGTTGACGAAATGTCATTCAGAGGTGCTGTTCGATCGCGGTGACCGGAAACGACTTTCTGGAGTCATAAAATACCAAAACGGCGTGTCACGGTATAATTCAGAGCAAACTTGCTCCTAATTACCTAAAGCCACACAAAAATTATAGGAATATTATTCATGAAATGTAGAAGGAGACAACATGTCCATCGGACGTGCGGTGCGTGCGGTACGACTGAATGTTTCGTTTTCAGCAGTTCGACGCGCTCTAAATGGGCGCGTTGGGTGGTCAAAACTACCCGAATGACGTCAGAATGCCATGAAATCATAAGACAACAATCGTGGTGTGAATTATGAAATGGTAGGGTAGACATCACGTCATTCAGAGGTGATGTTTGACCATGTTGACCAGAAATGCATTTCTGGAGTCACAAACCACCAAAACGGTGTGTCACGGCCGAATTCAGAGAAAACATGCTCCGAATGACCAGAAACCACACGAAAAAAATAGGAATATTTTTTGTGACATGTAGGAGGAGACGACACGTCCATCAGACGTGCAGTGAGAGAAAAAAACTTTCATTTTTAGATAACAAAACACCTTCATAAACTAAAGCCAAGACTCCAAAATAAGAAAAAAAAAAATCTAATATGATAACATTTCTTAAATTGGGGGTTATAAATTATTATAGCACCCATGACATGTCAGATTTAATTTTATTATATGTATATAGTATATGAATACATATTTTAAATTTATGTTTGTTTTGTTTTGTTGTTTTCATTGTATCTTATTGTAGGTTTCTAAAGCATACAGTTGTGGATCATTGAATCACGTCTATCATTTATTGGTTATGATGATCTTGATGTTTATGGTCTTTGGATATGTTTTACATTTTTTATGATTTATATTCTGATTTTTTTTTATTATGTACCGTTATTTATTTTAAAAAAATCTTTCCAGTTTAGCGATTGCTAATGGCGGTCACTGTAGACCGACATTTCACCCCGCTTTAGCGACCACCATTGGCGGTCACTGTAGGCTAGCATTTCAGCCCACGTTAGCGATCTCCATTGGCAGTCGTAGTAGGCCAACATTTTCGCCCTGCTTCAGTGACCACCAATGGCGGCCAATCTAGGCTGAATTTTTAGTACTGCACCCCTACATGGGCTTCTCCAGCAAATTATTATATCTTGGGTAGATGATGAGCAGCTTGGATGAGACTTTACGGAGCCAGGACCAGGTGTTACACAGAGGTGACTCGTTGACGTGGAACGTTGTGGAGAAAAGTTATACCTACCATTCTGGTAGGATCCATGGTGGATGGACTCAGGAGTTGCTTTCTGTTGTAGTTGTATCTTTTAGTTGGGCTTGTATTCCGGATCCCCTTACTTTCAAAACATACATTTACTACTGCGGTTTTATTTTATGGCAGCATATTGTTGTGTCCATGGACTATGTGATTGTACATGTTTTGAGGAAATTCCTTCCCATTTTAGGGAAATGTCTTCCATTACTAGTTTCCAACCCCTAGACTCTGGAAGATAGGTATGGGGTAGTGACGACAAGGACCCCAGGGGTAGGGTTGTGAAAATAAGTGATGCATGGCCATCATACTATTAAACATAATGTCACATCTCTTCAAGGTGGGCTACCAGATTCCACTTGATTCTTGAATCATGTACTACCTAAACTTGATCCTACCAATGCAGTACAATAGAAAAAAATGTTCTCGTTCCTAAGGATATACATTAGGTCAAAGTCGAAGGACTATAGATGAAAAGATTGGAACCACGAATGGTATTGCACATTCACCACGGTGTCCATATAAGGTGTGAACATAAATGAAAATAATGAAACCGTGAATGGTTTCTCAATAAATCATTTAATAAGCATATTCTAGCCCAAGATGCTCACCAATATCCTTAATCGGAGATTGAAAAGCAACAGATATGGAATTGATCATAGTTGATTGTATAATGATAAAATCCAAAGGAAATACAAATAACATTACAAGAATACTCACAATGGTAGAACCTGAGGAGCTGGGTACGTGGAAGATGTGTGTTTTTAGAGGAGGAGGGCTTCGCAGTAGAGGTGGGTATGCGAAGGAGGTGGGTTCATGGCAAAGGGTTCTCGGCAGAGGTGGGGTTCGGTGCGCGGTAGAGGTGATGTTCCCATCGAAGGTGATGTTTGCAACAGATGGGTTTTGGTGGTAGGAGTCGGCTACTGAGGAGGATGAGGGATTCACAGTGGCGGCAAAGGAGGAGGAGTCGGGAGTAGGGGGGATGCAGCGGCAGGGTTCGGCTTCCGCGAGAGTTTGAGTTGTGGGACAGGAGGAGAAGACTGTTAGGGTTTATTTATAAAATCAGGTAAACCTTTTATCAGTGTTATTTAAAAAACGCTTATATATATATTTACATATTTAATAAATAAATATTTATTTATACTTATAAAATTATAATAAATATATTTATTATATTTATAATTGTAGATAATTAATATATTTATTATAATTTAATAGTTATTTGAATATATCTATATTTATTTAGAATTATATTTGTATAAACCTATTATAATTTTATAATTATTTAATAACTATAAATTTATATATATTTATTATAAATATATATTTATTACACATATATTTTAATTATAGTCGTATATATATATATATATAAAATTGTAATGGAATTATAATAAATATGTTAATTATATATAGTCGTAAATATAAATATAAATATATATACTTATGAAATTAAGATAAATACATTAATTATATATATATATATATATTATAATTTAATAATTATTTAAATAAATATATATATATATATATATTTAAATCATTATGAAATTATAACAAATATATATTGTATTTATAATTAAAATCATAAATAAATATATTTATTTAAATACTTATGAAACTAAAATAAATATATTAATTATATATTTTTTAATAATTTCATAAGAACCAATCAAACCATAACATTATTAAATGGGATTCAATAAACATAAAATTACCATTTTCGTTGTGAAAAATATTTATTGAAAAATTTTATGATATTACATTTATCACGGACATTATCATTTAATAAAAATAAATATTAATAATTTTTAAATAATAGTAGTGGTTGAATGGTGTAATTAAGTATGTCAATCGCTTATCTAAGAAATAATTGTACATAAATAATTTGAATAAAATTTAATTGATTTCCATACATAAAACATTGCATTTATAGAGATAAAAAGGAGGTCTTCGAAACAAGTCCCTAAATCAAAACATGACAATAAATTCATCCTTTGCACATGGAGTCATAAAAATAGTGATCCTTATTTATTATACATTGAAAATTTTAAAAAATGAAAACAGTCAACCCGAAACATTGTATATAAATTTGAAGAATATGGTTCGGATGTGAATTGTGTTGTGTCCGTCGATCCCTCAACCCCGGTGCACTTTCCTTATGCTATGAGATTTCCTTTCCTTCCCAGTCATTTCCATGGCTCCCAAATCGTGGTTGCACTGCTTTGGTGGAAAAGTTGAGCAACAAAAACCGAAACCTGAGAAGGTTGCTGTGAATCATTCATCTATCCTGAAATTTCACAACTGCTTTATCCCTTCTTTGCATTTTATGTAAACACCCACGGAGCAATCAGATAAGGTCGAGGGTGCTTGTTCAGGTGAAAGGAGACCCTACCGTATAGAATCGTCGGGGTCACAAACCCCACATCCCCTGTCAAGGCATGCCTGCCACTGCCACGCGTCGTCAAGGCCTGTCAGCCACCATCACACGCCGTCAAGGTCTGCCTACCTCCATCCCATGCGGCAACCTCCTGCTGTTGCACTCCCAGTCCCATGGAGACCCAACCCCCAAACCACACATCCCCCATCACGGCATGGGTGCTTCCATCGCGTGGAGGCTTCTGTATCGCAGCAACCAGCTGAGGCTGCGGTCCCACAGACACCCAACCGTGAAGCATCTTCAGCAGCCCCACCTCCGGAATCCGGGTGTGGGTGGTTCCATGGTGGCGGTTCTACCTATGCCAATGAATATAGACGAAGGGGAACACTACTCCAACTGATGATGGAGGACGACTTGAAGTACAACATTGCCATCAAAGTGGGCGACCGTTTTCTTTCTAAATAAAGATTTTTTTTCCTGATGATTAATTTTTTTCAGGTTAATCTTAATTTACACATTCAATATTTTATTTTGGATATCATTTTGTTGATTATACGAACAATTAGAAAATATTATATATCATTAAATATGGTTCATTTTTAATATTACTTTTATTCAGCATGTTTGACTATAATCTTAAAAAACACAAACTCATCCAAAAAAATATATTTTATGATGTAAAAAATTAATAATTAAACTTATAAATGTAAATTTATGATGCTATTACAAATATAAAATTAAATTATATAAAAATACAGTATTTTTCTCAAATGATATTGACTTGAAAATGAATAGAAATGTATTTTACGGGCCCTAGCCCTACACTTAAGAACCACCATTCAAGCAGGTCAATCCAATTACATATTTTCTTTCTTATTTTTCTTTTCAGAAAAATAATAATAATTTCATGATATAATGCTGAATTTATTTTATAATATTATTTTTATCCGTATATTTATTCATATGTTAATATATATTTATATTAACATATATATATATATTTATATTAACATATATACTTAGTTATATTAATATATATATATATATACATGTATAGTTATATTTATATATTTATAAATCTATATATTTATTTGTATATTGATATATATTTATATCTATCCCTTTTTATATATTTAGTTATATTATTTTATTTCTATATTTATTCATATATTAGTATATATTTATATTAATATATATATATATATTAACAAATGTATATATATATATTTATTCATATATTAATATATATGTATAAATATATATATATAGATACATATATAGTTATATTTATATATGTATATATTTATTCGTATATTAAAATATATTTTTATATATCTATTTATATATATTTACTTAAATATTTTCTATCCGTATATTTATTTATTTATTATTATATATTTATATTAACATATATATATATATATATATATTTATATATTTATATTAAAATTCATATTTAATTTTACTAATATATATATATATATTCCTATTTTAATATATATAAATTAATGTGTATATATATATACATGTATAGTTATATTTATATATTTATATAACTACATATTTATTCATATATTAATATATATTTTTATCTATCTATTTATATATATTTAGTTATATTTTTATTAGTATATTTATTCTTATATTAATATATATCAATTTATTAATACAGACACAAACAGAGACACACACACACTACGTAGGTATATAAATATTCATATATTTGTATTTTAAATAAAATGGATATTAGTTTTTTTGTTTAGATAAAGCATATATATTGATAAATATATTTTATATGTAAATAAGATTAATTATTTATTTATAAAATTACATTTTTTATGTGTGAATATATAAAAAAATATGTATATATTGTTATATATTTTATTTCAAATAATAGTACATTGTGAAGAATGATAAATGTTAAAAATGATAATATCAATGTGAATTTAATCACTTTGAATAAATTTATTATCCACTAAAAAGGGCAAAAGACCCCCTGAAATGAGGATGAAATTCTGTTGAATGATAAAAAATTTGGGTATCCGAATAAAACTCTATTTGGAAACCTTCTGGGCCTTTTTTACCATGAAAAATTGGATAGATGGTTCCATTTTGTTATTAGTATGTAGAGATCATCATTGGATTTGATTTTATATGTTTTAGATCTCAACCAAACACCTGGTTCAAAATTTATGGTCGTTTGAAGTTTGAGTTATTTTTTTAACTTATTTTAGATAATTTGTCAATTTTTTGATTTCTTATGTCTTCAAATTGTTATTAAATGACTATTCCTCAATGATAATTAGCTAATTATTAATTAATACTATTTTTTATAATATTTTGTAATCCATTTTCACTAAATATCTTATATATTAATTGTAAATGTCTATTTATACTTGTCAAAAAATATTTAAAAGTATATATTATATTTATTTCAATATAAATATATTTATATATTTATATATTAATATTTTATTTTTAATGACTTTTTTTTAAATATAGCCTATATCAGTGCTAGTAAAAAAGCACTGATAATGAACACCCTTTATTAGAGCTACTAAAAAAAGGGATGATAAAACAAGTCTCTTCCTTTTCCATATTTTTTGGTAGTTATATATATATTTTCTATTATAAATATATATATATATATATATATAATATATTAATAAATATATTTACATTAAAAAAATAGATCTATTGGAAATTGACAGGTTTTGGAAAAAATAGTTTTAAAACCTTAATAAAAATTACATTTGAATTCATAAAAATTATATGATCATTAACATTTCAAAAAATTAATTTAATGATAATAATTTATTAATTTTTTTTAAAAAATCCATTAATTCACCAAAATATATTTCTTAATTGAATTTGAATATTAATGAAAAATACAATTTGTGCGTTAAGAATAATTTAGATAGTTACAATAATAGGATTAATGTATATTAATTATTATATACAAAAAATAATGTACATAATCATAATGCTTAGGTATTGTTAAATATCACTTTATTAAACAAGAAAATGACCTAACATTAAGGTGTATGATGGTGGGGATTTTATGGGGCTGTTCAGGGAACAAGGAATGAGCCATGATCTCAATGATCTTGAACTTCTCCCGTAAACAGTTTCACTCATTCTTAAGTTAATGGATATCATCTTCGGCTTGGTCCAGAAAAAATCCAAGAAATTCTATCTCTCTTGAAATATCCGAAAAATGTGATTCATATGGAACTGTTTTACTATTAGAGGTCATCAAATATTCTTTCCGGATTAATTTACCATTGTAATTTATATTATAGAAAATAATTATAACATTAAATTTATTATTGTTTCCAACGGTCCAATGGTCACTAATCGCTCGAAAACTAATAGTTACATTTCAATTCATAATTATATTGTTTTAATGAATGTGACATAGTAAAACATACATTTTTAGGAAACAAAATATTATTCAAATGTTTGGGACATTACATTCTTCCCCATAAGAAATTTCTCCTTTAAAATTTCATTTAACATACTGAGGTGAAAAGAGGTGAGGGTACTCTCCTTCATCTTTTCAATGAAGTCTAATTTCTTGCCTTTTAGAATTTCCTTTATGTAGAAAGGGTTCATGCATCACAATGGTACCTTAGGATATTTTCAAAATCATTCATTTACCCCAAAACACCTCAAGTGTATTGGACTATATTTATGGATGAACCGATAAGACATTAAAAGGTATTTCTTATATATAATTTTTAAATATCTTCATGAACTATTTTTTTATAAAAAAATGTTTTATTAATTCATCTTAAATTATTTAAAAATAGGGTTTTTGTATATCAGTTTTAGTATTTCCTAAAAAATAGAAATCTATAATTTGATACATATAGGATGATCAATGTTCTCTCTCTTTTATAGAATCTATAAAATCATTTAGTTTTTTATTATATTGGAATAAAGAGAATAATTTGAAAAGTCCCAAATGGTACTTCCCACTCTTATCATGGTAAGAAATTTGAGAGCACATAATTTTCTAATAGAAGGCACGTGATCCTTGAAATAATCATTAAATTCTAGAGGTATTGGATGCCTCATAATGTGGTTTTCATGTAACATAGATATTTGAAAATGTTTCAATGTCATCTGACCAAGACTTCAGGATAATATTTCCATGAATTTTTTTTGGAAGATACATAAGTGTTGTTCATGATATTCCTCCTTCAATATTTTATATAAGAAAAATAAAATACAATTAGTGTATTGAATACATAGATAATAAGAATTTAAAAATGAAAACATTGAAGGATAAAATTTCATATGAATATTATATCCTAACAGTTGATACCTTAAGTTTCAATTTAGGTTATCCATGATCTATTTCATAACATATTTTTTTATTGGATTTTTGGGTCCCTTATTGATGGTTTTTATTATAAATTTACCAAAACATGTCCCCTGAGAGTGTCAAACCATGAGTGCAGCAAGGACCATTGTCATGCACCAGTTTCCATTCGTGTCTATCTCAAAGTGGTGTTTTCGGGTTTTACCCCAAGATACATCTGTTACATATCCACCTTTACTTGTTCATTTCTAGATAAGGATGTATTTTCTTGATAAAACACTTAATATATCCTCAAAAATATTTACTGATTCTTTTCTTATACATATAATTGACCCTAAGTCTTTCACTACGGTTTTATAATCCTAATCCCAAATATAACAAAAACACACCCTCTGATACCAACTATAAAAACCCATCTCTTTATTTCATATTTAAACATGATTTATTACATAAACTTTCACTAAATATAACTCATAAGATCAAGAGATATAGTGTATTAGGGGATTTAGAAAATTAAATGACTACTTAAAACATTAAATACACATCTTTATTGAAAACTTCTTTTACATGACCTCAACATTCCTTCTTACATACCTTTTCATGGGATTTCCTGAAAACATACCACAAAAAAGGGCAAGCTATAAATCCCATTAAGGGAATAAACATGGAATAACATGAGGATGAAAATACATGTTAGTCAATAAGAATATCAATAGATAAAAAAAAATAAAAAATAATAATAAGGCATGATTTAGTATGATATTCATAACAATGAAATGTGGCAACAACATACAACATTATATTAACATGAGGTTTGGCTCATTACACATGAATTAGCATGATTAAACTGTAATTGCACATGAATTAGCATGAGTAAACACTCATTGCACATAAATTAGGATGCGTAGACCCTCATTTCACATGACATATTCTGATAATAAACATGACCCAATGCATTGGAGCACTATCAGGATGCACCCTTAAAAATCATTTCATTTTCATGTATATGGGTGCCACATAGATCATACAACATGGATTCATTAAACACAATAATTTATTCCACGAAAAAAATGCAGAATACATACATTTAATCCCCTAATAAATAAGTAAATGAGCATAATGTAGAATAAAATTTATATAGAAATGGGTATGACTTTCAATATATGATGATTTTGGCATCGAAAATCGTTGTATAATTTTGATATCATAACGACGTCAAATAGAAATTCGTAAGATGGTTTGATGAGAAAGAAAGGGGTATATCATAATTTATAAATGAAAGAGATAGTGTAGGAATCATGTAATATAATATCCCAACATATGAAATGGAATTTAAGATTCATAATATCAAATTAATTCTTGAATGGAAATGAGAAGAGAGAAATCTGTTACAGAATTGCGACACTATAACAGGTGTACACAAGAGGGATTAATGAGAGAGAAACGAGTTTCATGTCATTAAAACATAATGAGTGAAGTATAGGGGATGTGGAAAAACATAATCGATCATTTTTAATTTAAAAACAATGTATGTAACAATATAAGGAATCTTGGAAAAAAATTGAGAAAGGAAGGAACCCGTATAGAATTTCAGCATAGTAACAGCTTAGGATATGGTCCAAATGGGGGAGAATAAATGACCCATAATTGAAATAACATAAACTGGACAGTAGTTAACTTATTATAAAATGATTTCAATATAACCAATTTAAATTTAAAAAGAAAATTTTAAATGTTGTTCATGAATTGAAAGGAGGAGAGGAAGGAGAGAACCCCTTAAGAAATTTCAGCATAGGAGCAAGTGTTATTAAAGATAATGGATGGATTGATGATAGTAGAAAGGAATATATAATTATTTATAAATAAAAATTATATTAAGGGGATTATTTATGAATTTATCCCAAAATTTTCAAATTTAAATTAAAATACATATCCAAAAATATGTTCTTGATATGGGAGGAGAGTGAAAGATCTCTTACTTGGATGGCTGATCACAATGGAAAGGGAGAGGATTAATTGGTGCATAGTGTCTCACTGGGAGGAATCTAGGGAGTAGTAGAAAGAGGGTTGAAAACATTCAATGATATTTAGTGAATATAAATGGGATCTTGGGTGGGTTTATATAGGAAAGGTGGGGGAATTCTTTAGTATTTTTCTTTTGAACACTACACACTAAAATATTTAAAACCACAAACCGTTTCATGGTTTTCCATGGTTTCTTCGAAAATAGATTGGTATAAATTATTTTATAAGGATAAGATCAAGATATGTTAAAATATTTCCTTGTATTATGTTGGGGTGACTCATACATTTAAGGAAATTGTTTTAAAATATTAAAATATTTAACAGGTCTTGGAGGATTCACCAAATATTTAAAAAATAAAACAAAAAATATAAAATCAAATTAATTTAAATGTAAAACAAGTTTTCTTCCAGTTATACCTTCTATATTATTTTATTACATCACTATTGGGTCATTATGATGTCATAAACTACAGTATATATTATTACGGTATCTAGTTTTTACACACAAATTTGATTCTCTCAGAAAATAATGAGAAATTCATCATTGAATAATTTTGACGTCCTTATTCCAAAACTAATATCCATTTTATCAAAATAATTTCATAAATATTCAAATTATTACTTTTAAAATAAAAAGTGACATTTATTGAAAATTGGTTGGTTTTAACAAAAATAGTTTTTAACCCTTAATAAAAAGTACATTTGACTTCATAAAATTTTAATGATAATTTATATTAAAGAAAATTAATTTAATGATAATATTTTATTAAAATATTATTTATTTCAAAAATCCATTAATTAAGAAAAAATATATTTCATAATTGATTTAGAATATTAAAAAAATACTATTTGTGTGTTAAGAATAATTTACAATGAAAAATAATAAGTTAAATTTATATTAATTATTCTATAAAAAAATGTACATAATCATAATTCTTGGTTATTGTTACATATCCCTTTATTAAACCATCAAACACCCTAAGAGTAAGGTTTGTGATGGTGGGGCTTTCATGGGGCCGTTCTGTGAACATGGATTAGGCTGTGATATTGATAAGCTTGAACTTCTCCTGTAAACAGTTTTGGTCATGCTTGATTTGTTGGATATCGGCTTGGGATTAGTATAGGGAAAACCCCAAAAATACTATCTACCTTGGAAGCTCTGATAAATTGGCTTCATATGTCACAATTCTACTAGATGGGGCCTTATACTCTTCTTTCGAAACAAATTTTCCAATATCATTTCTATTTATAAACTATAATTATAATTTAAATTTATTATTGTTTCCAACAATCATATTTATTAATAGTCCTATGGTCACATAATTGTCTAAAATTGATAGTTACATATCAATATTTATTTATATATTTTTAATTAATGCGACATAATAAAACATACATTTTTAGGAAACAAAATATTATTCAGAAGTTTGGGTTGTTACACTCTTTGTACCTCGATTGACTACATGATGGACAAATAAATAACAACTCATTTTGACCATAATATAAGATTAAATCATTCTTATAACATCATTTATTTCTCATGTATTATTTTTTTATATTATATAGATTATTTTCAAGACCAAGACTGAGAAGGCATGTGATTCTGAGCCCCAGTATTCCCAGAATAATTATTTTGAAATATATTAAATATAATAAATCGAACACCCATGCAATTTTATAGAAATTTTGGAATAACTCCTATATGTGTGTTCAGATAGGAAATCAGAGGGAACTGTTGATTTTCAAATGGTGGTTTTACCCTATGCACAACATAACCTTGGTCAGTTCTAGTCACTTGTGAAAAGATGTCATGGGAGTGAAACTAATAAAATAAAATAACTTAAGATTCAATTTTTTTTGTTCATCATGGTGTCATAGTTTATTTTAAATATACCTCTTTGAATATCATATTGGGGTTTTTCACTAAACCCTAGAGGCCTAGATGTTGTTGGAGGAGAACATTCTTGGAAGACGACAATGGAGCAAGAAAATATCATGGATCATCATTCCATTAGAGTTGGAGGATCCCATTAACGATGAAAATGTATCTGTTCCACATCAATAATTTACTAAAACTCCATGTAGGATATTTTTTCTTGTAATTTTATTCTCATTCTTAATTCGAGATGAATTTGGATCAATTAAACGATAATGAATTGATGCGTGTATCATTGGTAGATTCCAAGTTGATTTATTTTTTTTGGTTTGATGATTTCTCCTGCTTCATTCAACCTTTCTATGATAACGAATTGATGAAAAATGAACAAAGAGTGAGGTTCATTATTAACTCTTACGTTTTAAGTATTTCTCCATTTGTTCTTCACACATTCATCATGGGCACTTCCTTTTCACCAACAATTCGATGAATAATCAGTATTCAATCATTGTGTGAATGTTTTTATATGAAACTTATCGATACCATATGTATGGTTCGTGATCATAGTTGTGATCAAGGTGTGATGATGGAATCCAAATATATTTTCAACACTCTCTCAACATTGTTTTGATGCACAACAATGTATAGATTGATGTTCGTGATTTATGGGCCTATTTGAACCTGGAATATATAAATATGGCCACTAGAGGCTAGGATGAACCCTGATTTGCGGGTTCTGGCCAGATCAGAGGTTAGGATGGTGCAAAGATCGACACTGAAGAGATACCTTAAGGATCTACAAAATCATGAGCAACACGACATGTTTATATGGATTATACGTTGTGTGGTACCCCTGACCATAGTATTATGGTTTCATCCAATGTTAAGGATCATACACTATGTTTCCCCTATCACAGGAGGTGTAACCCTCCCCAGTTGACTCAGTGAGTACTTTGGAAGTACATGGAAACAATTTGGAGCACAAGGGTACATACATGCCATGTATTCTAACACAAACATGGCCAGGCTACACAGACATGGAATCATGGGTCTCTATTGACTATGTGTCATATTCTTCATTCCGTTTTTTGAATACTTCATGTTGTGTGAGGATCATCCACACGATCACGACATAGGATAGCCTGACACACCGTGTCCCCCCTGGTCCACACCATGTACTTCGTTCAAGAGTAGTTGAATCTCTCTTTTTTTGTTGGGTAAATTATATGTTAACTATGTTCCCTTGGACCTTTATTCTAGGGTAAAATGCAACATTACATCCACATCACTATATTGTGATCCACTCCAGAGGCTGAGTCTCATATAGAGTTCTGTTTTCCCTCTATGAGACTTGAGTGCGATCCTTTATCACCCCTAGTTGCTATTTTTGAATCAGGATATCATTCATAAGCAGGGCATTGAACCTCCCTCTATAATGTCGTATCAGTAGTGTTTGTGGAATCATTAGCATATGGCACCCTATTTAGTTGGTTTACCTAGATTGGTCCTGTGGTGCCCCCCCCCAAAAATTTTTTTTTGAGGCATGGCTCCCTATCCATGTATCAAAGTCATCTCAAACCAGTACATTCTCTATGGGTGGGTCCCAATGATCTAGAACTCTTTGTTGAGTGTCTCTAATGATAGAATGGATTGTGGAGAATGTTCTCCTAGAATGAGCATTTATTTGAGTATAATTTGGTGGATGAATGTTGTTTATGACCTCCTGATAGTGTGGTGTATCTCCTATGTATATCTGGGTTTTGATCCAATTATACATCGAATGTTAAATCTTGTATTGAGATGACTACACATGGTGATTTGTGTTTAGTTTTAGGGGTTTCATAATGAGTATTGTTGTACTAACCCCTACACAGACTTTACTCGCACATCTTGTGTCTTGTGCAGATAATGACTCTATTGATGGTGTCCTTGAAGGATAGGGAGTTGGTGGACCATATCTAGAGCATATAAAACTGATGTGTTTACCAGGATCATACTATTGAATCATTCTTCACCCTTGGAGTAGGTTAGACTCTTTATAGTTTTAGTTGGTCTTGTCTTTGAACCATTTTCAGTTTATAGTACATTATTATTGTATTATCGTGTGGAATCTTAGATGTATGCATGTATTTTCTATGTTTTTTTACATTTCATAATTTAGGGCATTAAGATGAGTGTCTGTGTACAAGTACATTTGAAAAATCCCACCAATTTGCAGAATACACCTACTCAGCCCCAGTCGCCATCCCCCGACATATTTGAGTCATGATTGGGGTAGTCATAGATAAGTACCCTTCAGTACATGTCATGATAGTGTTGTATCAGAGCAGTATAATCTACTTTAGGACTAGGGTGTCTTTGACATTGTTTTAGGGCAACAATGTTAAGTGTTTTGAGTTCAGCTTTCAGGCCAAGGATTTCAGGATTGTTGAGGTGACCGATGTATTCATACAATAAAACATACATCATGTGACACCACAGGAGATTATAATATTTTCCATTAAGAATAAATATAATTTTTACATGATTTATACAGAATGTTAAACATTCGCTACACACAATATTGAATTAACTGGCGTTACAGCAAAGAATGATTTTTATCACCTTTTATTGGAGAACCTATTTGAATAGATTTTTTTTAAACTTTTATGAATTATATTTTTAAAAATTAAAAAAATTATTGAATTAATAATATAAAAATTTTCTTAGGGTGAATTTTGTGGATTTTTCTGAGAAATGACATTTTTTACGAATAGTGAAAATTACTGCAATTTTGTTTAAAACCAACTCTTTGTTTAAATTACTATTAATGATAAATTATATTTTAGATTTTTAAGAGCGTCACATTAGATAAATTATACATCTATTTATAAAATTAAATTCCTTAGAAATAATTTCTCTTTGAAATTGAATATAAAAACGTAACAATATTTTGAATGTTTTTTTTGTAATTTAAAAACCTGTTATTTCACCTCATCCTTGGGATTAGTGTTAATCATAATTTTCCCAATTTTGTGATTTGAATTGTGAAAATACAACACAAGAAGATTTAATTAGTATTATATTTGTGGTCTAGTTAGATCATCATAATTTTTGACCAAAAAGAATAGTGAAAGTGACTAAAATTAATTATGGTCATTAAGAAAAAATTAAGCTGGATAAGGGACTGAACCTCAATATTAAATATTAAAATGACATGGAAACTTGTAAAAAATCCACTGGCTACCAATAATTAAACCATATACCAAATCAGATTTAAATTTATGGGTTATTAGGATATTATTAAATGGAAGGGGCCTATATAAAAATTCATGTAAGGAAAAATACAAAAATAGAACTTTCGTTACCTTTAACATTTATAAAACATTGAGATATGTACAAAACATCATATTTCTGGATATAAAAATCCTTTTTAATATATATGGGTTATTTTTATCATAATAATTTATACATAATATTTAAATATGTTTTAGTTACTTAAAATTACTAAAAACGCCAATGTAGTTATTATTTAGTTAATAATAAACTAAAATAAATGATACTATAAATATTAAAGGACAAGTTAATTGATTTAATTATTATATTTATTTATTTTTTAGATGAGTATATCATGTTACACAATTGTAAAACTAATATATTTTAATTCCAATATAATATTGATATTTTAAAATTAACATTTAATAAATAATGTCAAAATTGACATTATTGTTATTTTATAATAAATAAATTTATATTAAATTATCTAATTTTAAAATAAATCTAATATTCTTCCAAGTGATTTTTAGGTGTGAATAAATATGAAATATTATATATTAATGGACCAATTAATCTTTTATAATTAACATATTAACACATATATTGTAAAAACTTTGTTAACTCAGTTTGGGTTTAAGCGGCATTTTAGAACGTCAATCACGCTTATTTTAAAATTAATTTCCAAAACACACGGAAATTTTATTTTATAAATTAGATATATTATTAATAATTCAATTTCTCTATAAAATCTAATAAATCTCACATTAGTTTAGTCATAATAGATAAATTAATTAGATTATAAAACTATATGCTTTAATAAAAAAATGATGAAATTGGGGAATAATAGAAGTTAAAGAACCAAATTATTAAAATGAACAAATTTTTGTTCATTGGATGTTTCCATCCACCATGATTCACCTTTAATCCATTATTTTTCCATTTTAGAGGTACATTAGGTATGGTAGACCACCTTAATGAATACCTTTTGGTATTTACAAGAGTGCCACTCCCCCTCCACTATACAAGGAAATCACTCTACCCCATCCCCACAACTCTCATTCCATATTGGCTCATCCAACCTCTGTCCATGTAGTCTCCCAACATCCCTGAACTATAACTAGAATCCTCCACACAGGAAAAATAAAATCCAACGATGATTTTGGTATAAACCAAAAGAAGTTACCTGATTAAGAGGTAACACCTTCTCTCATGTTTTTTAGTTTCATTTCCATTCTCCACTCCATATACACTTCTTATTCTATGATTACATAATAACACCAGTATCACCAATATACTAGGATGATGATATGATAAGGGTGCACACACCTCTATCTAACTTAGATATGATACTGGAATTATAATATACACATGTATCATTTAGTTTTCATTCATTTAATACAACAAAGAAATGAAAGTAGCATTCATACATACGTAAGACCTACCATCTCCATGAAAGGTGGACTTCATTAATTATATCCAAATGCTAGGGAATATTATAAATACATATGTACTGAATATATAAGATAATTTATTTTTGGTCTAAATTTTGAAGATGATGAAATCATGGTCTAATAAATAGAAAAAATAAGTTACAAGTCCAAACATAATTAAGAAAACTAGGCAATTAATATCTGAAATAGTTAAAATAATTAAAAAATGTTAAAAAGAGTAATAAATTATTGTATGAAGTTAATATGTGATATGATAAACATTTTTATAGTTCTATTATAGGTTAGTAACATATTTTAACCCACTATACAAGAGGATAAATACCAAAAAACAAAATGAAGGTCAAGGTGAGGGATTCTTGTCTCATTTTCATTCTGTGGGAAATACATTATTATTTTTCACCCAATTTATTATATATTGCATAAATAACACCATGTTGAAATATAATATCTTGAATACTATTATCTTTAGTGTATTTAAATTTTTAAATTAAAATTTATTACCTTTTGGTTTTCCAATTCATTAGTTACTATATTATTAACAGATTTTCCTCTCACATTTAAATATGCAAGATTAATGTCATATTCACTGCTTACATATTTTGTGTGCTATATCTACTGCACATTTTAATATATTATATAATAATTTCCATTTATTTCATGATATTAAATGTTTCAATTGATGTTACACTTTCATGGAACCCCTGACTCAAAATCTACTCATGTAGTAAGAGAATTTCATCCCAATTTAAATTACATTGAGAGGTAATTTTTATTATGTGACAATTCACTTTTATGTGGTGTATATACTATATTTTTCATGTTATATCATGAATACTATTATTCTCATGATATTCTATGTTTCATTTCATAACATTCCAGTTATTATGATAGAAATCTTTCAAAGTGGTATGAGACACTTTGAAATGTTTAAAGATTATTCTCCAAAAAAAAAATTCATAATGGATATATTTCCAATCTGACTTCCTATTATGGTTTTTATAATTATCTTGAAACAATAAATTTATTTTAATAATTTAAAATTTTAAATTTACATTGAAATCCCTTTCATTTTTCATGGATATGATTATTGGCCAAACCTCGTACCATTTTTCATATGTTGCACACTTTAAACATTTTAGATTCTTCGCATGAAGGCTTGAATGAATTAGATTTTTGGAATAAAGCCATTAAAGTATAAGATTCTAAACATGAATTCATGATAGTATTAGATGTAATGGCCTAGAAATTTCAAGGAAATTGTTTTTCATATATTTTTTGGAATTTTACGAGTCCGCAGTTTCTGACATGGCCTAATTCCAAGGCCCGGAGTGCCCGAAATGATCCGTCGAAGTTTTGTTAAGCTTAAATTAACGCGCGTAAGCAGTTTTACTAAAAAAGTGGAATAACTCATGAATGGTTACTCTGATCAGAAATCCTAGGGCACCGTTGCACTCAGGATGGCAGGTTTACCCTAGGTGCGACTTAAGTTTAGTCAGCGCGAGCCACCTATGAGAATTCTCAAAAATTGCTTAACCATAAAGAAAATAATTTAATAAATTATATTATTTTTTAAATGAATATAACTCACAAATGGTAGATCAGATTAAAAATACGAGAGCACTGATGAACTCGTGAGGGCAGTCTTATTTAAGCATATACTAACTTTAGCCGATGTGGTCAACCATAAAAATATATTTTTTGGCCGAAAATAAAATAATTAAGAGACAATTATTGTATTGTTAAATTCATAACATATAAACAGTGAGTCAAATTAAAAATCTAAGAGTACCATTGGGTTCGTTGGGGCGTGTTTCACCTAGGCAGAGCCTAACCTAGACCATCATGATTCGAGGGTGAATGATAATAATTTTCCGAACTTTTTATTGGGTACGTTCAGTAAATGTACATTCGAGATTTTATAACTGTTGAACCGATGCTCTGAATTGAAATCTGGGTGCACCGTTGAACTCACAACATTAGTGATTTCTTAGTGAGACCTTCACCGTAGTTGTGTTTTATCGAGAGTGGAAGATAGTTTTTGGGTTTCTTTAATAAAGTTAAATAAAAATAAGTTTCTGGATTATTTTTTTATTTGAGGTGGTTAAAATATCCAAGGGGAGGTTGGAGGTGGGGGCCACCACACCATAACCTCCCATGAGAGGATATGTTAGTGGGTCCCACTCACATATAACCCCTCGTGGGAGGATTTTATTTAGGTGGGGACCACCCGAGCTCCTTATCTTCTCTAACCCCCTTCAACCCCATGGAACTCCAAATTAATTAGAGAGCATCCTCACCTTCCCTCTCTCCATTTATTTTTCCAACTCTCCACCATTAATTCTGTGAATTAATTATTTTAATTCAAATTCTTTTGAATGCATGTCAGACCATTAAAATAATAATTAGTCTATTATTTTATTTTGGGTTGGCACTTTCTTCTTGGTGGAGCTTGAAAGAACTTGGAGAAATATCTCTCCAACAAAGAACGCTTCTTCCTTCCAATGAAGAAGATGAAGAACGTTGTGATGCTTCTTCCTCGGTCTTATACCTTGGACACTTTCCGATGCACAAGCTTAAGTTGGGAGGATGTGACGAATGCGGCGGAAGACGAATCGACGCCTGCTCTTTCCCCGTGACTTCATCTACGAACGCCATACGAGGTAGGGGATGTTTCATGATGATGCTTCTCTTTTCATCTTCTCATCATCGAATGAAGATTGATACAAAGTGATGTCTTTTAATTGTTGAGCTTTGCTCATGTGAACCGAATGATATCACTCTAAACACGGAGGGTGCGGGAATATCCAACATGGTCTGACCCCTCCGTTGTTCTTTTTGTGATGATTCTACGACGGAATGGCACTGAGGTGACGACGATGAAGACGGCGAACGAAGACAGCGCTACCCGCGGCCCCCACGCACCATTGCGCTGCCCGCCTGCCTCAGCGCCGCCACACCCCACATCACCTGCCCGCGTACCGCTGCGCTCTCCGCCTACCTGTGTGCCGCTATGCCCCGCATCGCCTACCCGGGCGCCGTCGCGCTCCGCGCCACTGCCCTACGCCCTTGCACGCTGCACATTTCGCCCTTGCCTGCTCCCTGACACCCCTGGGCCTTGCCGGAACGCTCCTGGTGCCCCGCGCCCCTGCTCGCACGCTCCTGATGTCTCGCGCCTTTGCACGTACCACGGGCCGGCGCCCCGCTCCGCTGCCCGTCATCCTGCAGCACTGCCCGGTGCCCCCGCGCGCTCTGTTCGGTGCACCGGCGCCCTTCCCGGTGCACACGTGGCCTGCTCGGAGCCCAACCGGCCCGCCCGTGCCCCACGTAGCCTCTCTGCTGGCCTCCCAGCAACCGACCTGCTGAACCGACCAGCGGCGCCCCGCGGTGTCGCTGGTCGAACTGGCCCGATCCTCCCGGGCCAAGTTACCGAGCCACCTATGTGGTGTCAATCGGGCCGAACCACCCTCGAGGTCCGCTGGGTCGGGCCCAGTAGACTGGGTCAAAACATAGCTGGATGACCCACCCAATGGTCCGGGTTGGATCCAGCGAGTCTGACCGAGTCGACCCAGACCGGGTCGGCCAAAACTGGGTTGGGAAAAGTCGGTCCAACCGGGGTCGGACCAGATCTGGGCCCATTATTGACCTTTTAACTCCTTTGGCCATATCTTTGGCAGTGGACGTCCGTTTGATGAACCGTCAGTGGTGTTTATATCCATGGAACATAGTCGTCCCTTTGTGTATACCCCATGGGAGTTCGGGATTTAGTTGAGATATGGTCGGGTTGGTTCGTAGACGAAACCAACTGGGACCCAAGGACAAAAAGGCTAATAACTCACAGACCGGGCGTCCGATTGACGCGCTATCTATTGCATTGAGAATTCAATGACGTGGCAGACCATTGATATACTTATTCTTGGGACTTCGTGACACTTGGAGTATCGGTTTATAGCTCATTGAACGGACCCTCCTTGAGACGAGAAAGCAATGTACGGAGACCTAGAAGCTGGCTGCAACCTGCTGATTGCTTGTCCGAATAGTTTCTGAGTGACTTGACTATCCTAGTAGGTAGCACTACTATGATAGGCAGTAGACCTACGGAGGAGGACCACTACTGTGTGAGGCGGAAGACCTGCGGTACTCGACAGGAGGAGTACCAGTGTAGGCTATTAAGGGGAGCGCTACTATGTGAGGCAGCAGAATCTTCGTGGAGGAACGCTACTGTTTGAGGAGGTAGACCCGCATTACATGATAAGAAGAGTACCTCACCAGTCTAAGGTTAATGAGTAGCACCTCAGAGTTGTGATAGGACCACTGTACTCGACAGAGGAGGAGTACTCCAGCAGCCGTGGTTTCCTTAATGAAAAATCCTCGTTTGAGGGGATTCAATGACCTTTGTGTTTTTCCTCATGATTTGGATTGGGTACTATATAACATAGGTATATGTATGGGAATATACCTATGTAATAGATATTCATTGAATTTATTCTATTTGGTTTATCCTTGTTGGATTTTGGGAGACCATGAGGGTTTTGGGGTCCCTACTGAGTATCGTTATACTCACCCCTACATGGGATATGCCCACACCACTTTTTCATGGATGCAGACGACTGACAACGTTGAACAAGGCTGAGAGTGAGCCAGGACTGGATGGTACCCGGAGGTGGACTACTCGGCGAGATGGTACATGGAGCGGACCGATAGACGTGGAGTGCTGAGGTGGACATCTATACCTACCATTCAGGTAGGAATCCCAGAAGACGATCCTGGAGCTGCTTCTACGTTCAGCTGTTTGCCCATTTCTTTTCTGTGGTACATTATTTTTAGTTGTACTTTCCCGTTGGGCTTGTATCCTGGCCCCCTTTACTTTATGTACTATTATTATATAGTTTCTACTTAGTGTTTTCTTCATTTTGGACTCTGGTTGTGTGTTCACATTTTATAAAGGCAATGCCTTCCTAGTTTTAGGGAAATACGCCTTTGGTGCCAGTCGCTAGCCCCTGGCCTATGGAAGGTGGGCTTGGGGTAGTCACGATACGGGCCCCAGGGGACGGGTCATGACAAATTGGTATTATAGGACGTCAGTTCTACAGCAGAACTTAGGACTCTGATATTTCTTTTCTATGAAGGAATAGTGTTAATGGTACTATGTGCGGTTTTAAGTCCAGGGAGTCTAGTGTTGGTGTGGGCGGCCGACATATCCATACACCCGGACCCAAACTTCTGATTTCTGACATAGTGCACGAAAACACCGATTGCGTGTGTGTTTTCAAAAGTTTTCCTTAAGTCATATTAAACCAGGCCAGCTAACTATGTATAGTCGTTTGACCATGTTGCAACTGTTTCTTTTAGGATACCTCCCCGCAGACGACCAACTAGAGCCCCGAGAGTTGTACTTACTGACAGCCCACCGAGCCAAGAGGCCTTAGTATAGGGCCCTCTTCGAGTTGAGGCACCAGCGGAGGCACCAGTTGTACCACATCCTGTTGGGCCACCAATTCCAACAGCCCCAGCCGCAGAGAGTGCACGCCGCTTGAGTGCGCTGCACGAGTTCCAGTGCCAGAGGCCACCCAGGTTCAGAGGAGAGATGGACCCGCAGGTGTCTGAGGATTGGCTGGAGGATGTGGTGAGAGTCTTTAGAGTGTTAGGGACACCAGCCGACATCATGGAGAACCTTTCTGCCAGCCTCCTTCAGGAAGCAGCAGGCAGATGGTTGGGCCTGATGCTCCAGATGCATGATGAGGCATCACTTCTATGGACATATTTCGAGAGCCTGTTCCGGGTAGAGTTTATACCCGCCACCCTTTGAGCAGTGCGTATGCAGAAGCTATTGCATCTACAATAGGTTAGCATGAAAATGGCACAGTACTCAGCGAGGTTCACTGACCTCTCACGCTACTCCACTAATATGGTTCGAGACCAATTCATCAGGGCCCAAACCTTTGAGAAGGGACTCAGGAAATAGATCATAGCTTCAGTTATCTCTCACCGCTTCCTGACGCAGACAGGGGTGTTGGAGAGAACCCTCTTAGTGTATAATTTCCTTGTTGAGCAGTCTCCAGCAGTGAGACCCACTGCTAGATGACATGCAACGGAGTCTTCTGTAGCTGGCAGTAGACAGATGATGCAGAGGTCCAAGAAGACCAGACCTACAGGTGGTCGACCGCATGACTCAGGATTGGTAGTGCGGGGCACCCAGGGTGAAGACCGAGCCAGACCTGTCAGGTAGTGTTACTCAGGTGGCGGCCAGGGTCACATGGCTCGTGACTGTCCATCCTTCCGCAGAAACGATCAATAGTCATATGAGGGACCTCCCAGAAAGAGGAATAGGTTCTATCGAGACGGTCCGCAGGGTGAAGGCGGACGTGGCAGAGGTGCTGGCCATGCATCTGGTGGTGGACTACGCTTTGTGGTGTTGCCACCACCACCACCAGGAGGTCCTCCCCGACCGTAGGGAACGGTTTGACAGGGGAGAGAACAACTTCAGGCAGCTGAAGCATACATCCATGGAACTCTGGAAGAAGATATACAAGAGAGGGACTTGTTCTAGGCATAGAGTCCTTCATTCATGATGCTTCTATCTTCGTTGATGTCATTTTTTGTGGTTTCTTTATGTCTTTGAACATTGAGCTGCAGTAATAAAAGACACTTTTCCTTGTGACGTTTGATTTCCTTTATTTTTTGTGTGGATAATACTATGAGGTTCCCGTTAAAACCCTTAACATGACCCACACATTTGAGTTTTCTACTGGAGGAGACCCAGTAACCACACACTGATGCTGACATTGTGACTCAACCCTTGGAGGTGAGAGTAACGGTTGGATCTATTAGTAGTAGCGTCGATGACTTACGACATCTTCTATGGCCTGAATTAGTACCATTAATGTCAGGATTGACTGTATTAGGCAAAGTACGTTGTTCATATAGGGGATGATACCAGATTTCCATTTTCATCAAAGGAGAAATATTAGCAACTCTTGTAGAATGTAGGTGAAAAAGTGTGAAGTCGAGTTCTTACAATTGACTAGTCTCACCCATAGTTCGTTGAGAGAACAGTTTATGGTTTACTCTAATCTCAATAGACTCATGTGTGTCTTATTCCAGAAGGATCTAAATATAAGATAGTGGTGATGGCTTGAGTTCCTATGGAAATATGACCTCGAGATAGTCTATACTCCTGGTAAGGGGAATATTGTTGTAGATGCGCTCAGTAAGAGGACTGGTAATCAACTTCTAGGAGAGGCGATAGAGTAGTTAGATTCCTTACATATAACTTTTGTGGATAGAGATGGTGCAACCTATCTACAGTCCCTTACAGTCACTCCTCCACGTCTTTAGCATAGTAGGTGACATGACTTACCACCTGGAACATGAATATCAGTTGCACCAGGTGCACAACGTCTTCCACGTATCTCAGTTGAGGAGATTCGTGCACGACCCGTCCCTCATCATCATCCACGGAGAGATGGACATCGATTTCGGGGAGACATTCACGGAGGGTCCAATGGATATTGAGGATCTACAGGAGCGAGTCCTGCATGTACGGTCGATTCCTATGGTGCACATTCACTAATATCACGAGATCCTCCAAAATAGCACATGGGAGTGGGAGGCTCGTATGCGTGCTCAGTAACCCCCTTTTGTTTCCCTACTACGTGTTGTAGCATTACGGGGACGTAAAGCCCTGAGGTGGGGGTAATTTAAAGACCTGGAAATTTAATGGAATTATTTTTCTTAAACTCATTGGAACTTTACGAGTTTGAAGTTTCTGATGGTGCCTGATTCTGAGGACCGGAGAGCCCGGAATGATCCGTCAAAGTTTTGTTAAGCTTAAATTAATGCGCGCAAGCAGTTTTCCTGAAAAAGTGGAATAAATCTTGAACAGTTACTCGAATCATAAATCCTAGGGCACAGTTTCTCTTAGTATGGTGGGTTTACCCTAGGCGCAACTTAAGTTTAGTCAGTGCGGGCCACCTGTGAGAAATCCCAAAAATGGATTAACCGTAAATAAAATAATTAAATAAATTATTTTATTTTTCAAATGTTTATAAATCACAAACGGTAGCTCGGATTAATAATCCAAGAACACCGATGAACTCGTGAGGGCATGATTTATTTAAGCAGATACTAACTTTGGCCGGCGCGGGCCACCAGAAAAAGTTAGTTTTTGGCCGCAAATAAAATAATTAAGTGACAATTATTTTATTGTAAAATTCATAACTTCTAAATGGTGAGTTGGAGTAAAAAACCGAGAGTTCCATTGGGTTCGTAGGGGCTTGTTTCACCTAGGCAGATCCTAACCTCGACCGACATGATTCGAGGGTGACTGATAATAATTTTCCAAACATTTTTTCAGGTACGTTCAGTAAACATACGTTAGAGATTTTATAAACTCTGAACCGATGCTCGAAATTGAATTCTGAGGGCAACGTTGAACTCGCAACATCAATGATTGATTAGTGAGACCTTTACCATAGTTGTGTTTTATCAAGAGTGGAAGATAGTTTTTGGGGTTCTTTAATAATGTTAAATTAAAATAATTTTGTGGATTATTTTTTTATTTGAGGTGGTTAAAATCTCCAAGGGGAGGTTGGATGTGGGGGCCACCACACCATAACCTCCCATGAGTGGTTATGGTAGTGGGGCCCACACGCACATAACCTCCCTTGGGGGATATTATTTAATTGGGGCCCACACGAGCTCCTTAACTTCTCTAACCCCCTTCACCCCATGGAACTCTCAATTAATTAGGGAGCCTCCTCCCCTTCCCTCTCTCCATTTATTTTTCCAAATCTCCACCATTAATTATGTGAATTAATTCTTTTAATTCAAATTATTTTGAATGCATGTAAAACCATTAAAATAATAGTTTGTATATTATTTTATTTTGGGTTGGAACTTTCTTCTTAGTGTAGCTTGGATGAACTTGGATAAATATCTCTCCAAAGAAGAACGCTTCTTCCTCCCAACGAAGAACGTGAAGAATTCTATGATGCTTCTTCCTCGGTCTTCTACCCTAGATTCTTTTCAGCACCCAAACATAAGTTTTGAGGACGTGACGAACATGAAGGATGACGAATCAACACCCGCTTTTTCCCCGCAACTTTGTCTACGAACACCAAACGAGGTAGGGGTTGTTGCATGATGATTATTCTCTTTTATTCTTCTCAGCATCGAATGAATATTGATACAAAGTGAAGTATTTTAATTGTTGAGCTTCGTTCATGAGAACCAAATGCTATAACTCTAAACGCAGAGGGTGAGAAGAAAACCAACATGGCCCAACCCCTCCGTTATTCTTTTTGTGATGACTCTACAACAACATGGGCACTGAGGTGACGACGACGAAGACGGCGAATGAAGACCGCGCTACCTGCGACCCACGCGCCCCGTCGGGCTGCCCGCCTGTCTGCATGCCGCCACGCCACGCATCGCATGCATGCAAGACGCAGCGCCCCGTTCCGCTACCAGGCGTCTTTACGTGCAGCCCAGTGCACCCTTGTGCGCTCCCCGGCACCCCGTTCCTTTCCAACGTGCTCCCGGCGCCCTTTTTGGCGCACTCCCGGCGCCCCGCGCCCCTGCCCGCGCCACTACCCGGAAAACCCGTGCCGCTGCCCAGCGCCCTGTGCCACTTCCCAGCACCCCACGCCACTGGCCGGCACCCCGCGCCACTGACCGGCGCCCCGCACTGCTGCCCGGCACCCCGCATTTATTCCCAACGCCCCCACGCGCTCTACCCGGTGCCCCAGCGCCATGCTCGGTGCACCCGCGACCTGCCTGGAGACCAACCGGCCTGCCCATGCCCCGCGCGGCTTGGCCGCTGGCCTCCCATCCACCATCCTACTAAAACAACCCGCGGTGCCCCCGCAGTGTCACTAGTCGAACTTTCTCGATCCTCCTCGGCCAAGTTACAAAGCCGCCTTCATGGCGACAATTGGGTCGAACTGCCCTTGTGGTCCACTAGGCCAGGCCCAGAGGACCAGGTCAAAACATAGTGGGTTGACCCGCCAAATGGGCCGGGTAAGACCCAGCGAGTCGGACCAGGTCGACCCAGACCGGGTCGGGCCAGACCGGGTGGGGCTGAGTCTGTTCGACCGGGTTGGACCGGACCTGGGCCCATTACTAACACTTTTCCTCCATGGGCCATATCTTTAGCAGCTGACATTCATTTGAAAAACTGTCAGTGGTGTTGGTATCCTTGGAACATATTAGTCCCTTTGAGTATACCCCATAGGAGTTCGGGGATCAGTTGAGATACGGTCGGGTTTGTTCGTAAATGAAACCAACCGGTCCCTAGGACTAAAAGGCTAATAACTCACAGACCGGACGTGTGATTGACGCGCCGTCTATTGCGTTGAGACCCCAATGACATAGAAGCTAGATGAGACCTGATGACTACTTGTCTGATTCATTTCAAAGTGACTTGACTTGCCCATTGGGGAGATATTCTATGTGAGGAGGCAGACCCATGGTGGAGGAGAACTACTGTGTGAGGCGGTAGTCCCGTGGTAATCGACAGGAGGAGTACCTCTGTAGGCTATTAGGGGGAGCTATACTGTGTGAGGTAGCAGACCCATGGCGGAGGAGTGCTACTGTGTGAGGTGGCAGACCCACAGTACTCGACAGGAGGAGTACCTCAATAGTCTAATGTTAGTGATTAGCACCTCGAAGTCATGACAGGACCACTGTACTCAATAGAAGAGGATTACTCCAGCAGCCGTGGTTTCGTTAATGAAAAATCCTAGTTTGAGCTGAGTCAATGACCTTTGTGTTTTTCCTCGTGATTGATATGGGTTACTTGATAACATAGTTATATGTATGGGAATATGCCTACGTAATGGATATTCATTGAATTTATGATTTTTGGTTTATCCTTGTTGGATTTTGTGAGACCGTGATGGTTTCAGGGTCCCTACTGTGTATCATTATACTCACCCCTTCATGGGCTATGCCCAAACTATGTTGTGTTGGATGCAGATGACGAACATCGTTGACGGAGGCCGAGAGTGAGCCAGGACGGACGGTACCCAGTGGTGGACTACTTTGCGAGACGGTACACAGAGCAGACTAATAGATGTGGAGTGCTGAGGTGGACATCTGTACCTACCCTTCAGGTAGGCATCCCGGACGATTATCATGGAGCTGCTTCTACTTTCACCTGTTTTCCCGATTATTTTCTATTGTACTTTATTTTTAGTTGTACTTTCTTATTGGGCTTGTATTCTGGCACCCTTTACTTTTAGTACACTTTTTATATAGTTTCTATGTAGTGTTTTCTTCCGCGTGTACTTGGGTTGTGTGTTCATGTTTTATAAAGGCAATGCCTTCCCAGTTTTAGGGAAATACGTCTTTGGGGCTATTCTCCATCCCCAAGCCTATGAAAGGCGGGCTTGGGGTAGTCACGATACGGGCCCCGGGGGATGGTTCGTCACATTAGATTCATGTTACAAGGCCTTTATAGTATTATATTCATGGCATGAATCATTGAAATTTTAAGATTATTGGCATGCATCCATGGTAATATTAGAATCAAATAATGAAGCCTTTAAATTATTAGATTCTTGTAATGAATTGTTTACATTATTAGTTTTATGGAACAAATCCTTGATAGTATTATATTATTATCATGAATCCTTGAAAGTATTCGATTCATGGAATAAATCCTTGAATGTATTATATCGTTGTAATGATTCCTTTGTGGTATATTATAGATATCAATAATAAATAATTTCCCTCATTTAGATTAAATAATTATTCATCCCTGATATTTTTCATCGACACATCTATGGATACTTTTCATTCTTAGTTTATTGATTTAGATGGTAGGAGTTTCAGTTTCATATCTCTCCAAACTGATATTGACTTATCTATTTATTTGAATGGAATGTGTTATTAGATATTAAACGTTCCTTATTAATTAATTAGTATCGATTAATTATTTCTTTTTCTATACTTACATTTAATGATTATTTGTGATCACCCTTATTACATTTCCATTCCCCAGATTATGAAGAAGATATATTTGAATAAGCATTCAAGGATACAATTTATTTCATTTTATTACGTCTTGTGTTTGTATTTCTTATTTCCGATCATATTATGGATATCATGTATGTAATCTGGATTTCCAAGATAGCTAAACTGAACAGTCTTTTTTGATTTTAATCTTGGTAATCATGTCAATGTAATTTAATAATGAACCAGCTCCATGCTTCTAGGATTGAGGTGTTACACATTATATATGAATAGTTTAGTTTTCTATGTCCTTCTTGAGCTTTCTCTCCAGATATACTCAATAACCATGGACTATATTGTTTTATTTCATGATGAATCCACATAAATAGAAATCTAGGATTATACTATATCATCACAAGGATGCTCTGCACAAGAAAGATAAATCAATACAAGTCCTTTTACCAAAGATTTCACCTTAGTGTGGTTCACTAGCTATACCACCACCTGTTGAGATACAACTATCACCAACACTACTAGATGGGGATGCTCATAGGCTAAGTCCATTTCATGAGTTTCATTGACAGTGAAATCCTAGATTTTGGGGTGATCCAGACCCCCTGGAGGATGAGGATTGGAAAGAGGCAGTCACTCGCGTTTTCCAACTTGTGAGGAAGCCTACTCACCAGATGGAAATTCTTGTTGAAAGTCTTCCTCAAGACACAATGGTGTGATGAAAAAGCATAGATAGCCATTAACACAATTATAATACTATCTCCTAAATATAATTCAAGTTTCCTTTTAGATAGGCGTTCTATATAGCTACATTATGATTGGTACGTATACAAGACGTTCTATATTTTAAACAGGGAAATATAACCATGGTAGATTATTTAGTGAAGTTTACTGATCTCTTGAATTAGTCCATTGATATGGTATGAGACCATTTAATCAAGGATTGAACCTTTGAGTGGGGTTTGTGCTAGGAAATTAGGGCATCAGTTGTATCTCTTAGAATTTCAACTCATACTGGAGTTCCTGAGTGAGCCTTGTTGGTAGAATGTTTTCTGGAAGAGTAGACCCCAGTAGTGGGACCTATAAGTGGTCAACCAGTATCTTATACCTCAAGAATCATGTTTCTAGTGGTATTCACTGAGATCCAAGTGCATCACATACTTTAGGATCCAATCCTAGGACTTAGGGTTAGTTGTGAAAGGCACATAGGAAGACTCGAATCAGCCTAGGGACTTGAAGTGTTTCTCTTGTTATGGTCGAGGTTATGAGATTACTCAACCCATCGTACAACTGATAAAGAGACGATTTAAGGACCGCTAATATAGAGATAGAGGCAGGATTATGGTGGTCTATTGGGTGGAATACATGTTAGAGGGACATGCATGGTAGCAGGAGGTGGTTGGTTGTTTGAACTATTACCACCACCACTCAGCTGGTCCACGCATGGCATAGGGGAGCAGGTGGGTAGGGATGAGGATAGATACAATATAAGTATGCCTATGACCCTGAGTATCTATTGATGATACGAGGTACAATCTATGTTTTTTCTACCTTTTCTTCAGTTTTTATAGAGAAAGGATCTAGTCATTTCATTCTTACTAGAAATCATTACTGAGACTTGGAGATTCTGGTTGATCCATTTACTCAACCCTTACACTTGGATAATCATACTAGAGGAGACTCAATGATCATGAATTGGTGTTAATAGTGTGACCTGACTCATATAGGAGATTCTTTTGTTTGGGATCTCTTGATAGCGGTTTCAAGTACTTAAAACATCATTCTTCATATGAACTAGTTATCCACAGCTAATTCTCATAATGACTGTTTTAGGAGAGGAGTCTGGTTTTTCCATAGGGATATAACATTTTTTTTCTTTATCGGTGAAAATTAATTCCCAAAAGAGTAGGATGACCTCATGAATAATAGGGTGTAGCTGATTACACAATAGTTGGATGGCCCGACCCTTGGTATAGTGAATGTTTGGAGTCCTCAGTTTCCTATAGTTTTGTTGGAGTATGAGGAAAATATCCCCTAGGATGTTATAGGAATACCTCAACATTGAAACATAGACATATCCATTGATCTACACCCTGAGATGGCATCGATATTTGATCCAACATATCATATGGATCCTACAAATATTCTCTAGTTGAGGGTGTAATTGGAGGATTTATAGAGGAAGGGCTTTATTAGACTTGATGTTTCACCCTGGGCAACCCCGATCTTTTTTTCAAAGAAATAAGTTAGGGGATTGTGGTTATATATGGTCTATCGGTGCTTAAACGAAGTGACCATAATGAATAAGTATCCACTATAGAGAATCGATAACCTCTCTGATCATTTGAGAGAGACTCGATGGTTATTGATGGTTGACCTCCTTTTAGGATATCACCAACTGTGAGTACAATATGAGGATATACAAAAGAAAACATTTAGATGTATCTATAGTCACATTGAGTACTTGGTGATGAACATTGGCATGATGAACTCCCCAACAATGCTGATGGTAATCATGAAAATGATCTTTTATCTATTTTTAGATAAGTTCATGGTAGTATTAATCAATGATATCCTCAAGAACTTAGCATCTGAGGAGGATCATGCAAGACACTGGAGGATGATTCTGTACATACTCTAAGAGCACCAACATTACAATAATCTCTCCAAGTGTCAGTTATGGTTGCACGTGATCCACTTTTTGGGAAACCATATCATAGTAGTTGGAGTTTCATGGGACCTGGCTATGATTAAGGCTATGTTAGATGGGGTTACAACCAATATAATGATAGATTTATAGTGTTTTATTGGGTTGGTAGTTGTTGAATAAGGTTTTGGAGCAGTTTTCCTCATTGCAATTATCCTTTGTAGATGGATATATAGCAGTTTACCTCTATTCGATGGATGTTACCCCTCCAATCTCATAGTGAGTGTGGGAGAAATATCTTGAAGATGTTGATTATGAGACCCTATATTCTCATATATCTATTGGAAATGATCCTAATAGATTTTCAAAAGTTGTTGAGCATGACGTTCTTTTCAAAGGATGCATGGTGGTACCACTGACTTTATGAAATATGGTTCTGATATAGTTTCGTATATCTCCGTTGGTAGTACATCCTATTGTGGAAATGATTTACATGGGCCTCATAAGTCAATTTTGGGGTCTAGGCATGAATAAAGGATTTGCAAGGTATTATTCTTGATTCCTTTATTGTCATTAGGTTAAAGCTAAGAACCAAGATCATGAGAGTTTAACCCAATCCATTGAGGTGCCAAAGTGGAAGTGGGATGGAATATCCATGGAATTCATGATGGGATTTCCACATACATCCAACATACATGATGTCATCAGGGTGATAATAGATCGTCTCACCATGTTGGACCTCGTCTTAATAATATGTGAGAAGAGTTCAGTAGAGATCTTGGGATATCTCTATGCGCAGAAGACACTGTGACTTCATGGAGTTCCCACAATGATTGTTTCTGACTATGATACTCTCTTTACAAACCGATTGTGGAAGGGATTACATGAGGCATTTTGGACTCTTCTACGCTTGGGCCATTAGTTTCACCCAAAGATCGATGGCCAGATTGAGCGGACAATTCAGGTTCTTGAGGAAATAATGCAATAGTTCATGTTGGACTTTTTACATAGTAGTGTGGATCACCTAACCCTGGCGGATTTCACATACAAAAATAGATACTATTCCACAATTTTTATGGAACCATTCGAGGATTTATATGGGTGACCCTATAGGTTACCACTTTATTGGAATGATACAGGTGAGTCGACACTCATGGGCCTAGAGTTGGTGCGAGCTACCAAAGAGAAGGTATAGATCATCTAGGAGTAGATAAAGACTGCACTAAGCCATCAAAAGTCTTATTATAATAGGATAATGATTCATTTGGTGTTCAAGGAAGGATAATATGTGTTTCTATGGGTTTCAACTCAATGTTTATTGATGATATTTACATGTTTTGGTATGTTATCTCTGAGATTCATCGTTTCTTTCCAGACACTGCATAGAGTTCGTGATATGGCCAAACACTTTTCTGTTCCTTAATAGTTATATTGGGTAAATGATGCATTTCATATGTCAATGCTAAGGAGGTTTGTGCATGACTCATCGCACATTATCGACTGGGATGAGTTGGACATTGAGGATGGAGTGACCATTGATGGGTTCTTGGTAGAGATTGAGGATGAATAGGAGAGTTTCCTTTTTCGGTGATCAATTCCCCTTTTTTCATCTTTGGTGGTAGAACATGAATGTTTACGATAGATCATGGGAGTGGGAGACTGAAATATGAGCCCAATACCCCTATCTCTTTGAGTAGTTTTTCAATTTTTAGGAGGATAAGCCCTAAAGCGGAGAGAATGTTACATCTTAGATTTTTCAGGTATTATTTTTACATATTATATGGATTATTTTTCAGACTAGTCTCTAAGATGAAATGTGATTCTAAATACCCGAGTGTCTGAAATAAATGATGGAAATATATTAAAGAATTAAATATCATGCATCCATAGTTTTCTTAGAAAAGAGGAAGAACTCTTAAATGGGTGTCCAAATTGAAAATCCAACAAATCCACTAAATCCAAAATGGTATTGTTACCCTAGGAGAAACATAACCTTGGATACCATGGGTTGTTAGTGAAATAGTTATCACATACATGAAATTAATAAAATAAATAAATATAAGAATTTTTTTTTTTTCAGAACGATAACATGCATCGTCTTTAAATATACAGCTATTGAAATCATCTGTGGGTTGGACTCTAAACATTGGTGAACTAGAAGTTTTTGGAGGAGATAATTATTGGAGGATAAAAATGGTTCATGAATTGATTATGGATAATTACACAATCAGAGTTGGATGATCTCATCAACAATGAAAACATTATAATTATTTGTCAAACATTGATCCAAACTCTAGGTATGATGTTTTTTCTTGTTATTTCCATCCAATTATTAATCCCTAAGTAATTAAGATCAATTAAATTAACATGAATTAATACACGCATCATTTTTATATTTCATATTTATGGAATTTTTTTGGTTTGTTGACTTATCCTTCTTCATACATCTTTTTTACAATAATGAATCATGGACAAATGAATAAGAGATGAGGATTGTTCCTTACATTTATGTTTCTATGATTTCACCCTCCATTATTCCCATGTTCACAATGAGTGATTCCTTTTGGCCAATGATTCATTGAATACATGATATTTTATCATTTAATAACCATTATTTATCGAAATAGATAGATACCACATGAGAGGTTCATGATCAGTGATGTGATCAAGGTGTGATGATAGTAGTGGATGACCAGAGGTGGGTCAGAACGGATTTTCAATATCCGTTCTACCTAGTTTTGAGACACAATAATGTAGGTCTCGACTGTGGTGATTTCCTAAGGGATCTGAAACTAAAACCCAAAGATCTAGATACTAGAGTCATCAAAGAACCTCAATATGTATGTTCCAGCCAGATCATAGTTTCTGGCGGTGCACATATCAACAAAAATGTGATCCCAAAAAGATGTAGATATCCCAAGAAACTAATCATGTATTTCAAGATTACAGAGTTGTGGGCCCCCAAACTATAGTATTTGGGATTCAGGTGAATTTAAGGATCACATTGTGTGCGAACCCTATCACACAATATGTGACACTCCCTGGTTGACTCAACATATACATAAAATGTACACAGACATGGGTTGGAGTACACATGAAAGGACACAATGAGTACTCCCATATGAACATGGATAGGTTACCAAGACATAGTATCATGTGTCTCTACATGATTTTTATCCACTTATGAACTCCATTAATTTGGATACTACATATCGTGTGAGGCTCTTCCACACGGGCATGACTTGGGATAAATTTATATGCCGTGTACAATTAGGTACATGCTGAGAACTCCCATAAAGAGTACATGAGGCTATTTGTTTTCTATGTTTGGACCAGTATAGGTTTTTTTTCTCCCTTGTTCCTTTCCTTGAGGATACATTGTGACATTACATCCACATCATTGAAATTTGATCCCATATAGAGGCTAAACCACAGATAGAGTTTTAGTGTCTCCCTGCGACTCTAGAGTGCGATCATATACCATCCCTAGTGGGATTATGTGGAATCAGAATGAACTCCCTTTTTAGTGAATAGATAATCCATCTAGTAGGACATATCGAATGATTTTGTGGAATCATTGGCATATGATCTCCTAAATAGAAGTATTAAGTGAATTGGGTTTGTAGTGTCCCCTAATAGTTCTGGGTGTAACCCCTTATTGTGAATCACGGTCTTTGTAGAACAACACGTCCTCTTTGGGTATGGCCAAATGAGAAAGACCTATTTGTTGAGTGTCTTAAATGATATCATGGATCATGGAGAATGTTCTCCCAAAATTAGCATTGTAAGGGTTGGTGTCCAGAGAAAAAACTATTTTGTACTTTGTTTAGGAAAATGTTCATTTATTAGATATTGTTCATTGTTCTGCATGACTATAATATAATACATGTCCTGGAATATTTGTTGCATTGATAAGGTCATGGAAGATCCCCTTTATGATGATAACCTTGAAATGCATTAGCAATATTCGTAAATAATGTTATGCGGTTGGAAGACATACTATGATAGGACACATAGTATGCATACCATCATATGCGAGTACTCTTAAAAAGATGAAACTCTCTCTCTTGGAGTTCACACTTGGTAATATCCAAGATGGGAGATTATGAGAAAAGACCCGCCAGTAGTAATTCCGCATGTCTTGGTATCATCGCACATTAATATATGTGAGCATGTGTAATGGTCCTTAGACTGGATGATTATCATTAACTCATGTCATGACTCGCGCACTTAGATTTACTGATGAAAACCGTCATGCAGATAGTTGGTGGGAAGTAGGGTACATTGGTTGTGTCACGAGTGACTTGTTGTTAATGGATATTTCAAGGAAGGATTTGTCCCTTCCATTTATAGAAGTTGATATCTCAACCCTTTGATTGATATTGATATATTGCATTAAATTCCATGGACATGGTGTAATCGATGAGTTTATTTTAGGTAGTCAAAGAACGACGGACTAGGAATATAGGTTTATGACACTTCCATGAAACCTTCTTGATGAGATATCGATGCAATGTGATTAAATTACATAGAAAGAGTTCGTATGTGGTTATACGTCAATGCGGCGTCAACTTCTTTCTCTTGGGTTCCTTGACCCGTTTCTAGACAGTAATCATGGACTTTAGGCAAGCCCACTTAATGCCAACGAGAAAGAGGCCTAGAGGGTCACACACTAAGTGTATTCAATGATATCAAGTAGAATAATGTTTATTCCCGTATGTGGTTTAATAATTATTCAAGGAAGCCTAAATAGTTTTAATGTTGGAGGAATAATAAAATAAAAACAAGTACAAGTCGTGTATTAATTATTACACGCTGTGTAGTTTTTATTTTGAAAACAAGTACATGTCGTGTACATTTAATATACATTCCGTGTAGTTTTCAATGAAAAACAAGTACTCTCCACGTATTTATTATTACACGCCGTGTAGTTTTCCCAGTCTGGATTTTGAGGATATAATATAGTTTTATTAAATGATATTTATTATAATCAGTGTGAGTGCATGTCAAGGAATTAATTATTAAACATTGGAGTTTTCAATAAGAGTTAATTAAATAAATTAAATGCGTAACACATATATTTATTTTCATAAATCTACAAACTCAAACTCGATTATAAATATCCTCACAACCCCAACTCTTTTACAAAAAACACCTCTGCAGAATTCGTTCAAGGCCGAAAGAACCTCTTCCTCCAAGAATGCTCTCTAGACCGAGAGTGATCCTCTTCCCTCAGATCAAGACGTTCTAAGGTGGACAACGCAAGCAAAGGATTCTCCACGCTATCACCCGGAGACTCCTTTGGCGACATCCCGAGATACGAGGTACACATGTGGATCACCGCTAGAGGAAGTCTACACTTGGCTTCTACGACGCAAAGATGAATAACACCGAAATGTGATCAAGAACATCAACGAATAAAGAACACCCAAAAGGTATTTCTTTTAAATTTATTAAATTAATTATAATCAACCTATAACGATCCTACTTTGTGGTTCATGGACATTCATTTTCATTGTCCATTTCTATGATTCGATCCGTGGAGACTGGCGTTTATTGTCATATAGATCCCGGATTGATCATTGTTAATGACAAAAGGCCAAGTGGGCACGTCCACCCATGTGCTTCTGCTGTGCCCAGAACCTTCAAATGGTATCAATGGGAGGTTACAACATTGATTATAGTTATATAATTTTAGTTTATAATTTACGCATTTATATTTTATTCAATTCGAAATATATCATTCTATTAATCTGAATAAACGAGATCTATTTTTCCTCCTTTGTTTCTCGATTCATATCAAGGAAACGACCTTTTAAATTTAATTTTTGAATAAAATAAAAACAAGGAACTCATCTGGAGGAGCCTCTCTTTCTATCTGTACAACACGGGATTACACGACGTGTAATTTAATCTACACGTCGTGTACTTAAGTTTAATGAACCGAAACTGGTTTGCCAAACCACGCCGTCTGAATTGAATATGCCCAAGTATTAATCACGTCGTGTTGACCAAAATTGAATGGCGCGTGGAACCAGAATACACGGCGTGTTTGTTGGAGCTACACGCCGTGTAGTCCTTTCAGGCCCAGGTGAAACCATGTACAAGGATAAGCTGCATACCGCGTACACAGGATCGCCAGGCCGGTTGCCATGTAACAAGGAAGTACACATCGTGTATGATTTATCTACATGCCGTGTACTCAAAAATTTACAAAGTATATAAAACATGCCAAAGCCCTGGCATGTACTATGGATAAAGAGTGAAAAGAAATACACGCCATGTAATTATAAACTACATGCCGTGTTCTTTCCAGAAATGGAATTTCACCAGGTTTCCTCTAATGTACAAAGACCCGTACAAGGAATATGGATGATAAGAATCTCAAGGAAATTCAGAAAGGAATTTAAGGTAAAAAATTGATTAATTATAAGATCATAATTAATTGAATTTGAGTGTGACTTATCTTAAATGAAACAAAGAATAAAATAATTTGAATTCTAAATATGCGTAAATGTCGTTGCATGCTATGGATGATCATGAGCTAGAACAAAGACCCTTTTTATGTATATGGTTTCATTTAAATTTATTTAATTTAAATTTGTTGGCATGCGAGCCTTCTTCCAATATTATGTAGGGCCTGCATGCCCATGGTTTCATTAATGTAAACCCATGTAATGGGGGATCTCCCCAAGCCAGAGGAGATAGTTCAAGTCCCGAAGCCGTGGAAAAACCGACGCATGAAGACACAAAGGTGGAAAGGTGGGAGCTGCAAAACACGAACCATCAGGATCAATGTGATTTTCCTAGGTCAGGGTTAGCTTATCAATACCGCTAGATAAGCTAACCAATAGAAGATCATGATCATGAAATATTATGTTATTCTTGTCTAAATTCCATGGTTTATTTATTATGTATGTGTTGTCGTGATCACATAGTTAATAAAATGAACAACCATGAAAAGATAGAATAAAAGAAAAACCGGAATATGTTTAAACATTATCGGAACATGGTTAATCACTTCAGCAAGAATCAATTAATATTAACAAGCATGTGATAATTCAAAACTACGCATAAAGAATAAAATCCCTCAAATACCATATTAAGTTAGACCAAGCCTTATGTTACTTGATTAAGGGAAAGACTTAATAAAATTATCTGTTTGACCAACCCTTGTTGGGACACTTACTATTATAAAGGAAGCCCTTATGAAAGGTTTCGGGTTGACTTAACCATATTACATCAAGAGGAGTTGCCCTTGCTAGACTTGATGTTATATTGGAGGAAAGATTTGAGGAAATCCAAGTCAGGATTTCTTGATTGGGGTGTCCACTCAACAGATCAAGGAATTGTAAGCTCACAGTTGGAAAAGACCTTCCAACCTAAATACCTTCATATAGCATGACTAACCCTTGTTGGGTTTATGCGAAGGGGAATACAGATCCTTACCACTAGAATGTCAAAGCAACTGGACATTCGGAGTTCAATGGTGAGGGCCATTGGGAATTGATAAAATAGTGGTCTAATTAATAAATTCATTTATTATTTTTCAGAAAATGTAATCAAGAAAGTACTGATAAATCTGCTCTTTAAATTTGTAGAATCGAAATGAAAAACTCGTCAACCACATTTTCTCTGTGATCAATTCTGGATAAAGACAATATCCTCACTGGTAGTAACTTTCAGGAATGTTTTAGGCGACTTCGGGTTATCCTACGCCATTAACGAATGTTTTACGTGCTGGAGTTCTCACTTCCTAATTCTCCTGCCCTAGGGGCGAGTGATGAAGATTTCCTGGTCTATGATCCACATTTGAACGATGCTCTAGACGTTAAATGTTTGATTATATCATCAATTTATAGTGAGCTCATGAAGTCTCATGAAGACATGGATTCCTATAGCATGCTCGAGCACCTTAGTGGATTATACCAGGACAGATCAAGACATGAAAGGGTTGAGATCTCCAAGGCTCTATTTCAAAGCAATCATGGAGAGGGTGCCCCAGCTGGGCCTCACATAGTCAATCTCATTGGCTACATTGAGATCTTGGAGGTTATAGGGTTTAAACACCCAGAAGAACTGGGCACCGATCTCATTCTTGCATCACTCCCCCAGAGCTTCTCAAACATTGTTGTTAATTTCAATATGAACAACATTGAGAAGTATCTATCTGATCTCTTTATCCTTATTATCCAAGTAGATAATGACATGAAGCATGAAAATACTTCTTTCCTTATGGTGAATAAAAGGAAAGCGAAGGAGAAGAGCTTTAAGCCCAAAGATTCTTCAAGTCCTTCCATGAAAAAGAAGATCGAAGGGGAGGCAAGAGAAAAGGAGGTTGTTTGTATCACATGTGGCAAGAAGGGACACTAGAAGAAAAACTGTACCCAGCCCAGGAAGCAAGGGGAAGCTTCAGGTGCGTTTGTCATCGAATGCAATCTATCTGTTTCTACAAATTGGGTATTAGATACTGCTTGTGGTGCTCAAATCTGTATCCAAATACAGGAACCAATTAGATTCCAGAAGATTGATCGAGGGGAGGTAGATATATGAGCAGCCAACAGAGCCATACTCGCTACTGTAGCTGTCGGAGACTACCATCTCACATTCCCTACAGGGATGGTCTTGGTTTTGAAAAGATATTATTATGTACCCTCTGTAACCAAAAACATTATTTCAGTATCCAGATTAGATATTGATGGATTCATCTTCATGTTTGGAAGTGGATGTTTCTACTTTTATAATGATATCATTTTTTTGGTAGGGAACATTTATATAATGACCTTTATTTGTTAGACTACACAAACCAAGTAATGAAAATCGATGACAAAGTTAATTCACATGACTCATACCACTCCCAACTTTGGAATCACTGGCATGTCATGTCAATGAGAAACGTTTGACAAAATTACATCAAGATGGGTATTTAGATTCTTTCGAACTAAAACCACTTAGTGTATGTCATGCGTGTTTACAAGGCAAAATGACCAAAGCCCCATTTAGTGGGAAAGGGGAAAGAGCTAAAGAGATTCTCGAATTAGTTCACATAGATGTGTGTGTACCATTTCCAGTTGAATCAAGGGGTGGGTTCTCGTACTTCATATCTTTTAATGATGATTTTAGTAGATATGTATATATCTACTTAATGATGTATAAGTCAGATTTTTTTGATCGGTTCAATTAATACAAGAATGAAGTTGAGAACCATCTTGGTAAGAAGATTATGAAAATCCACTCAGAAAGAGGGGGATAATTTCTTAATCAGGACTTCATTTATTTCTTATGGGAGTTTGGGATTCTATCACTACTCACTCCTCCTTACACACCTCAGTGGAATGGTGTAAGTGAAAGGAGGAACTGCACCATGTTGGACATCGTGAGTTCAATAATGAGTCATCTGAGTCTTCCATTATCCTTTTGGGGAAATGAATTACAAACAGCAGCACACATACTAAACCAAGTACCAACTAAATTGATAAATGGTATTCCCTACGAGTTATGGAGTGGACACAAAGCCTTTTTATCGAATTTACATGTGTGGGGTAGTGAAGCATTTGTTAAGACCTCTTCAGGTAACAAACTTGCACCCCGAGGCACAATGTGTCTCTTTATAGGATATCCCATGGAAGAAAGGGGATATTACCAATACAACCCCTATGAAATAAAGGTTACAGTGGAATGACACACCATATTCCTTGAGAAGGAGCACATCTCAAAAAGTGATAGTGGGAGAGAGATAGACATCGATGAAGTCAAGACTAAAGATACACAAGAGATGGTACAAGAACAGATTCCACAATGCCCCGTGGAAGAACAATCTATTCCAGAGACACATGAACAGCATAGGAGAACGAGAGAGGTGAGAGAACAAGAATGATATGGTTTTCTTGTCACTGAGGATGGTGAATAATTATTGGTTGAAAATTATGATCATCTTACCTACAAGGAAGCAGTTGAAGGCACAAACGTTGCCAAGTGGCAAGAAGCCATGAATTCTAAAATGGATTCCATGTACCAAAACCATGTCTAGATTTTGGTAGATCCTCCAGTTGATGTGAATCCTATTGGTAATAAATGGGTATTCAAGAAGAAATTAGACATGGAGGGGAAATTCAGCACCTATAAGGCATGACTGGTTGCAAAAGGTTTTAGACAGCGTCAAGGAATTGACAATGATGAAGCTTTTTTACTGGTTGAGATGCTAAAATACAACAAAATCCTATTTTCCATTCCCGCTTACAATGAATTTGAAATTTGGAAAATGGATGTCAAAACAATATTCCATAACGGGAACCTCCAGGAAGATGTCTACATAACACAAACTGAAGCATTTTGGACTTCAAAGGATTCCAACAAAGTATGCAAGTTGCAGAAATCCATTTATGGATTAAAGAAAGCATTAAGGTCATAGAACATTAATTTTGATGATGCTGTAATGGAATTTGGCTTTGTTAAGAATGAATGTGAACCTTGTGTCTACAAGAGGTTTAGTGGAAGTACAATCATTTTCCTAATAGTATATTTTGATGACATATTACTAATTGGAAATGACGTACCTGTCTTACAGTCAGTTAAGGCATAGTTGCATAAATGCTTCTCCATGAAAGACATTGTAGAGGAAGCATATATTCCTGGGATTAAGATCCATCGTGATAGATCCAAAAGAAATATGGGCCTGAGTCAAAGTACATACATTGACAAGATAGTGAAGAGATTAAGTATGGAATAGTCCAAGATGGGATTGTTTCTAGTATCACATGGAATTCATCTTTCCAAGAAAATGTGTCCTCAGACACATGAGGAACGAAAGATAATGGAAAATATCCTTTACACATCCGCGATTGGATCAGTCATGTATGATATGCTATGTACGAGGCTAGATGTTTTTTACTCATTATGTGCGGTAGGCAGATATCAAGCTGATCCAGGAGACTACCATTGGATGGAAGTCAAGACGATCCTTAAATATCTGAGACGTACTAAGGATATGTTCCTAGTTTATGGAGGAGATGAGGAACTAGTCATTAGAGGAAATGTAGATGCTAGTTTCCAGACTGATCAAGATGACATGAAGTTGTAGACTGGATAAATCTTTTGTTTGAATGGAGGTTCAGTGAGCTGGAAGAGCTCAAAGAAAAGTGTGGTGGAAGATTCTACAGCAGAGTCTGAGTATATCGTAGCTTCTGAGGTAGCTAAATAAGTAGTATAGATGCGATGCTTCACCCAAGAGTTGGATGTAGTACCGAACAGTAAAGATCCTAGCACACTCTATTGGGATAATACTGTAGCAGTGGCACTTGAAAAAGAGCCAAGGTCACATCAGCGGACAAAGCACATAATTCAGAATTCTTATCTATTGAGGGATTTTTCTCAGAGAGGTGAATTTGCAGTGAGCAGTATTTCCACGGATGAAAATGTGGCGGACCCCATGACTAAAGCCTTGATTCAGTAGAATCATGATCATCATGCGAGGCCTAGCGGACTAAAAGTCGTAAGTAGTTGGCTCTAGTCCAAGCGGGAGTTTGTAACGGTTGGTGTCCTACGAACCAACTGTTTTGTAATTTGATTACGTAAATGTTCACTTAATATATATTTTCCATTGTTCTTCATGACTATAATATAATAAATGTCCTGGAATATTTGTTGCATTGATAAGGTCATTTAAGATCCCCACTATGATGAGAACTGTGAAATTATATAACAATATTCTTAAATAATTTTCTACGGTTGGATGACATACGATGATAAGAAACATATTATACAGACCGTCATGTGCGAGTACTCATAAGAAGATGAGACTCTCTTTCACGGAGTTCGCACTTGGTAATCTCCAAGTTGGGAGATTATGAGAACAAACCCGCCAGTAGTAATTCCGCATGTCTTGGTTTAATTGGACATTACTATCTGTGAGCATGTGTAATGGTCCTTAGACTAGAATATTATCATTAACTCATGTCATGACTCGCGCACATAGATTTACTAATGAAAACAATCACGCAGACAGTTGGCGGGAAGTAGGTTACGTTGGGTGCGTCACGAGTGACATGTTGTTAGTGGGTATGTCGATGAAGGAGTTGTCCCTTCAATTTATAGAAGTTGATATCTTGGCCCATTGATTGAAATGGAACTATCACATTAAATTCCATGGCCATGGTGTAAATGAAGAGTTTATTTCAAGTAGACCAAGAATGACGGATCACGCATATAGGATTATAATACTGCCATGAAACCTGTTTGATGAGATATCTAGACAAAGGGATTAAATTACACAGTAAGCATTCCTATGTGGTGATACTTCAATGCGGTGTTAACTTCTTTCTCTTGGGTGCCTTGACCCATTGCTAGATAGTAATCATGGACTTTAGGCAAGCCCGCTTAATGCCAATGATAAAGAGGCCTAGAGGGTCACACACTAAGTGTATTCAAGTATCTCAAGAGGAATAAATATTATTCCCACATGTGGTTTAATAATTATTCAAGGAAGCCTAAATAATTTTAATGTTGGAGGAAGAATAAAATGAAAACAAGTACACGCCGTGTATTAATTTTTACACGCAGTGTAGTTTTTATTTTGAAAACAATTACACGCTGTGTACATTTAATATACACACCGTGTATTTTTCAATGAAAAACAAGTACCCGCCGTGTATTTATTATTACAGGCCATGTAGTTTTTCCAGTCTGGATTTTGAGGATATAATATTGTTTTATTAAATGATATTTATTATAATCATCGTGAGCGCATGTCAAGGAATTAATTATTCGATATGGGAGTTTTTAATAAGTGTTAATTTAATAAATGAATCGCATAACATGTTTATTTATTGTCATAACTCTACAACCTCAAACTTGATTATAAATATCCTTACAACCCCAACTCTTTTACAGACAACACATCTAGAGAATTCTTTCAAGGCCAAAAGAACCTCTTCCTCCAAGAACGCTCTCAAGACTGAGGGAGATCCTATTCCATCGGATCAAGATGATTTAAGGGGGACAACGCATGCAAAGGCTTCTCCACACTAGCACCAGGAGACCCCTTTGGTGACGTCCGAAGATACGAGGTACACATGTGGATCCCCACTATAGGAAGTATACACTTGCCTTCTACGACGCAATGACGAATCACACCAGAACGTGATCAAGAACATCAATGATGAAAGAACACCCAAAAGGTATTTCTTTTAAATTATTAAATTAATTATAATCAACCTGTAACGATCATACTTTGTGGTTCTGGGAAATTCCTTTTCATTGCCCATTTCTGTGATTCGATCCGTGGACACAGGCATTTATCGTCGTATTGATCCCGGATTGATCATTGTTAATGACAAAAAGCCAAGTGGGCACATCCACCCACGCACTTCTGCTGTGCCCGAAACCTTCAAGCATTAATCTGAGTAGAATCATAAGGCTGATATTTGGTTATGACTACCTGATGGTGTGGCATCTCTCTTGAGTATATCTAGGTTTTTTATTCTAAGTTGAATTTTATATCTTTTATTGAGATAATTGTACATACCGATTTGTGTTTTGTGTTTTTGAGGTATCTTACTAAGTATTATTGTATGGAATCACCACAATAAACATTCCCGCACATATTTTATCTCTTGAAAACGATGACCCTTTTAACAGTGTCTTAGGAGGATAGGGATCTGGTTGTGCATAGCTGGATCTTGATAGACCAAGGTGTTTTCTAAGAGTGTTCTTTTGACATTGTCTGTTCCCTTGTAGAAGGATGTACTCTTTTTATTTTTGGTTGTGCTTGACTTTATCACCTTTTCAGTTTTCAGTTATTTAATTTTGTTCTCTATTGTCGGGTCTTAGATGTATAACTGAACTGATTCAGTGGTTTTACATTTTAGAATTGCGGGCTTGGAGATATGTGTGTGTGTACAAGTACTTTAGGATAATTCCTCTTATTTATGGAATATATCTACTTTGAACTAGTCACCTGAACATGGCCTATTAATGGTGGGCATGAGGTAGTCACAGGTTAGGACCCTCTGGGACGAGTCATAATAGTTTGTGTTTACATGAATTTTATGATAACCAAGACCCAAATTATGAACCAACCTTCTCCTTTCAAATAAATTTATAGGAAAACATTTCTTTTAGGTAAGATTGATTCAACCAAAGAGAATATCTGATCAATCCGGACACCTGAAATTCCCTTATCTCATTTAATAGACCTGATTTTTGGACAACTACAAATTTCATTATCTTACAACTAGGATATACAACATCCATAGTAAATTTTAGTAATTAAAAAAACATTATGGATTTAACTAAGGGGTTAAATCAATATCATCATGAGTTTATTTTTGTTCAATGTAAGGATAAGCAACATCGTATACAAATGATTGAAAATGTGATGGATATGAATCCAAATTATAAGTATCTTCCCAAGAAAATTGTTCACTATGATAATTTCAAAAAAACATAATATATTCCGAAAATAAAAACAATATATGATCACCCAACATTGTTAAATGTGAAAAACGTCCTCATATAAAATTTACTATATATAAACATATTTTGTCATTTAGAAATAAATAATAGTTTTGAAGATGAAAATTTAAAAAAAAAGATACAACACCCTCAATATATTCAGGCTTCACACTAAAACTATTTGAATTACAATGATGATTTATCAAGTCATGACCATGTAATAAGTTTCGTGGTTTACTTATTCTATATTTCATTTAAATATTAAGAATAAAAATATTAACAATTACTTATATATATTATGAATTTTATCAATTTACACCTAATTTTTAATAACTAGTGTTTATTTGTTTTCTAATTATTATTAATCACCACTAATTACTTTTAATTTTAACTAATTAAGTGCAATTTTTAATAATAAGAAACAAATTTTACTAACTACCCCTACTTTTAGGTAATTATCATTAAATATATACAATTTTATTCAATTTTTTTATAATTATCAATATTTATTACTAATTACCACATATATTAAGTAATTACCTCAAATTTTTAGTAATAATCACAATTTTTTTAATTTACTGCTAAATATCAAAATTTACTACAAATATTTACTAAATACTGTTAATTTTTAATTATTTCATTTATATGTTACTAATTATCATTCTGTATCATTAATGCTTACAAATTACCTTTATTTTTTACTAAATACCACTATTATATACAATTTATTAATATTTTTGTCTAAATATCAATACGTTTTGGTAATTTCCCCTAATTGATACTAATTATAGCTATTTTTTACTAATTACATATATTTTTTTTACTAATTACCAATAATTACCATGATTTTTTACTAATTATCACCACTTACCAATTATTTTAGCAAATTATTGATAATGTATACTATTTACCACTAACGTTTACTCAGTATCACTAATATTTACTAATTACACCTAATGTTGACTAATAACCCCTAATGTTTTCTAATTACAACTAATTACCATTTTTTTACTAATTACCTCTATTTACCATTTATTTTTAGTAATCACCACTAATTATCAATAATTACTGCTGTGTTTTTCAATTTTTTTTCGGATTATCACTAATATATTCAATGAACTACTAATTACCACCATCTCTTAAAAATTACCCCTAATAATAACTATTTTCACTAATTAATTGTAATTACTATGGTTTTTCACTAATTATTGCTAATAATAGATATTTTTTTCTAATTACATATAATTACAGCCAATATTTACTAATTATCACTATTTTTATTAATTTTAATTGATTATTGCTCATTTTTACTGTTCACCACTAATGTATACTAATTACCAAAAATTTCCATTATTATTTAATACTTTCTCCTAATTACTATTTACTATTGCTATTTATTACATATATTTTTTAATTATCTTTAGTTTTAACAATGCTCCGCAAATTACCACCACTTTTAACAATTATATATAATTTCCATTATTTTTTACTAATTAATGCTACTTTTTATAAGTACCCCTAGTTACTACTATTTTTCAATAATCAATGCTAACTACTGGTATTTTTTACTAATTATAGTCAATTACAGCTAATTTTTAATAATTATTGGTATTTTTTAATAATTTTTGTTGGTTACTGCTAATTTTTTTGATTACCAATAATTTATAGTAATTACCACAATTTTATAATAGTTAACGATATTTTTTTATTTACTGCTAATTAATGCCATTTTTTTACTAATTATTGATAATTACTAGGGGTTTTTACTAATTAATGCTAATTATTATTAATAAAAGTTTATTACAACTCATTTTTACTAATTACAGCTATTTTTGGCTAAGTAGCACCAATTATTTCTATTTTTTACAAAGTATTTCTAATTAACATTATTTTTTACTAATTATAGTTGTTTACCTCAATTTTTTTTAATAATTATCAATAATTAAATCTATTTTTACTAACAATCACAGATTACCATTAATTTTTACATAGTATCTCTAATTATTGTACCTTTTTATAAATTACAATTTTTTACTGCTAATTTTTACTATTTTACACTTTACAATGCCCATTATTACCAATAATCGATAATTACTTATAGTTTTTATTAATCACAGTTAATTACAACTGATTTTTAATAATTTTTATTGATTTCCTCTTTTTTACTTATTCGGATTATTTTTTAATAATTTAAACTAATTCTTAATACGTATCACTATTTTTTAGAAATCGCTACTAATTTATTGTAATTATGAATATTTTTAAGTAATTTTCATGATTTTTGTAGTATTATTTTTTTACTAAATATAATTAATAATCATTAATTTTTATGAATTAGCCCAAATTAATGAATATTTTTACTAATTAATGCTGGTTTTCACTAATTACCATTATTTTTTTGTAATTACTATTAATTAATAGTAAATCATACTTTTTCTTACCAATTTGATTAAAATAATTATTTTAAATTGTTAACTAATAAAAATCAAAGCTTCTACTAATTATTGAAAATTTAAACTAATTACTTCTCATTAAAAAAATATTTCTAATTAGAACTAATATTTAATTTAAAATCAATAAAAATAATTATAAAGATTTATTTCTAATTAAATCCAAATACCACTAAATAATAATACTAAATTCTAATGTGAAATAAAATAATTGAATCTAAAATTAAAAACATTAAATGAATACCTCAAAATCGAAGCTTCTATAGGATGAAAAAATGAAAATTTTCTTTCCTGAAAAAACATAAACTTTTAAACAATTAACTAAAGAGTAGAGGAGAGTATAGCTCAAATAAAAAACGAATTCCAAAATATTAGGTGGGGGTATATTCATGTAATATTAGTAGTGATGAAACTATTTGTGATGGGACCTGTCTCATATACTACGGAGAGAAAATAAGTATGATGGAGTTCAAAAATATATTTGCGATGGGTCCCATTGAAAATAGTCATCTGTAGACATATCATTTGTGATTTGTTATTAATTGCATTCCCAAACCACAAAAATGTCGAAAGGTATTTGTGACGAAGGTAAATACCAGTTGCAAATTCATTTTTCATGATTTGGCATGCACATGCGCCAATGATATTTGTGACATGAATGTTACCTAGTTTCAAATAATTTATTATTTTGGATTATTAGAAATGGGAAACGAATCTTGTTACAAAGAGAGGTTTTCAAGAGACTATTTGGGATGGGCGAAGAACAAGTCCAAAACCCCATTTCCCATTGGGGGGACATCATTTTAATTTCCTACATATTTTTTTGTTTTGATTTCATCTATGATCCTAGTTACCATAATTTTTGTTATTAGTATGAATTTTGGATACTACTCCATTGGAGAGTGGATGGATTGACACTGTTATATTTCATCATCTATTTATTTAGTTCTTCACATATTAGTTATTCAATTTAGATAGATATTGAATTCATACTCATATAGACTTTTGTATATGTAGTGGGTCTATGAATGTAGTGTTAAAATTAAAAATTGAATTTCACGTTATTATCGAGCATCTACTCACATTGTTGAGACAACTTAGACAAAACTTTCACATTATTATTAAAATGTAAATGGCCTTTGGGACCACCTTCCTATTTTAAATATTTTTACATGCCATAAAAAAAATGTTTTAAATTTTTCAATATTTTTTGTAATTTTCCCTACCAGTTATTAGAATACATTCGTGGAAAATAATTTTAGATACTCTTCTTTAAATGGTAAGTATTTCACACATACTGGTTTGACTAAAAACATTTTCTACTATAATTAGAAATTATCAATTATGTATCAATAGTTTTCCTTCTACACTTTGGCACCCACTTCAATAGACATGTATGATTTCATTCAAGTAAATATATCCCTATATACATTTCTGTGATTATAATTTATGATAGTTTGGAAAATTTGAAAACCATTATTTTATTTTTTTTGTGAGGTGGTCTTTGATGAATTTTGTATATTATATATATATATATATATTATTTTTTAGACTCATATTGGAGGATTATATGATATATACCATAACATATACTCTATTTTTCATCATTCAATGTTTCAATTTATAAGAAAATAATATTTGTTTTTTCTAATATCTATTTCTACTAAATAAAAATAAAATGGTCTCCATCATCTTATTTTATTCTAACTAATGGTTTAATTATATAGAAAATTTCAATTCAAAATTATATATACCTCATGTTCTTGTGCCTTCATATGCACTCTTAATATATAACCATATGTCCCTTTTTTAATAAATTCTCAAAGCCTCAACGCATGTATGTTAGGATATTGTTGTTTTGTGCCTTATTTGTAACATGTGTTTTGTCATGGACGATAAAAATGAATAAAAAATATTGGAAGTTCATTTCTAGAATTATTCTCTAACAATTAAATTTTAATGTTTAGTGCTTCATGATTGAAATTGGAATGATTTACGGTGTTAATTAGAAGTTACCATTGAGGGTGATTGGTGTCATGTCTATTTGTCATTTTCATGATAAATAAAAATAATTTTCTTGTAGTTCTGGAATGATTGAATTTATTATGTAATCTTTCATCATCCATCCTTTTCTAGAATAATTTATTAAATTATTAAAAAATTCTGAATCTCTATTCACTTATGTGGTGTTAGATGCATTTTGAAGATTATTTCTTGGTTAATTGATTTCTGGTTGTGGAGATATTGGCTATGAATTATTTTACTCAAATATGAGGATGATTTAATTCATTTTTGGGATAATTGAATGAATTTTGTTCACAAATTTAAATCATTGCGTGGATATATTATTTTTGGGAGGATTTATTTACTTGTTTATGGTGAACTAGGCTAATTTAATTCACCGTGTATTCATACAGACTAATTTGTATTAGTGGTAATTGGATAGGTTGTAGTTTATGAATTACTGGATTAAAGATATTTTTTTTATTCATGATACATTTTATATTTTATTGTGAATGAGGAATCCCATTGAATATTTTCAAAGGTGGAATTAATTTTTGAATGGTGTTGTAGATGTACCTTTTTTTATTGCTTCCATGATGTGTGTTTTGATTGAAAATGATTTTGGGTTCATAATATCCAATGGTGAAACATAATTCAAAAAATATAAAATTTTTCTGTATTACATAGCAGAGACACTGAATGTTTCTTAATTTCTACTAAAGAAATGTTCACAAAAAATTAATATATCACCCTATCTCACTTTTTACCCTTTTTTTCAATACGAGGATTTTCATTTGATGAAACATCTCAGATAATTGACTTCATCCATAGATCATCACCACCATCTGCTAAACAATTCAAAAAATTTATATAATTGTCTTAAAATCATAATTCGCGTTCTTAAATCATTCCAATTATATTTACACATCCAGTACATGTTTTTTTTGTAATAGTGAAAACATTCATTGAAAAATTATTTTTTGTACAATATGAGATAGCGAGTAAACTAATCTTTTAAAACTAAAAACCGGACCTCTAAATATTAGATACAAACTTGATCTTGTATATTACATTATGTTTCCTTATCTTTAATAATTTTTATTTCATTCACAACTTTTTATAGGTAGTAACTAGCCCATTATAACACAAGAATGTCAAAACAAAATATTCCTATATTATCATTGAAACGAAAAATAATCTGTTTTTTGGAAATTTTGAATTAGTGAAACGTCAATGTAACATATTCAGGAAAATAACTATGTAAAACCATCTTGGATAGAATACATAATGGTACATTCAGCATTACGCTACACAATATTCATTTTTCCTATGAGAATAACAGTGGTGTAACTTCAAAGAATTTCATGTTTTTTGATGGGATTTTAATATATTAATTTGGACTCATATAATTATTTGGATACATTCTATCTTTTCATAATCTCAATTTCATTCAATTACAATTTATTTTATTTTAAATTTTGCTGAAAAAATTGTATAATTTTATTTATTTGAATTTAAAAATATATGAGAATCATATTCATACCATGACCATTTAGATACCATAATTATGAATGATGCGAAAGTAGTAATCATTATAATTTTTTTAAAAAGATTTTTATTCTTTACACTTGTATTCATATTGTATTCATAATATAATTTTTTTAAAATAACACTTTTATTCATTCCCAATATGCATACTGTATGAAAACTATCTGATTTTGGAAAACCAACATAAAATAGGAAACTATATGCTTTACTATGAAAAAAATCATAGATTCTATGTATATAAATATTTTAATTATATATATCTGTATCAATATAATTTTCATTTAATGTTTGAAATTACATAATACTGATCACATATGGTTAATTGAATAAAATATACAATTTCATACTTGCACACCTCACATTATTGTGTAAGAATTAATTCATCTATAAATACAATATGTATACTATGTCAACAATGTGTTAAGGTATATCCACTATACATGAATAAAGAATATAGTATAGGAACAATTTTACAATATACGTATAGTTGTATGTATAAAGTATTCATATATTAGTTCAAATTACAAAATATTTTAAACTCAATACTGTAGGCCTATTTCACGTTAAAACTATGTGAAAATAAACAATGCATACATAAATATTATTACATTTTTATTTATTAATATATATAAATATATATATATATTAGGTATTCATTCTATCAAATGATGTAATTTCAGAATTCATAATGCTTCAGTGAGTGCATCTACTCACGTATGGATATTTATATAGGTACATTTATATAATTACATGATAAACTATTACGTAATAAATCACTATATATATGGAAAATTGAGTAGTTACATGAATAAACTACAATGACATTAAATGAACCTATATGATTTTTTATTGTATGCATTTACATTTAGCATGACACTCTGAGAGGCAACAATTTAGGTTTTTCTCCAGGACTCTCTAATATTAATCACTTTATTCATATGGATTAACTTAGTGGAATTATAATATTCAATGTGCATGTGTTTCAATATTCTATAATTTACATATTATGAAATCAATCATCACTTTACAATACTATGATGTTTCATTCGTACAACACCTATAAATTCTCTTTAATAAATATAAAACTATGATCACTAATTTATTTATGAACATTAAAAAAAATTTGGGTATCATATTTGTAAATTTATTTGAGTTGTTTTACCATTTTATTTTATTTTCATCCCAATTATTCAATTTGAATTTAATTAAATCATCATGTATTTATTTTGTTTCTTAAATTCCATAACTATATTCTAAAATCTGTGTTAAACTGATTGTAAAATCTTTTGTTTCTAGACTCTTGATTATTCATCTTCTGATGATGTTTATGTCTTCATATTCAATAACTCAATTATAATTCATAGATTTCAAAGAATCATTAGTGTTTATTGTTCTAAAAACCAGTTCCATCAATTATGTTTTACTTGATTTCTATGATTCAATTGATTCACATGAATACCATTATATTGGTGAATCATGGAAAACATTTTAGAAATTATTTGGGGTTATAAACTATCAATTCCATGACAATATTAAATATATTGCTCTTTTCTTGGTTGTCACTATAAAAGTGAAAATAATTAACAGTTTTCCTATCAATTTCCTTAGATTCATCATCCAAAAATATTCACTAAGGATCTTCTAGTTAGCCACTACAAATGTATCTCACATTCTTATCCTTCTAGAAATAATTCATTATAAATCATTGGTAACCATAGTTTTTTACTCTGTCACTATTAGATATTACTCTTTATTTAATCATCTTTTTTGGTCTTTTTAGTCCTATTTAAATATGTAAGCATTTTATGTTGTCTATATTATAGTACTCTATATTGAAATTGTATCATTTTTAAACTTCATAGTATGGATATCATTGTGATTATAAGATGGAAATAATTGGTTATATTTCACCTGAATAGGTGCACATACAATTTCAAGAATACATGTGTTTGAACAATAGATAGAGGTTGGATGGTAGTCTAGTAGGATTTTTTAGTTTCAGAAACACTTCATGTGGTTACACACAAGGGTTTTTTTGGACAATAGAAGATAGATCACTAAAAGCGGTCCTACAATAAATAGGGATTCTCTTATAATGGATCATGTGGTATCTCCTCAACCTCTTTCACTCATGATTATGGGATTTCAATAAACAAATATAACACTAAGATTACATGTTTATACAAATTTCAAAAATTCAAATGGTTTAGTTCCATATGCATTGATAAAATTTAAAATATACATTAATAATAATAAAACATATCAAAAAATTATATACACTTTTTCTTGTTTTTCAATTTTTATATTTCAATATAGACTATTTTATACTGTTTAAATCATACACTCTCCACATTTTCAACAATATAATCATATGTTATATAATGATTGAAATTATAGTATGCATTCTTTCTCAATGCTCTTTAATATTCCTCCGATGACTCTTCTACATTAATAAATTCCATATAGTACTATGAATACAAAAACATACATTGTTTCAAAACATATAGTCATGTATTCATACTTTATCTATACAGGATTTAATTTATATTCACATGTGCACAAAAATTCACTTATATAATTATATAAAATCATTATACCTACACGTCCCACCACCATCCTTTCACTCCATATCCTTGTGTCAAAAGCACCCCACTCACTTCATTTTGTAGTCAAATATCCTCCCACTCCCTCAACAAGGGAAAAAATTCTATAGATCATCACCACAATTTTTTAGCGTATGTATGAAAATTTGAAATCAAATACTCTGGTCATGAAAATTCATGGGTTAAGTATTATTTTTTATAATATAAGCAATTATTGATGGGAATAATTAAGTAATTAAATAGTTCTTTTATTAAATCCATTTTTATTATTGATTTATCAATTAAAAATAAATATTTTCATTAAATAAAAATGTTACATAAATAATTTTAATTAACCATTCGAAACATAAATATATAATACATTTTAATTAATATCATGTATTTATAATAAATTTTCTCAAATTGTAGAATCAATTTAGACAACCCATCATCACCATTATTCAAATGTAAATGGCCTCTGGGACCACCCTCCTATGTAAAATCATTGCTCAAACCTTCCAACATGATGTTTTCAGACCACCATCGATACTTAAAGATATTTGGACCCCCTATGACTTTGGGTCCAATGATTATATATATATATATATATACATATGTGTGTGTGTATCAGTCACACAATAACATTTTTAAACGGGAGTCACTAAATAGAAAATAAAAATTAACTGTTTACAAAATATTTAAATTAAAATTTTATGATATAAAATTTTTCAATGACATCATCATTAATAAGAAATAAATATTTATAATTTTTTAATAATATTAATAATTAAATTACATGATTATGTAAGGAAATAGTATGTTTTATCATATCAATTTATAGCATTGATTTATCTATTAACAATTAAATATTTCCCTAAATAATAATTGTATATAAATAATCTCAATAAATTTTTTAGTAATTTACATATATAATAATATTCATTTAATGTGATAAAAAGGAGGTATTTTTTATTCCTATATAATAAATAAATCCCTAAGTCAAGGATCATAAAATCCATATAATATTAATTAAAATCTTCTTATATGAAGTCAAAAAGTCTTGTCTATATTTTGTATATATTGAAAGAATATTTAAAAAACATAAAACAATAAATTATAATGATTTAGTAAATTATATATATATTATGGAGAATGTTGTTTGTATAGGCATTTTCATTCAAACTCGATGTTGTAGTTTCAGATCCCCCATGCACCAACTCTGCACTTTTCTTACCCACTGAGCTTTCCTCTTATTCTGCATAGTTTCCTTGGATATTCCATCATGGTTACGAGGAATTATTCTCAAATATCCCAAAAAAATACAAACCCCAAAAGGTTTCTTTCAATCAATAACTTATCCTGAAATTTCTAAATGCAAATATGCTCACTTTTAATTTCGTATGTAAACCAGAAGAGGATTATATAACACCATAAGCTATCAAGGGAGGTAATCCTAATATCCTAGGGAGACCCAACCATGAAGAATCTACGTGGTCCCAAACCAAAGCATCCACACCCCATGTCCACCATCTTGGTCAGGGGGTTCCCTCTGGAATATTTATTCCTAATGAACATCATTCCTACAACACCGAAGGTTGATGTCAAGCAACCCACATACACACCCCATGTTTACTCCCACAATATGGCTTCCCCAAATAATGTTAATGGTGTTGGTTCTTCACCCACCAATGGATGGAGATGAAGAATAACACTATCGAAACTAATAGACATAGAGGATTCTCACATTTCTCATTCTTATTGCACATCACCTGAACATCAAGAAGCCCTCCATAATCCTATTTCAATAACTTGATCGGAGACCTAGATTGAATTTTAGGCTATATGGATGATGGAGGTTACATGCCTTTTTATTAATAAACCCTTCTCCTAGAGAGTCAAGAATGTCCCTCGAGACCTAGCATGTGAAAAAAAGTGGAAAGCATTCATGGAATCCCTATTGATCAATTCAGATCTTGATTATTACTCCCCATAACCCAATACATAATTATGGGAGCATGAAAATGGATAAGATTTCCAACTAGATGTAGAAGAGCACTATAAACATCACAAATCATTTTCATTTTAAAATCCCCTATTCCCTATCACCATCATTGACATGTTGGATTAGATCAGCATGATGAGACATGATTTTCATGATTTATGTTGTTATTGTATGTGTTTTTTTAAAGAAAATTTTCCAACATTTGATTTAAAATTATATACAGGATTCAATTAATGATTTTGATACCTAATTGTAAATATTCTTTGTATTTATGTATTTTTTTCATCATGATTAATAATGTTATTAGATTTAATGTATAGTGGCTTGTCTCATTTGACACATTTATTTTTTAATTTTATTCTATGGCATTTGAAATATTAATGTCGATTTTATGAGAAACTATATTGTCAAGGATGGGTTAATTATTTTGACATCTTGTTATATATTAATAGTTTATCAAATGTTCATGCTGAGATTTAGAATTAATTTGACCCAAAATACAAAAAATGTATTAAGGCGTACATAAAAAATCAAAAACAAATTTTAAATGAACTCTATGAAAATAATATATTATTAAATATGTTTCATTTTTTGTATTACATTTATTTAGCATGTTTGACCAAATCTATTTAAAAAAATAATCCCAAAAAATATATTTTATTATGTAAAAAAAATTATAGTCAAACTAAATGGAATTTTATGATGCATTTAACAATATAAAATTAAATTATATATGAAAATTATTTGTTTTTATAAAATTATTTTTAATAAGAAATGAATACATTAATCATTCACAAGCCATGGATTTGCTCTTATGATCTCGCATGAAAGAAATACGATCAAACTACATATTCTTTTTGTTATATTTTTTTTATAAAAAGTGATTTTTATTTCATTTTATAATGATGAATTTATTTAAAATAAACAAAATATAAAATATTTTAAAAACAATAGTTATTATTTTATAGAAAAATTCATCAATGTAGAAATTGAAATGAAATTAGAAATAAAATGTATAAATATATATATATATAGAAATATAGATTAAGTTTCTGTACTAACGACCCATAATATTACTTGAATTACAAATACAAAAAAATATGTTATCATGAAATAATATACCGAAACCCTAATGAGTATGGTAGTAGTTGTAACATAATATGGTTTCTCCAAATCCTGTTTCACATTCACAAATTCCTAGCTACACCTTCCTTAGGTTTTCCCAAACTATGAAACCTAACCTTCCATTTCCTCTCACTATTCCATAACCACTTCACTAGGGATAAAGGTTATCCATCTTATTATCATGATGGATGTGCATCAACAAATGATTATGTTTTAAGAAATACAACACATGTTGAATAGTGTTTTATATTGAAAAGTTGTATGATATATATCAATGAGAAATATCTATATGATTAGAAAAATTTTCATCACAAATAAACATATATATAAATTAATTTATATAAAAATTGATAATTTTTTTTAAAAATATCGAAGTTAATTAAAATTAATGAAATGAGATCAATACGGTAAATAATTAATCCTCATAAATTTTAATCAACACAATTATCAACATTTTCCATTAAATTGAATGAGATATTAGGCATAAACATACCTCAAGGGACCTTCCTTTTATACCATTGTCATCTTATGACATTAATACCTCGAATATTGGTCAAAAAGGGGTTAAACAATGACAAAAAGTGACATTTTAATTAAAACCATTTAGGGGGTCCCCTTTATCACCACTAAAAATGATATCATAAAGGGGGAGATTTTTCAATGCTAAAAATTCATTGTTAAATTCCACTCTTAACCATCTCTATTTTAGCACTAATAAAGGAGGTCCTTTATCAGTTCCCTATATGGTGGTAATAATGGTTAATTTTATATGATGTTCTGGTTTTATAACAGTACATGAAAAAATATACACTTGTAACCCTTATGAAAATATTCCAATATGAAAACAAATAAATTAATTGAAATAAATATTATATCATAAATACAAAAAAACTACTCTATGCATCTCAATAAATGAATTGTATCATTACATTTAGAATTTTTTTCAACAAAAAATTAAATTTATTAATGTTTAATAATCATTTTCACCCACAATTCCCCCTTATTAAAGATTGACCATGATATCAGTTGCTGAAAAAACCACCCTAACCCAAGTAAATGAATCCACTTATATAAGAAAATAAATCATATGTTAGTAATAATATAAATAAATAAATTAAAAAAATATGAATGAATACTTAAATAAAATGTAATTCGTAAATAAAAAGGCACACTTGAACTCACACCATTCACACCATGTGACTTAATGAGTAGTGGGTGATTTTATATACGACACAGATGAACTATAGATCATTATCCCAATGTATCAAAATAATATGACTTATTTTACTTGGTTTTTATTATGTCAATTTTTATTTTTACTAAAATTAATAGGGAGGTCCATACCCAAGTGGGTTGGGTCTGATTATGTGAAAAAATAATCAGGTTGGGTTTATGTTGGCTTGACCCATGCATGTGTTGCGTCATGTCTTGGTTTGGTTACATATAGAAGAAAATAGACCCAAGGAACTATCATGTGTATGAAAAAACCCTCACCCCTGATGTTCGCCACCTCTTCACTCATTCCATCCCACATGCTTTCCAGCACCTCCACCTCCGCCTACACCCAACCATTAGCTTCTCATGAATGGAAAACCCTACTTCCCCCTTCCTTTTTTTCTCCTGATCAACAGGTGAAACCCTACTCCCTCCATATTCTTCTCCTCCTCCTCAACCCATCAATGACCTTCCCAATCATAAAAAAACCCTACATCCACCTTCATCTTTATTTCCTTATGAGAAAATGGTGAAACCCTACTCCCTCCCTCCTATGATACTCCTTCCTACTCATTCCCCAAGATTCCATCACGAGAAAACCTAGAAACACCTTCTCTCTTATCCTTCCCTTATGAGAAAACCCTACTCCTCCTTCCATCCTCCTTTAATAAAAACCGAAAAAGAACCCACCTCGCTAAGAAATCCCTCCTTGTTGTCCTCCACCTATTACGTTTTCACACAAGCGATCAAGAGAAAGTCTTATCGCATGATTTTCCTCCTCCTACTTGTGTTTTGATTACGGTCTCGTGTCACATAGTTTATTTTTTATTGTTTTCTTTCTTATTATCTTACCCATTAACTGATGTTTTGGTGTTGATGATAACACTAAAAACATTCAAAAACTATGTATTCTTTTTCTTGGGGTGTTATATAGAATAATCTTATCATTCGGTCAGGGGGGTATTTTGAAGACATCATCTATCCATTCCTGGAAGGTGGTACAAAATGTTGTTCCAATCCTCCAATTTTTACATGAGCTCCAATTCAGAAGTCGTATTCTACAATGAAACATTCAACTACATAAATAAGAGAGGGGAGTATAATAAAAATAGTTGATGAATCTTTGGGTATGTGATCACCTAAAAAGGTAACAAATCCAAAAATTCTTGATAGTTCTCGAGTTTCTCATTATTGGGATCATTTTCCGATGAAAAACATATGGTCTATTTTTTATTATTGTGGATTTGAATATTATTACACATCGGTCCATCATGGAACTAGTAATTTGAATAGGAATTTGACAAGGTGAAATGAAATCCTCAAAAACCCTTAGAAAATTCAAACCAATATTTGTCATAGAATGAATTTTGAAGATGAGGATGATGGGATAGTTAAAATTTAATAGCACATTTTATCCAAGAGGGGTACAAAATAGATCTGGATAAAATGATAATCATTGATATGTTATCATTTATATATTTTGATTATCATGGTTGTAGAGAATTTATTTATGTTGTTCGACCTCAATTTGAAGTTCCATCTAGGCAAACAGTTATTAAAATTGCTTAAAGTTATATTTTATTGATATAAAAATAAAATTCTTTGTCTGATATGTTCTCTAATATGGTATATCTTACCATCTACACATTGACATCAAGTAAGAATATGAATTATGTTTTTGGGACATTACATTTTATTGATTATAATTCGATCTTAAAGAAAACAATAATCGAGTTTTGCCTTTTTGTAGATCATAATAGGGAATATTTAGCTGAGTATTAGAATATAATTTGAAATAATGAGGTATTCAAATGATTAATACTATTTCAATAGAAAATTATAGTTCCAATAATACAATGATATGTTATTTGGTTATAAGGGTCAACGATTGAAAGTGGTCTATTCTTAAAGGAGACTATATTAATATAAGATGGTGTTCCTGTATTTTAAACTATATTTTTAGTGATGGGATAAATGAAATATCAAAATCATTGCTTAATTTATAGTTTCATGATTTTTTTGAGATGTTAACATTTGAGATAAGATCTTTTCATTAGAATAACTGAGGAGTTAGAAACTCTTAGTAAACTGACCATTATTCTTGACGTTATTACTAGGAGGAATACTTGTTAAATTATGTTGGATATTTCAACAAAGCATGAGAAAGTATTATTTCCCTTGAGGAGGATTCATGTTTTTTTAGTGATCTATTTTGTGAAGGTGGGGCTCCTACATCATATGATTAGGAGAAAACAAATATATTTTTCATGTTTTTAAAAATATTTTATTATAGTATTGATGTTTTTTCTGATTAAATGCATGTTTCTTTTCACACATTCTTGCATAATCATTATGATATATATTGGAAAATCATGAAATGGATGAAGTGTAATGTTATTAAAGTGAGGGAAATGACTATTTCAATGATGGTGATCTTAGACTAGTATTAGGGTATTGGTTGAAATTTTGATTCTCTCTTAATAGTGGATGTTGTTCTTAATCCATGATAAAAATTATAATATGCTCCGGATAAATATAAAATGACTTTTGATTATGATAACAAAAATGATTTGATCATAAAATTAATAGATATTATGAATAATAACTTTTTGTTTGACAAATTAAAATATCCCATTCATGATGGTCAATTTGAGTCATGTTCTCATCAATATTCACATATTCATGTTGCTAGTAAAGGTTGCAAGAGTTATGGGAAATGGAATGATGCATATAGATCAAAGAAAGGTAAAATAAAATTGACAGAATAATGGAATGAACAAGAAATATATAATGATATTAATGACCAGGGGATTATTTCAATTGATTTGATATTTTATGATGTTGGAATGGAACGAAAATAAAGTATCATGATCTGTCATGAATTTCCAGTGATATTCTAGAAATTACAAGTATATTGTCATCAGAGTCCACATTTAGTATAAGGGGATGAGTCTTTTATCCCTTTCATATTTGTTTGAATACTAATATATTGAGTCATTAAATTGTTCCATAAATTGTTTTAGAAATCCTAAACCAATGGGTATTCAAAAGGATGTAGAAGAAGTGGAATTGATAGAATTAGGTACCATTAAAAATATTCTATTTTTTTTCATTTGATATTTATCAATTACTAAAATCTGTTTTATGAAGAAAAATATTGACTTTCTCTTTCTGTTGGTTTTTTTATGATATTCCATCATCCATAATCCATGATCAAATTTTTACTGTCTAAAATTTAATATGTAAGGATGATTGAGGAATGAATTTAAATATTTTTACAAATTCAATACTTGTTTTTTTCTATACTCCACATACATATGGAGAACACGGTGAATTTATCTTGGGTAGCTCAATGATCTTTTCTTTTCCCAGTATGTTACTATATTTTCAATGATATTTTCCAGGTATCACATGATTATATTTTTACTTAAAATACAATAATAACAATTAATGTTCTCAATGTGTTAAATCAATCATGTAAAAAATTTTCAATTCAATATTTCTTAATACTATGATTGATGTTATTCTATAGTAATACACCATCAATATCCTCTTTAGATAAATATTTTAGTGAAAATATTCAATAATATCTACAGACCATAGATTTTCAATATATTACCATTACATTATAAATATTATAGTTCCTATGTTCATGTATCCATTGAAAAAATTCCCCTTTTATTTTATTTTTCATAAATATTTTATGTATCATGAATTGAGAAATTGGATCAACTAAAACATTTCTACATTATTAAAGGTATAGTTTATTGGTTTTCTCATGAATCCTCAGAACCCAAAACCATTATTTTTTTACTTTATAAGTTTAACACCACTCATCTGTTCTATTTTATACACGCACAATTTGTGATTCTATGTTCTGAGTGAAAATTAAAGGGCTTGAAATCCTTATTCATCATGATTGGATCCAATATGCGTCTTCAGATTCAAAACATAACATTCAAACACTTGATACCCCACTGGTTTCACACTTATGTTTATTACATGATATGTAAATAGAATCTATCCTCAAAAGAAGTGTATGATAGCTAATACTTTATAATTTCTTATATTATGTTTTAACTTTTTGGAAGGAAAAAACAACCACATATGGTGTCAATCGATATCCATGATTATTTATTTAATCACATATATTGGATACAAAACTACACAATTTCTTGTCGGTTATAAAAAATAAGTTGACGAATTACATCTAATTTTGTTCCCAAATCTATAAAAAAATCATTATATGAAGTGAAATCAATATCAGTGTTTCCTGAATTATTTAAAAGAATGCTTGTAAAGTCATAAATAGGGCCACTCCAATTTCACGTGATTGGTTGAGGTAAATATGATGGTGATTTTGCTGAAAGTCACCTCCTTCCAAATTACAATTAAACTATATTATTATTGTGTTTTAATACTATGTTATATTTCATGCTTCATGGTGTTAGGATGATAGTGATAATGGAAGATCATGTGGACATGGAACATACACATAATTATTGGGAAGATTTACACGCGAAATTTAGTCAATTAGTGAATAATAATTTGAACTATTATTCAGGGAATTTCTTGTGCACTATGTGTTTTAATTGTAAGTTCTTTGATAAATCATTCATGATAAGTTAATAAGATGATCATGACCCAACTCCACATACCTGTTAAAATAACCCTACGGCATGATTTAATGCATTTTATACAACTCGTAATATTTCATTGTTTAAATTTTTATATAATTCTCACTAATCAAAATAAGTTTTTTGTTTTTCCTTTTTCTATGTTTTTATGACTGCATAATGTTCAAAAGTGTGCATTGTAATGATATTAATAGTATAAAATTATTTACATTATTTATGATATACTTTAATTTCAATGTAGATGAATGACCTCTCTTACTTTTCTAGGTGTTTTTATTTTAATGTAATATCTTTATATCTTGTAGTTTTTTAATATATTATTCATTATCATAGGAAAAAATGAAAAAGATCTTATCTGGTAGTGTTTCATTCATTAATTTACTAAATTTATATAGTATTTTGAATGTTTTTGAGTTCCTGTTAGGATAAAGTGAAGTACATTATTAGGACCTAATAATCTATCTAGTTCACATGGAATAAATGAAATAAAATGATATTAAATATAATGATGTTTGGGTTCATGTATTATTTTTCCAATTTTCAGAAGGAACATGGGGTTTACCAAGTTTATTTGCACCAATTACATGATGAGGAATAAAAAACAATATTGTTCCTTATGGTGTTAAAATAAAGCTACTGGGGTCATATTTCTGAATGTTTCTGCTTTGTTAACAGGTTGGCTACCGTCCCTTAATTATTATGCACTTTACTAGTTTGTTTCCCCTATTATGTTGTGTTTATAATGTCATAATAGTGTTTTTGGTTTTGTTATTGAATATTTTTATGATTTTATGCTCAAACTTATGATGTTGTGACCTTAATTATTATATATATTTTTCTGTCACCTAATTGTTACATTTTTTTGTTACATCATTGTTACACATTTCAGCATTATTTATGCCAACAATACCTATTGGATACTACAACAATTTTGAACACACTTTGATGAATGTCACTATTTTATTTTCGAATGTGATGTTGCTACATTTTTTATGCCACTGGATTTTTGGTATGGATATGGGTCTATATTTTAGGGTTATATTTTTCTGCATTTTTTGGATTGGATTTTTTTGGAACCCACTATGCTTCATTGGGCTAGGTTTGGGTATAGGATTGGATCCATAGGGTAGGGTAGAGTCTCAGATGTGATCCATTAGTTTAGGACGTGTCCGATGCATAAAACCCACTTAAACCAACACGATCTGACCAAACCCACAACAGTTCAAGGTGGGTCATGTCCATTGGCTATGAACCACCAAAATAGAGCCTCGTATGTTGGGTTGGGCCGGGTTACCTGATTATGAATCATGTGACCCCACCCGACCCGACCCATTTTTTTAGTTGTGTTAGGGGAAGAAACAACCTCCACCTGACCCAACCCGACCCAACCCATGGAAAACTATAAAAAATAATTTCAATTTTAAATAAAAACACAAATTTTTTGTTATTCCGATCACATTGTACATGAGATTATGCTGAAGCTGTTTCATATACAACAGAAATTACATATGGATCATTTTCTTGAAGTAAGAAAATAGTCTGAATGAGTTTTTATAGTTCTGAATATATCACATATACTTTTTATTAATATTTCATATCAAACTGCAAAACAATCACTTATACATTCCACACTATGCATCACATTGAGATGCGATTTATTCCAACACATTCAAAATGATTTATAGATTTTTTTTCAAAAGTATCAAAACAATATGAATGTGTTTATTCGGTTCTCATTAGGCCACTTATCACAACCCGTCACCTGAGGCCCATGTCGTGACCACCCCAAGTCCACCATCCATAGGCCAGGGGCTGATGACTAGCACTGAAAAAACGAAACCCAAAAATGGAAGGCATTCCCTTTTAACATGCACACACATCAACTTTGTATACAACGAAAGGAAACCACAAATTGAAATTCTGATAGTAAAAGTAAGTACTGGAATAAAGGGTCCAGATTACAAGCCCAACTAAAATGGAAATACAACAAAAAGGGAAAAACTTTCCCAAAAGGTCATACACCAAGAATCCTACTTGAAGGGTAGGTACAACTCATCATCTACTGTCACTACCACTCACCATATCTGTCTATCAACTTTGAGAAAAATTTAGTCCCAACTACAAAATATCAGTCATGTATATGGTCATCTTCACAATAAACAACATGATCTCATTCAAAAAATACAAAGTAAAAGACAACTAACACTTTGTATAACTTAATTATGGAAGTACTAATGATTATATGTAAGTTAGATCATCTTATTCTGTTGAGAGACTATATGTAATTGCCCAGACCTCTCCATCCCATTCAATTGTATAAAAGAAGGTCAAGAAGTGTTCTGGAGGGTAAAATGGACTTTCCCCACACCTTCCAGAATTTTGAAACTACACGCTGTGTAGTTTGAGTACTCATCGTGTACCCCCATTCTGGGTATACCCTGTGTCGCAGGCCGTGTCCTCGCCGTGTGATGTAAATGAGAACAGGTCGTGTAATGTAACTACACGTCGTTTACCACCTTGCCGGGTATACACCATGTTGAAGGTCGTCTCCTTGCTCTATGGAATAATAGGTGCACGCCATGTGTCCAGTTCTACACGCCATGTAGTCCTTCCCCGCGTACGCGTTACCAGTCAACAGCCATGTACCGTGTTGGAGCTGTGTCCTTGCCGTGTGCAGTAAATGAGTACACACCATGTAGTCCTTCCCCGCGTATGCGTTACCCTTAAACCATGTGTTGACTAGTCAACGGCCGCGGAGCCGTGTTGGATGCCGCGTGGAGACCCTGTAAAATAACAGAGTACACAGCGTGTACAATGAAGTACACGCCGTGTACTTTTCCTTTTCTCTCCTATAAAAGGAGGGGCCCCCTCCTCCTTTCAACTCACTGCTCTCCTTCCCTTTCCTCGGAGCAGAGCTCTCCCAAGAGACTCGAAGGCCCCTTTTCTTCGATAACTTCTGCGTCCGAGATCAGATTTATGATCCGTCAGTGGCCACAGGATCATAACGATGAGGCGGAACGTCCGAGCTTGGATCCGTTGTCTTTCCTTCGACCTTTCCATTACGAATTCCACCCGAGGAGGTTTTTCCGGGACCCGACAGAAGTGACAGACACCGAGGGACTTCTTCTAAAGTTGATCCGGGGTAGCGCTGTGATTAGAACCTATTGAGGTAAGGATCTTACCTTTGTCTCTCTAATTTATGCATCATGAGGGGTGAGTATCCTCTTTATTTCATTAGAAACAGTTGAACCATCAAATAAAGATAATAATTGGTTAATTAATGGGGTTGGGAAGTTTGTGATTGATGTTACTTTATATCCTGTGATATTATGTTGTGAATTGAATGAGCTTCTGCTTTCTGAAAATTACGGTCGTTTCAGTCCTTTTCATGCATAATTAAATGTTGCCCTATCTCTCTAGACAATTTTTGTGGATGGAACCCTGTGGAATGTGGAATTTGGTTACTGACGTAATGTTGGCTGTTTAAAATCTGGAACCCTTATGTGATCACCCCAGTTAAACAAAATGGAATAATGAACATGTGGGTGTTTTCATGGATACGTGGCATGTGATGGGGGGTGGTTTTTGGGTTTTTGTAGACAGAGTGAGTAGTGGGGTTGCGGTTGAATAGGTTTGTGGGTTGGTGTGAATGTTATGTTGGTGACTGGCAGCGGGGCTGCAATAAATGGTTTTAAAGGGATAATAATGTACGAGTTTCGGTGTGGTTGTGGTTATGGAAGTTAGCAGTGGGGCTGCAGGTATAGGTTGGAATGTGAACGGACCATGGTTTGTGATTAATAAATAAAAAGTGGAAGAGTTGATGAATGGTGGGTCTTGGTAATAGAATCGGATTAATAATCAATGGGGTTGGTTGTTTGATAAGAAGGACTTGGTTGTGTTGCTTGTGTTATCCTAACTTGATTTTTGGATGACAGGTATATGTTTTACAATCGATGTGGTTGGTTTTGAATAGTTTCCCAGTAGTTAAGGAACTAAATACACTAATTCTGCAGAAATGTGAAAGCCTAAATGGGGTTGGGGTTGTTTGTTATATGCATGCTTCGTAGTAGTAGTGTCGAGGCTCATGCTCAGATTATCAGTTTAGAAGCCATATGTTGGGCTTTGTGGTTGGTTTATATATATATATATGTATATTTTGTGTTTTATTGAACCCCACCCATGTTGATCACTTAGTACCGAACACTCCCATTTCATGGGAGAGGGTGTTTTTACCTTAGTTACTAGCTCCTTCCTGCTCCTTCTCCCCTAGGATATGATGGATTGAGGCAAACATACACCTAAGACTCTTCAGGTAGGTTTCTATTTGAGTGGTTTTAGCCCAAGACTCTTCGGGATGGTACTACTGTTTCCCAAGAATCATCGGGATGAGGCCCAGGTGTGTGCGGGTGGGATACGTGGTTGTGAGGCCCAGGAGTGTGCGGGTGGGATACGTTGTTGTGAGGCCCAGGTGTGTGTCAGTGGGATATGTGGTTGTGAGGCCCAGGTGTGTGTGGGCGGGATACATGGTGGTGATGCCCAGGTGTGTGCGGGCGGGATACGTGGTGGTGTGGCCTAGGTGTGTGCGGGCGGGATACGTGGTTGTGAGGCCCAGGTGTGTGCGGGCCGGATACGTGGTTGTGAGGCCCATGTTTGTGTGAGCGGGGAGAGTGTGGCAGTGTCAGGACATTTTTCGTTAGGAAGAGCAACTAAATAAAGGAAAATGGTGCGGGGTACCCAATACTCTTGTTTCTTATATACTACTACCTATTGTTCTTGTGTTTTGGTGAGTGTGGCTGGTGAGGTTGGGTGGATATAATTACATGCTAGGATTCTTCTGTTGTTCTCACGGGACATTAGGATGTATCCCCACATGTGCACGAGAACATTAGGTTTCCCTAAAGAGTATACATGTATTCTCACCCTACATTTACTTTCATGTATCCAGGAGGACTACCAGGGCCGTGTGGGACCCTACTAGTCGGACAGTTGGAGTTGTGGTAGTTGTTGTTCTCTTGTTTTCTTTTGGTATTGTACTTTGAGTTTTCTTTTACATATACATTGTTATAAAAATTATTTAAACATTCATGTGGGATTCGTTTGGGTTTATTTATATACACTTGTTCATTTTTCTCTTTGGTGGTTGAGTTGTCCTATTTCCCGATCCTAAATAATAAAAATGGTAATGCCTCCCATATTTGTGAAAACTCATACCCTTGGTGCTAGTCACCACCCTGGGGCCTACTGGAGGTGAGACTCGGGGGTCATTATCTCCCTTTCACCATTTCCAGCTCAGGAGGGGCATCTTTGGTGGGAGGGGGTCATGACAGAATGGTATTAGAGGCTGATGGTTGAGAGATATGATGGAGTATGGAGTTAGGCACAGTGAGGATTGCATGGGATGGTAGGGCAACAATGTTAGTAAATCTTGGTGTGTGACATCAGCCAGGGAAGACCTGTTAGGACACGAGATTTTAGGGCCCCCCATGATCTGATGCAAGGACTCTGAGCCCACCGAACGACCATGTGAGACTACATTTATTACTGGGTAGAGACCCTTGGGAAGGCACACACATCATCATGATTGTGTTTTACTTGATTTGGGTGTTCTGGGAAAGAAATTAAAATAAAATGATAAAATAAAACCTTCAGTTTTTTCATACTAATTGGGATTAGGCAATACTTGTTTACCATATAGCTATAGAACATGGACGTCGTCCCCGGGTGGCTCAGATGGCCGAGGCTCAACAGATTCAGTCGGTCGATCAATTGAGGATTGACTGAGAGGAGGTAGATAGTCAGTGGCAGAAGACTCTCCGTTCTTTCCAGCGGTAGACCCTCACAAAGTATGAGGGTAGTACTTCGGAGATGGAGACCGAGGTGTGGCTTGATGATCTAGGGGTCACTTTTACCTTGATTCATGATCTGAGGGAGTACTGGGTTCCCCTAGCAGTCAGTCAGCTGAGAGGAACGGCAAGACAGTGGTGGAAACTCAACCTTGGAGAGAGGATAGAGGCAGGGGTTCCTTGGGCTGACTTTGAGAAGGAATTCCGAGAGGAATTCCTTTCATCCATGATCAACACAGAGATGCTTCAGGAGATATCTCCCTACATTAGGGGAGTATGTCAGTATGAGAGCCGGGGATCATGTTCAACGATCTCTTGCGCTTTGTTCTGGATCTCTTTCTGGATGAGGAGTCTCGAGCGAGACGTTTGGAGGAGGCGCTTCGTCCTTAGCTCTAGTATGTTGTCACCCCTTCACCATTCTGACGTACATGGATGTATAGAAGAAGGTAGAGGTTGTAGAGAGGATGCACTCTCTTGGAGGTGCACCACAAGAGGGGATGCAGCCAGGCTCGTCGAAGGGAAAAGCAGTCAGCAGTAGGTCTCCTGCGACGGGACCTTCCAGGTTCAGGCCAGTGGGGAGCAGGCCCCTGCAGTTCCAGTTCAGATCATCAGGCCCTCGTCCCTTTCTCACGAGCCCAGGACCGAAGTGTTTTTCTTGTGGAGGTTTTAGGCATGTTCAGAGTCGGTGCCCGACCCGAGCTCAATACGGTGGAGGTGGGCAGGTTCAGTGCCCACCTCAGCAGCAGCAGTTGCCGGCGTGGCCCTTCCAGCAGCAGTAGGACCATGCTCCTCCAAGGGAAGACTTTGCGGCAGGAGGCCACCCTCAGGGTGCTCCTCAGGGACCTCGACCAGGGCATGGTCGGGGTGGTCGACGACATCAGAGAGGTAGAGGAGCTAGGCATGGACAGTTGCACGCAGCAGAGTTGACAGCTCCAGCAGGACCAGAGGTTGTGCGAGGTACGATTTGTTTGTTCAGCACTCTTGTTTCTGAATTGTTCGATTCGGGAGCTTCGTACTCCTTATTTTCACCTGGTCTAGCCCATTATTTGGGACTAGACATATAGAGACATTCCATACCACTGGTGAGGAGTACACCAGTAAGAGGCCATACCAGTGTTTCTTGTGTTTGCCGGGGATGTGGGCTGACATTGGGACCACATCGATCTAGTGGGGATCTTCTTCTGTTACAGATGCAGCCATACGATGTCATCCTAGGCATTGAATGGATGTTTTATGTTTTTTCCATTATCGACTACTTCCGGAGAAGATTCGTGTTCTCCGACGTGGACGGGCAGCGTGTAGCTTTTGTTGGTGAGAGGATCTATCAGGTGGGAATCCGGTGTGTGGAGCCTATCCTTTCCTTGATATGTGGGCTATCAGTGGTTCCAGCTAATATAGAGACAATGGATGTCCCAGAGGTTGTTGGGGAGTTCCTTGATGTTTTTTATGAGGAGGTTGTGACTCTACCCCCCGACGTGACGTTGAGTTCGGGATAGACTTATAGCCTCGTTCCCGTCCGATTTTGTGGCCCCTTATCGGATGGAGCCTTTTGAATTGCGGGAGTTGCGTATTCAGATTGACGATCTAACGGAGAAGGGTTTTGTTCGACCCATCGTATCACCATGGGGTGCTCCCTTTTTGTTCATGAATAAGGCAGATCGTGGTCTCAGGCTATGCATAGACTACCAAAGGTTGAACCAGGTAACAGTCAAGAACCGCTATCACCTCCCAAGGATAGATGATCTCTTCGACCAATTGAGGGGATCAGGTTGGTTTTCCATGATTGATCTACGATTTGGATATCATCAGCTAAGGGTAAAGGACAGTGAAATCTCGAAGACGACTTTCAGGTGTAGGTATGGGCACTTCGAGTTTGTGGTGATGCCGTTTGGAGTTACGAATGCACCAGCTGTGTTCATCGGACTTATGAACTTTGTCTTCCGAGAGTTTCTGGACTGGTTCGTCGTTGTGTTTATCGATGAAATTCGTATCTACTCAAGATCAGAGGAGAAGCATGTTGAGCATCTCAGGGCAGTCTTGGGAGTCCTTCGACACCACCAGCTTTATGGTAAATTGTTGAAGTGTATGTTCTTGACACAAGAAGTACACTTCCTTGGGAACGTAGTGTCTCGGCATGGAGTGTCTATAGACCCGTCGATGGTGGAGGTAGTTGATTCTTGGGCAGCACCCATGAGCATGGCAGAAGTTCGGAGTTTCATAGGGTTAGCAGGTTACTATCGTAGGTTCGTTTCGGACTTCTCTCGAGTTTCTGCTCCATTAACAACTTTGACAAGGAAGAACCAGGTCTTCCTTTGGAGCGTGCAGTGTCAGAAAGATTTCGACTACCTAAAGGAGAAGATGGTCAGTGCTCCCGTACTCAGGTAGCCAGAGGAAGGGTTGTTGTATGAGGTGTTTTGTGATGCTTCTGGTCTTGGACTGGGGTGTGTGCTAATGCAGAAGTTGGGAGTGATCTCTTATGGGTCAAGGATGTTACGCTCTCACAAGCGTAACTAGGCCACTCATGACATAGATCTTGCAGCAATAGTGTTCGAACTGAAGTTGTGGAGACATTACCTCATTGGGGAGCGCTTTGTGGTCTTCTTAGATCACAAGAGCTGGAGTTATATCTTCTACAAGTGTGACCTGAACCTACGGCCGTGGAGATGGGTTGAGTTTCTCCAAGACTATGACTTTGAGATCACTTACACTGAAGGTAAGGGAAACGTTTTGTATGATTCCCTGAGCAGGAAGTTGCACCAGGAAGTGGTTCGGGAATCCACTGATGCTTGGAAGGCGATGGGAGAGTTGGATTCCTTGCACTTGGATGCAAGGGTAGAAGGTGTTAGAGCCTATATGTTTCAGATGACGGTGCATTCCTCCTTGTTGCAGCAGGTGGAAGAGTCTCAGTGGGGGGACTCCGAGGCAGAAGTAATGCGGGATCGTGTCGATCAGGGAAATGCTCCAGAAGGATGGTTAGAGGACAACCGAAATCATATGCTTTTCCATGGAAGGTTTTATGTTCCGGAGGTGACGCATGAGGGAGTTCTCCGTGATTTCCATAGCTCAGCCTTGGTGGTACATCCAGGAATTTCAAAAATGTATCGAGGAATAAGGAAACAGTTTTGGTTGCCCGGGGTGAAACAGGTAGTGGAGGAATTTGTGGCTAAATGCATAGTGTGTCAGCAAGTGAAGGCTGAACACTGTGTTCCCAGTGGGTTGTTGCACCCTTTAGATGTCCCTGAATGGAAGTGGGATGACATCTCAATGGACTTTGTCACATGACTACCCAGAGCTTAGGGTGGTTATGATGCTATTTGGGTGGTGGTGGATCTACTGACTAAATCAGCTCACTTCATAGCAATTAAGGAGTCAGGCTTGATGAGTACCTTGGCGCAGAGGTACATAAACGAGGTTGTGCGGTTGCATGGAGTTCCAATGACTATCATCTCAGATCAGGATACTCAGTTTACCTCACGAGTCTGGAGGGGGTTACATCATTCTTTTGGCACCCAGCTACACCATAGCACTACTATCCATCCCCACACCGATGGGCAGATGGAGCGGACTATCTAGACATTGGAGGACATGTTGCGAGCATGCATTCTGGAATTCGGAGGATCATGGGTACGCCACTTTTCTTTAGTAGAGTTTGCCTACAACAAAAGCTTCCACTCTACTATTGGCATGGCACCATTTGAGGCTCTGTATTGGAGACCATGTTGTTCAACCATTTGCTGGGAAGAGGTTGGTGAGACAGGTGATCTTGGGCCAGAGGTAGTGCAGAGCACCATAGAGAAAGTCTTGCTTGTACGTGAGAGGATGGAAGTGGCTCAGGACTGACAGAAGTCTTATGCTGATCGTTGGAGGAGGCCCTAGGAGTTAGAGGTGAGAGATCATGCGTTCTTTAAGGTTTCCGCTCGACAGGGGCAGTAGAGGTTTGGGAAAGGGATCAAGATCTCACCTAGGTTCATCAGACCTTTTGAGGTGTTGAGGCGAGATGGAGAGGTGGCATATCAGCTGGCCCTGCCACCTCAGTTGGAAAGGTTCATGACATCTTCCATATCTCCCAACTTCGTCGGTACTTACATAATGACTCCCATGTTATCGAATGGGGAGAGTTAGATATGGGAGACGACGCGACCTTCGAGGAACGACCAGTCAGGATCGAGGATCGTAAAGAGAAGGTCCTTCATGGATGAGCCATTCCATTGGTTCGTGTGTTGTGGAGGCATGGAGACCTCGAGGAGAGAACATGGGTGTGGGAGACCCAGATGCACGCTCAGTACCCAGATTTTTTTTGACTTGTGTTTTCCCTTGTTATTATGAGCTTTGTGTTGATGTTATACTCTGTACCTTTGATATTTATGGAATGTTTGGCTTGTCAGTTGTGAGACCTTCTGTTTCCTTGTTCCCTGGTAATGTGTAACATGTCCGGATGTGTGGGAATGGGAAAAACCTGACCCTTAATCGAGACGCATTAATGCGGATGTGATGGAACCCATGCGGGAAATTCAGTGCCACCTAAAGTGGATATTATCTCAACATAGGAGAAGGAATTTCGCAAAACCACGTGTTCGGGCATTGTATGGGTTGTACTGTGTTAGGGGCAGTGTAAGTTGGAAAATCGTAATGTATGAAAGTTGGAAGATCCAATTCTTAATCGAGACGCATTAATGAGGATGTGATTAAACCCGTGCAGGCAAGTCAATGCCACCTAAAGCGGATAATATCTCGACAAAGGAGAAGGAATTAATAAGACAAATGATTAGGGTTGTTGGTTGGGTTCCTATTATAATGAGATCCCTAATAGGTTTCTCGTTGGGTTTCTTATGGGTTGGTTTTTGAATTCTCGGGGACGATAATTTTTTAAGAGGTATCTGATGTAATGGCCCAGACCTCTCCGGCCCATTCCTTTGTCAAAAAGAAGGTCATGAAGTGTGCTGGAGGGTAAAATGGACTTTCCCCACACTATCCAGAATTTTGATACTACATGCCGTGTAGTTTGAGTACACTCCGTGTACCCCCTTACAGGGTATACCCCGTGTCATAGGTCGTGTCCTCGCCGTGTGAAGTAAATGAGTACACGCCGTGTAGTGTAACTACATGCCGTGTACCACCCTTCCTGGTATACCCCATGTTGAAGGTCGTGTCCTTGTTGTGTGGAATAATAGGTGCACGTCGTGTGTCCAGTTCTACACACCGTGTAGTCCTTCCCCGCGTATGCGTTACCATTCAACGGTTGTGTACCATGATGGAGTCGTGTCCTTGTCGTGTGCAGTAAATGACTACACACTGTTTGTCTAAACTACATATCGTATAGCCCTTCCCCGCGTATGTGTTACCCTCAAACCGTGTGTTGACCAGTCAACGGCCACAGAGCTGTGTTGGAAGCTGCGTGGAGGCCGTGTTAAATAACCGAGTAAACACCATGTACCATGAAGTACACGCTATGTACTTTTCATTTTCTCTCCTATAAAAGGATGGGTCCCCTCCTCCTTTCAACTCACTCCTCTCCTTCCCTTTCCTCTGAGCAGAGCTCTCCCAAGAGACTCGAATGCTCATTTTCTTCCATAACTTCTTCGTCCGAGATCCGATTTACGATTCGTTAGCGGCCACGGGATCATAACGACAAGGCGGAACATCCGAGCTTGGATCCGTTGTATTTCATTTGGCGTTTCCTTTCCAACATCCACCCGAGGAGGTTTTTTTGGGACCCGACAGAAGTGACAGACGTCGACAAACATCTTCTAAAGTTGATCCGGGGGAGCGCTATGATCAGAACCTCTTAAGGTAGGGATCCTACGTTCGTCTCTCTAATTTGTGCATCATGCGAGGTGGGTATCATCATGTTTTCATGAGAAAAAATTGAACCATTAAATGAAGATAATAATTGGTTAAAGAATGGGGTTGGGAAGTTTTTGATTGTTGTTACTTTATATCCTGTGATATTATGTTGTGAATTGAATGAGCTTCTGCTTAATAAAAATCATGGTCATTGGGGGCCTTTTCTTGCGCAATTAAATGTTTCCCTATCTTTCTATTCCATTTTATTGGATGGAACCTTGTGTAATGTGGAATTTGGTTAATCACGTAATCTTGGCTGTTTAAAATCTGGAACCCTTGTGTGATCACCCTGGTTAAACAAAATGTAATAATGAACATGTGGGTGTTGTCTTGGATACGTGGCATGTGATGGGGGGTGCGTTGTGGGTTGTTGTGGATAGGGTGAGCAGCGGGGCTGCAGTTCACTTGGTTTGTAGGTTGGTATGAATGTTACATTAGTGACGGGAAGCGGGGCTGCAATAAATGGTATCAAAGGGATAATGATATATGGGTTTCAGTGCGGTTGTGGTTATAGTAGTTGGCAGCGGGGCTACAGGGATGGGTTGGAATGTAAACGGTCCATGGGTTGTGAATAATAAATAAAAAGTGGAAGAGTTGATGAATGGTGGGTCATGGTAATGGAAGGAGATTAATAATCAATGGTGTTGGTTGGTTGATAAGAAGGACTAGGTTGTGTTTCTTGTGTTATCCTAACTTGATTTGTGGATGGAATGGATATATTTTAGGATCGATGTGTTTGGTTGTGAATAGTTTCCCAGAAGTTACGGAACTAAATAAACTAATTCTTTTGAAATGTGAAAACCTAAATGGGGTTGGGGTTGTTTTTTGTATGCATGATTCTTAGTAGTAGTGTCGAGGCACGTGCTCAGTTTCTCTGTTTAGAATCCATAGTTTGGGCTTTGTGGTTGGAATATATATATATATATATATCTTTTGTGTTCTATCGCACCCCACCCATTTTGAGCACTTAGTGTCGAACACTTCCATTTCATGCGAGAGGGTGTTTTTCCCTTAGTTACTTGCTCCTTCCTGCTCCTTCTCCCCTAGGCTGTGATGGCTTGAGGCGAACTTACACCTAAGACTCTTCGGGTAGGTTTCGATTGGAGTGGCTTTAGCCCAAGACTCTTTGGGAAGGTTCTACTGTTTCCCAATAATCTTCGGTATGCGGCCCATGTGTGTGCGGGCGGGATACGTGGTTGTGAGGCCCATGTGTGTGTGGGCGGGATACGTGGTTGTGAGGTCCAGGTGTGTGCGGGCGGGATATGTGGTTGTGAGGCCCAGGTGTGTGCGGGAGGGATATGTGGTGGTGAGGCCCATGTGTGTGTGGGCCGGGTACGTGGTTGTGAGGCCCAGATGTGTGCGGGCGGGATACGTTGTTGTGAGGCCCAGGTGTGTGCGGGCGGGGAGAGTGTGGCAGCGTCAGGACGTTCATCGTTGGGAAGAGCAGCTAACTAAAAGGAAATGGTGCGGGGTACCTAAAACTCTCTTTTCTTATATACTAATACATGTTGTGCTTGTGTTATGGTGAGTGTGGCTGGCGAGGTTGGGTGGATATAATTCCTTAGTAGGTTTCTTATGTTGTTCTCACGGGACATTAGGATGTCTCCCCACTTGTGCATGAGAGATTTAGGTTTCCCAACTGAGTATACTTGTATGCTAACCCTACGTTTACTTTCAGGTTTCCAGGAGGACTACCAGGGCCGTGCGGGGCCCTACTAGTCAGATAGTTGGAGTTGTTGCAATTGTTGTTCTCTTGTTTCCTTTTAGTATTGTACATTGAGATTTCTTGTACATGTACCTTGTTATAAAAATTATTTAAACATGCATGTGGGCTTGGTTTGGGTTTATTTATATACACTTGTTCTTTTTTCTCTTTGGTGGTTGACTTGTCCTATTTCCTGATCCTAAATAATAAAAAGGGTAATGCCTCCCATATTTGTGAAAACACATACCCTTGGTGCTAGGCGCCACCCCGGGGCCTACTGGAGGCGGGACTAAGGGGTCACTATCTCCCTTTCACCATTTCAAGTTCAGGAGGGGCATCATTGGTGGGAGGGGGTATAGCATCCCGCCTTTTTATCACATAAACTTTCATTACATTATACAAAACTGAGGATCTTTAAGGTATAGTGTCTTGGAAACCAGGAACTTAAAACATGAAAACATAAAACATTCTTCTAAAACACTTGAAAGGCTTCTCCTCATGTTCATCCTAGGTTCATTAATTCATCACATAACCTTGGAGCATACATCAAAAGAAAGGGTGAGCAGAAGGCCCAGTAAGGGAAACAAGGGAAACATTTAACATGTGAACTTGAGATATATCAACTATGTCATGAACAAGAACTTTAAGGCATGATAAAAAAAATCATGTGGCATATCATAATAAAAATAAAATTTTCATAACTTGAAGATGTGGCTACATAATTTAACATAGACAATCATGAACATATCACCAAGGTCCATCCCCAAGGTGTCATTTGAAAATTACCAAGGTTATTCACCAAGGTATCGTGAAAATTGTAATCTCTAGTGGTTACATCATTACCCAATGCATTGGAGCGCTATCAGGGCACACCCTTAAATTTGCCTTTATTATCATGTGAGCCACATATATCATCATCAAAAATTTCATAAAGAACCCATATAGCACAAAATAAATGTGTTTCATTTCGTAATCATAATGTTTTAAAAACTGCTTTAAAGACATGATCTTTACGTCACTTTAAAACCCACAGAAAAGGAAGGTGGGTCTCATGTATGTAAATCCCATAATTTAAAATAGAAAATTTTGGTATATATGTGAATACCCCTTTAGAATAATGAGCTTTGAGTATTCACTTAATAATATAAAAGAAATTTAGAAAAAGAGTGAGACATTTTGAGACGGAAATTCTGCAGCATAACAGCTATGTTACGAGGTTTTAGAAGACATTAAAAAGAGAGGAAAAATGTGTCAAAAATTAATAAATGACCCCTAAAATAGTAGATGGACAAAATAATAAGGATACATGATCATGGTAATGAAATTTCATGGACATACCATTTGAAATGAAAAACATGGAAGGAAGACAAAAATTAGATTTCTCTTATGAAAGTTCGGCAGCCTAACGGCGTTACTTAAACATCAAACAAACTGATTTGCAAAGATCAAATAGGGTCTCTCATCATGTGGAAATAAGAGTTAATTATGATAGATATAGAGATAATGCCCCAACATAATTAAAAAGGAAGTTGAAAGACTTGACATGAAAGTAGAACATTGAAAAGAATGAGAAGGGTGAAAAAATCCCCTAAAAAAATTTCGCAGCCTAACAGCGCCACTTAAAACTTCATAAAACGAAATAATGAGAGTAAGAGGGGATCACTCATTATATGAACATGAAAAGAGCAGTAAGAGGAGTATAAAAGAACATCCTCCAACATAAGAACATGGAGCATTAAAGGAATGACATAAAAGAGATTACTTGAAATTAAAGAGAGAGGTCGGATCCCTTACCTTAAAACGTGACTCTTGAAACTCAATGGTTTGGACCTTGAGGGATTGGGGGCACCTTGGGAGGACTCCTTGGGAGGTAAGGAGACCAGAACTTCGTTGTGGGAGTGTTGGGAGTGAAAACTAAAGGAGGAAAGGGTGGGTATTTATAGGGAAAGTGAGGGGACAAGGGAATAATGGCCAAGGGACACCTCATTAGTGGTTTTGGAAAAACCATGGGTTTGCCCATGTTATTTGCCCATGGTATTGGCCACTTGGGATACCTCATACCTTATCTTACGATTCATAATTCGACCATATTGAATATATACTTAATACATCGTTTAATGATGTCATTAAACAGTCGTAACATAAAAACTCTACTTTCACTATTCATAAAAAATTCAACTTTCTCAGAATAATCCCAAAATTTCACCATAACCAAATATCAATGTTCTGATTTCAAAAATGAAATCCATTTTATAAAAATACTTTTTGAAATATTTTTAATTTAATTTTTTAATAAAAACACTATTCATCGAGAATTCATTTTTTTCAGAAAAAACCACAAAAATTACCTTAACATAATATCAATTCTCTGAGTTCAAAAATAAATTCCTTTTTATAAAAATAATTTTCTAATTATTTTTAATTAAAATTTTAATTAAAAAACACTATTCACCCAAAAAAACTAATACTTGAATAAAAATTTATTAAACCGTTATTTAACAATTTTATTGAATCACATTACTTAATCAAGGTGCCTAGATTATATTAATACTTTCTTTAAGTGAGATTACTAATCCAATTGGACACATTACTAATCCTAATCATAAAATCACTATTCATAATTTACTATTCATCAAAAATTATGTTGATCTTATTAGTCTCTAAATTTTGTACTGAACATAATTGTAGAAGACCATTTTTCGAAAATCATTACACATTTTTAATTATTTAAGGTTTACACAACCATTTTTAAAATATCATTTTTCTAAAATTCATGAAAAATATTCATTTTTTATTTATCCGGTTATTTGAAAATTCATAAACTTCATCATAAGAAGAAATCCCAATTTTTGTTTAAAACAAAGGATTACACAAGGCAGTTACTGTCTCCTTACATAGACCCTTATCACACCAGCATAGGACCTAAGTGTAAGGTGTGCTAAGGTGAGAGAATCTGAGGGAGGCTCGGCCAACATCGCACGAGTAGTAATTTCTATCAGTTTGAACTTCTCGCGAAGGCGATCCCGTTCTAGCTTCACACGATGAAGTTCAGCTTGGGTTTCATCCAGAGCAAAGCCCAGTGGTGCTACCTCCTTCCCAAGTTCTGTTAGATGGGCTTTGATCGGTCCAAGACTACTGGGTGAGGCCATCGAATCTTCTTTCTATATTAATTAAAAAAGATTTCTTGTATTTAGAGACAATAGTAAAACGTTTAGTTTCCAGTGGTCATATTGACCAATGGTCAAATAACAATCAAAACCCAACAGTCTCATTTTAGTTATACTCATGTTATCAAATGAAACATTTTTTTTGAGTAAAAAAATAAAATAAAATAACACATAAAATCAGGAAACAAGATTTATTTGAAATATCGGGTCGTTACAATCTTCCCCCCTTAAGAAATTGCGTCCTCGCAATTTTTAAAATTAGTTTTCGAAATTTCATTGAATGTACCACATCGGAAAAGGAGTCAGTAAAACTATTACTTTAAAAGAAAGAAAGGGAAGTATGAAGGTCACCCGAGTTAGCCCACACTAGGATTCCATGTCGGAAAATATGGACATGGAGGAGAAAACAAAGGGTAATGTTCTGAGGGAGAGTGACAGAGAACATGATTAGGAGAAAGTTAACCATAAGAAAATCCCAAACATATGATGTGTGTAAACGATCTTTGATTACCTAGTAGGAAACGTAAACCAACAACGTTTTTGTTTTACGTTCCTTTTCAAAATTTTGAGGAATTTATTTACAACATAGAACAAGAACATAATGAAATATATCTACCTTCATGTAGTGTTTTACCATTTAATAAGTTTCTACCAAAACTAATCTTTTCTCCCAAACGATGAGCACTCAAAACTACTTGGTCTCATCAAAACCCAAGAATCATCTTCTAAAGAATCACATAATCCACAAAAGAATAACTATCTATTTCTTCTATGTTTAGACATTATCAAAAATAGAAAAGGTAAGGTTAAACAACACTTCAAAAAGGAAGAATCCCATAGAAATGGAAACTACTTTTAAGTCTTCAAAGATCCATGGTACTACCAAAAGTTCATCATAGACCATCCCATAAATAACAGTCCTTAAAATTCCTCAAAATAAAACAAACTAAGATTGAAACCCAAATACAAGAAGGATTTGATAACATAGTTTTCCAAAATAAACTTCATTGTTCATCTCCAAACAACATCAACCACTCCTAACATCTAAACTAAACATATTTTACCCAAGATAGGTTAATCATTCCCATAAGTAGCCTAAATTACTATAAGTCCACCATAAATTTATTGATTCATCAAAATATAAGTCCACCTTACTCCTCAATGAAAATACCATAGTAATATATTTACCTCGATCATATAGGGTCCCTAAAATAGTGAACGTATTCCAAAATAATAATCATCTTTTAATCCCTTAATCACCTCTGTCATATTAATACGACAATCTTTGCATTTCCTATCACATTTGTTTTTGGGACATGTTCTTCCATTTCCCGCCATTAACTAAGAAAAGAAACTATAATTAGGGGCTTATTTACTTAGCTAATAATCATGAAATGGAAACATTAAGAATAAAAGGATAAACATGTAGAATAAAAGAATATCCTAACTTGTGATCCCCTAGGTTCCAATCTAGGTTATCCATGATCATATATTATTATGTGAATCCTTATTTTGTTTTATCCTTGTTCCTTTAATAATGGTTCATACTAAGCTTATGAATTTACCAAAGCATATCCCACGGGAGTGTCGTAACCAAGAGTGCAGCAAGGCCCGTTGTCGTGTACCAGTTCCCGTTCGAGTCTAGCTCAAAGCGGTGTTTTCGGGTTTTACCCCTATGTACATCTGTGCCAGAGCCACCTCTACCTGCTCGTATCCAGACATGGATGTATTTTCTTGGAAACCCCTTACTCAATACTCACCAAAATACCAGGAAGATTTCCTATATTTAAACTTTTCTATAGGGTTCGTCATAGATTTTTCATATCCTATTTTCCACAAATAACTAAACCATACTTTGATACCAACTATAGCATCCCGCCTTTTTATCACATAAACTTTCATTACATTATACAAAACTGAGGATCTTTAAGGTTTAGTGTCTTGGAAACCAGGAACTTAAAACATGAAAACATAAAACATTCTTCTAAAACAGTTGAAAGGCTTTTCCTCATGTTCATCCTAGGTTCATTACTGCATCACATAACCTGGGAGCATACATCAAAAGAAAGTGTGAGCAGAAGGCCCAGTAAGGGAAACAAGGGAAACATTTAACATGTGAACTTGAGATACATCAACTTTGTCATGAACAAGAACTTTAAGGCATGATAAAAAAAAATCATGTGGCATATCATAATAAAAATAACATTTTCATAACTTGAAGAAGTGGCTACATCATTTAACATAGACAATCATGAACATATCACCAAGTTCCATCCCCAAGGTGTCATTTGAAAATTACCAACGTTATTCACCAAGGTATCGTGAAAATTGTAATCTCTTGTGGTTACATCATTACCCAATGCATTGGAGCGCCATCAGGGCGCAAATTTTCCTTTATTATCATCTGAGCCACATATATCATCATCAAAAATTTCATAAAGAACCCATATAGCACAAAATAAATGGGTTTCATTTCGTAATCATAACGTTTTAAAAACTGCTTTAAAGACATGATCTTTAGGTCACTTTAAAACCCACAGAAAAGGAAGGTGGGTCTCATGTATGTAAATCCCATAATTTAAAATAGAAAATTTTGGTATATATGTGAATACCCCTTTAGAAGAATGAGCTTTGAGTATTCACTTAATAATATAAAAGAAATTTAGAAAAAGAGAGAGACATTTTGAGACGGAAATTCTGCAGCATAACGGCTATGATACGACGTGTTAGAAGACATTAAAAAGAGAGGAAAATGGGTCAAAAATTCATAAATGACCCATAAAACAGTAGATGGACAAAATAATAAGGATACATGATCATGGTAATGAAATTTCAAGGAGATACCATTTGAAATGAAAAACATGGAAGGAAGACAAAAATTAGATTTCTCTTATGAAAGTTCGGCAGCCTAACGACGTTACTTAAACATCAAACAAACTGATTTGCAAAGATCAAATAGGGTCTCTCATCATGTGAAAATAATAGTTCAGTATGAGAGATATTGAAATAATGCCCCAACATAATTAAAAAGGATCTTGAAAGACTTGACATGAAAGTAGAACTTTGAAAAGAATGAGAAGGGTGAAAAAATCCCCTAAAAATATTTCGGCAGCCTAACAGCGCCACTTAAAACTTCATAAAACGAAATAATGAGAGTAAGAGGGGATCTCTCATTATATGAACATGAAAAGGGTAGTAAGAGGAGTATAAAAGAACATCCTCCAACATAAGAACATGGAGCATAAAAGGAATTACATAAAAGAGATTACTTGAAATTAAAGAGAGAGGTCCGATCCCTTACCTTAAAACGTGACTCTTGAAACTCAAAGGGTTGGACCTTGAGGGCTCGGGGGCACCTTGGGAGGACTCCTTGGGAGGTAAAGAGACCAGAACTTCGTTGGGGGAGAGTTGGGAGTGAAAACTAAAGGAGGAAATGGTGGGTATTGATAGGGAAAGTGAGGGGACAAGGCAATAATGGCCAAGGGAAACCTCATTAGTGGTTTTGGAAAAACCATGGTCTTTCCCATGGTATTTGCCCATGGTATTGGCCACTTGGGACACCTCATACATTATCTTACTATTCATAATTCGACCATATTGAATATATACTTAATACATCGTTTAATGATCTTATTAAACACCGGTAACATAAAAACTCTACTTTCACTATTCATCAAAAATTCAACTTTCTCAGAATAATCCCAAAATATCACCATAACCAAATATCAATGTTCTGATTTCAAAAATGAAATCCATTTTATAAAAATAAATTTCTAAATATTTTTAATTTAATTTTTAAATAAAAACACTATTCATCGAGAATTCATTTTTTTCAGAAAATACACCAAAAATTACCTTAACATAATATCGATGCTCTGAGTTCAAAAATAAAGTCATTTTTATAAAAATAATTTTCTAATTATTTTTAATTAAAAAAAACTATTCACCCGAAAAAACTAATACTTGAATAATAATTTATGAAACCGTTATTTAACAATTTTATTGAATCACGTTACTTAATCAAGGTGCCTAGATTATATTAATACTTTCTTTAAGTGAGATTACTAATCCATTTGGACACGTTACTAATCCTAATCATAAAATCAGTATTCATAATTTACTATTCATCAAAAATTAAGTTGATCTTATTAGTCTCTAAATTTCGTACTGAACATAATTGTAGAAGACCATTTTTTGAAAATTATTACACATTTTTAATTATTTAATGTTTACACAACCATTTTTAAAATATCATGTTTCTAAAATTCATCAAAAATATGCATATTATATTTATCCGGTCATTTGAAAATTCATAAACTTCATCATAAGAAGAAATCCCAATTTTTATTTAAAACAAAGGATTACACAAGGCAGTTACTGTCTCCTTACATAGCCCATTATCACACCAGCATAGGACCTAAGTATAAGGTGTGCTAAGGTGATAGAATCTGAGGGAGGCTCGGCCAAAATCGCACGAGTAGTAATTTCTATCAGTTTGAACTTCCCGCGAAGGCGATCCCGTTCTAGCTTCACACAATGAAGTTCATCTTGGGTTTGGTCCAGAGCAAAGCCCAGTGGTGCTACCTCCTTCCCATGTTCTGTTATATGGGATTTGATGGGTCCAAGACTACTGGGTGAGGCCATCGAATCTTCTTTCTATATTAATTAACCAAGATTTCTTGTATTTAGAGACAATAGTCAAAACGTTTAGTTTCCAGTGGTCATATTGACCAATGGTCAAATAACAATCAAAACCCAACAGTCTCATTTTAATTATACTCATGTTATAAAATGAATCATTTTTGTTGAGTATAAAAATAAAATAAAATAACACATAAAATTAGGAAACAAGATTTATTTAAAATTTCGGGTCGTTACAATCTTCCCCCCTTAAAAAATTGCGTCCTCGCAATTTTTAAAATTAGGTTTTAAAATTTCATTGAAAGTACCACATCGGAAAATGAGTCAGTAAATCTATTACTTTAAAAGAAATAAAGGGAAGTATGAAGGTCACCCGAGTTAGCCCACACTGGGATTCCATGTAGGAAAACATGGACATGGAGGAGAAAACAAAGGGTCATGTTCTGAGGGAGAGTGACAGAGAACCTGATTAGGAGAAAGTTAACCATAAGAAAATCCCAAACTTATTATGTGTGTAAACAATATTTGATTACCTAGTAGGAAACGTAAACCAACAACATTTTTGTTTTACGTTCCTTTTCATAATTTTGAGGAATTCATTTACAACATAGAACAAGAACATAAGGAAAAATATCTACCTTCATGTAGTGTTTCACCATTTAATAAGTTTCTACCAAAACTAATCTTTTCTCCCAAACGATGAGCACTCAAAACTACTTGGTCTCATCAAAACCCAAGAATCATCTTCTAGAGAATCACATAATCCACAAAAGATTTACTATCTATTTCTTCTATCTTTAAATATTATCAAAAATAGAAAAGGTAAGGTTAAACAACACTTCAAAAAGGAAGAATTCCATAGAAATGGAAACTACTTTAAAGTCTTCAAAGTTCCATGGTACTACCAAATGTTCATCGTAGACCATACCATAAATAACGGTCCTTAAAATTTCTCAAAATAAAACAAACTAAGATTGAAACCCAAATACAAGAAGGATTTGATAACATAGTCTTCCAAAATAAACTTCATTGTTTATCTCCAAACAACATCAACCACTCCTAACATCTAAACTAAACATATTTTACCCAAGATAGGTTAATCATTCCCATAATTAGCCTAAATTACTAAAATTCCACCATAAATTTATCGATTCTTCATAATATAATTCAACCTTACTCCTCAATGAAAATACCATAGTAATATATTTACCTCGATCATATAGGGTCCCTAAAATAGTGAACGTATTCCAAAATAATAATCATCTTTTAATCCCCTAATCACCTCTGTCATATTAATACAACAAACTTCACATTTCCTATCACATTGGTTTTTGGGACATGTTCTTCCATTTCCCGCCATTTACTAAGAAAAGAAACTATAATTAGGGGATTATTTACATAGCTAATAATAATGAAAATAAAAATTTAAGCATAAAAGGATAAACATGTAGAATAAAAGAATATCCTAACTTGTGATCCCCTAGGTTCCAATCTAGGTTATCCATGATCATATATTCTTATGTGAATCCTTATTTTGTTTTATCCTTGTTCCTTTAATAATGGTTCATACTAAGCTTATGAATTTACCAAAGCATATCCACCGAGAGTGTCGTAACCAAGAGTGCAGCAAGGCCCGTTGTCGTGTACCAGTTCCCGTTCGAGTCTAGCTGAAAGCGGTGTTTTTGGGCCTTACCCCTATGTACATCTGTGCCAGAGCCACCTCTACCTGCTCGTATCCAGACAGGGATGTATTTTCTTAGAAACCCCTTACTCAATACTCACCAAAATACCAGGAAGATTTCCTATATTTAAACTTTTCTATAGGGTTCTTCCTAGAATTTTCATATCCAATTTTCCCCAAATAACTAAACCATCCTTTGATACAAACTATAGAATCCCGCCTTTTTATCACATAAACTTTCATTACATTATACAAAACTGAGGATCTTTAAGGTTTAATGTCTTGGAAACCAGGAACTTAAAACATGAAAACATAAAACATTCTTCTAAAAAACATGAATGGATTCTCCTCATGTTCATCCTAGGTTCATTACTGAATCACATAACCTGGGAGAATACATCAAAAGAAAGGGTGAGCAGAAGGCCCGGTAAGGGAAACAAGGGAAACATTTAACATGTGAACTTGAGATACATCAACTATGTCATGAACAAGAACTTTAAGGCATGATAAAAAAAATCATGTGGCATATCATAATAAAAATAACATTATCATAACTTGAAGATGTGGCTACATCATTTAACATAGACAATCATGAACATATCACCAAGGTCCATCCCCAAGGTGTCATTTGAAAATTACCAAGGTTATTCATCAAGGTATCGTGAAAATTGTAATCTCTAGTGGTTACATCATTACCCAATGCATTGGAGAGCTATCAGGGCGCACCCTTAAATTTGCCATTATTATCATGTGAGCCACATATATCATCATCAAAAATTTCATAAAGAACCCATATAGCAAAAATAAATGGGTTTCATTTCGTAATCATAACATTTTAAAAACTACTTTAAAGACATGATCTTTACGTCACTTTAAAACCCACAGAAAAGGAAGGTGGGTCTCATGTATGTAAATCCCATAATTTAAAATAGAACATTTTGGTATATATGTGAATACCCCTTTATAAGAAAGAGCTTTGATTATTCACTTAATAATATAAAAGAAATTTAGAAAAAGAGAGAGACATTTTGAGACGGAAATTCTGCAGCATAACAGCTATGTTACGAGGTTTTAGAAGACATTAAAAAGAGAGGAAAAATGGGTCAAAAATTCATAAATGACCCATAAAACAGTATATGGACAAAATAATAAGGATACATGATCATGGTAATGAAATTTCAAGGACATACCATTTGAAATTAAAAACATGGAAGGAAGAAAAAAATTAGATTTCTGTTATGAAAGTTCGGCAGCCTAACGACGTTACTTAAACATCAAACAAACTGATTTGAAAAGATCAAATAGGGTCTCTCATCATGTGAACATAAGAGTTAATTATGATAGATATAGAGATAATTACCAAACATAATTAAAAAGGAACTTGAAAGACTTGACATGAAAGTAGAACTTTGAAAAGAATGAGAAGGGTGAAAAAATCCCCTAAACAAATTCGGCAGCCTAACGGCGCCACTGAAAACTTCAAAATACTGAATTGAAGAGATCAAATGGGGTCTCTCATCATATTAACATAAGATTATAGTATGATAGATATAGATATCATACCCCAACATAACAAAAAGTAACTTGAAAGAATTGACATGAAAGTAGAAATTCAAAACGAGAAGGTTGAAAAACCACTTAAAAATTCGGAAGCCTAACAGCGCCACTTAAAACTTCAAAATATTGAATTGAAGAGATCAAATGGGGTCTCTCATCATATGATCATAAAATATCAGTATGATAAATTAAGAGATCATACCCCAACATAATAAAAAGGAACTTGAATTACATTACATGAAAATAGAACTTGAAAAATGAGAAAGGAGAAAGAATCTGTTACAAAAATTTCGGCAGCCTAACGACGCCACTTAAAACTTCATAAAACGAAATAATGGGAGTAAGAGGGGATCTCTCATTATATTAACATGAAAAGGGAAGTAAGAGGAGTATAAAAGAACATCCTCCAACATAAGAACATGGAGCATAAAAGGAATGACTTAAAAGAGATTACTTGAAATTAAAGAGAGAGGTCGGATCCCTTACCTTAAAACGTGACTCTTGAAACACAAAGGTTTGGACCTTGAGGGCTTGGGGGCCCCTTGGGAGGACTCCTTGGGAGGTAAGGAGACCATAACTTCGTTGGGGGAGAGTTGGGAGTGAAAAATAAAGGATTAATGGGTGGGTATTTATAGGGAAAGTGAGGGGACAAGGCAATAATGGCCAAGGGACACCTCATTAGTGGTTTTGGAAAAACCATGGGATTTCCCATGGTATTTTCCCATAGTATTTGCCACTTGGGACACCTCATACCTTATATTACTATTAATAATTCGACCATATTGAATATATACTTAATACATCGTTTAATGATGTCATTAAACACCCGTAACTTAAAAACTCTACTTTCACTATTCATCAAAAATTCAACTTCCTCAGAATAATCCCAAAATTTCACCATAACCAAATATCAATGTTCTGATTTCAAAAATGAAATCCATTTTATAAAAATAATTTTATAAATAATTTTAATTTAATTTTTAAATAAAAACACTATTCATCGAGAATTCATTTTTTTCAGAAAAAACCCAAAAAATTACCAAAACATAATATCAATGCTCTGAGTTCAAAAATAAAGTCCTTTTTATAAAAATAATTTTATAATTATTTTTAATTAAATTTTTAATTAAAAAACACTATTCACCCAAAATAACTAATACTTGAATAATAATTTATGAAACCGTTATATAACCATTTTATTGAATCACATTACATAATCAAGGTGCCTAGATTATATTAATACTTTCTTTAAGTGATATTACTAATTCATTTGGACACATTACTAATCCTAATCATAAAATCACTAATCATAATTTACTATTCATCAAAAATTAAGTTGATCTTATTAGTCTCTAAATTTCATACTGAACATAATTGTAAAAGACCATTTTTCGAAAATCATTACACATTTTTAATTATTTAAGTTTTACACAACCATTTTTAAAATATCATTTTTCTAAAATTCATCAAAAATATGCATATTATATTTATCCGGTCATTTGAAAATTCATAAACATCATCATAAGAAGAAATCCCAATTTTTATTTAAAACAAAGGATTACACAAGGCAGTTACGGTCTCCTTACATAGCCCCTTATCACACCAGCATAGGACCTAAGTGTAAGGTGTGCTAAGGTGAAAGAATCTAAGGGAGGCTTGGCCAACATCGCACGAGTAGTAATTTCTATCAGTTTAAACTTCTCGCGAAGGCGATCCCGTTCTAGCTTCACACGATGAAGTTCAGCTTGGGTTTTGTCCAGAGTAAAGCCCAGTGGTGCTACCTCCTTCCCAAGTTCTGATATATGGGCTTTGATCGGTCCAAGACTACTGGGTGAGGCCATCGAATCTTCTTTCTATATTAATTAACCAAGATTTCTTGTATTTAGAGACAATAGTCAAAACGTTTAGTTTCCAGTGGTCATATTGACCAATGGTCAAATATCAATCAAAACCCAATGGTCTCATTTTAATTATACTCATTTTATCAAATGAAACATTTTTGTTGAGTATAAAAATAAAATAAAATAACACATAAAATTAGGAAACAAGATTTATTTAAAATTTCGGGTCGTTACAGGGGGCCGTGACAGTATACTACTGACCCACACAGGATCGATAGATGCAGACCCACGTAGGATCACTAGGCGCAGAACCACAGAGGATCGCTGAGCGTTGACCCACACAAAATAGATATGTGTTGACACAAAAATGATCGTTGAGCACTAAACCACACATGATTGATAGGTACTGAGCCACACAAGATCACTGAGTGATGACCCACACAGGATCACTATCCATTCATCATGTCACAACCAACCATTGGATTCATGCACTTATCATGCATGATTCCGGTGGATCCAGATATAAATATATTATTCATACAAAAACATCCATTAATACCCATGATGATGTATCCCAATGAAACTCCATGTCATAATGGTTCCAACGCAACAAACGACGTGCCCATTGGAAGCCTGGTTTGTATGTTTTAGGCATTTGAGTACTGAGGTCCCAGTTGGATTCGAGTTCAATCCGACCCGGCTATAATCCAACATTCTCTAAAACCCATGTTGAGTATAAAAAATGGACCGCCTCATCCTAAGGGTTCCGGCGCTGCAAACAGTTCATCAAACAGAGTTCTCGTTTAGATGATATGCCCCTTTGAGCGAAGCTGGGCCTAAATGGGTCTAGGTCTGGTCCGACCCGATTCAGGTTGACCCAACCTGACCAGACTGGGCCCACCCTAGTTCGGCCCATTGGGCTGGGGGGTCATCCCAATAGCCATAGGCTTTCCCCACTAGCCATGGGCTCAGTACGCTGGGCCACGGGACTGGCCTGGCCCGACACACGTGGCTGGGCGAGGCTCGTCGGGCCACTGGACCAACCCAGCCCGCTGGCTGGGCACGACCTGCCAGCTGGCCGCAGGTGTCAAATTTCCTCCAAAATAGAATATCCATTCAGTCTCCATTAACAACAGCCCTTGTTGGTGCCACCCCACCTGACTGGTCTGGATGGACCGGCCTACGACAGGACACGAGACCCTACTCCGTGGCATACCGCCAGTCGTCAACGCGGTCGGCAAAGATCAACTGCCTCTATCTACCGTGATGCCATTGGGTGTCGTTTTACCCTCACGGTCGGTGAGATCTGGGTTCCACCACACTGACAGATGTTTGGTGGGCCTCTAGTGATGCTTCAACGGTCCATTTTTTTCGATTGCGCCTGGAAGAATCCAGAGATGCTGCCATCACTACGAGAGCCTCGATTTTTCCTTTCTACCATGTTTCTCGGTCACCAACGAAGAATGAAACCATGGGATGTTCGGTGGAGGGTTTGGACTAGTTTTTTTTCAGACCGCACCCTCCATGTTAGCATTATTACATGGTAAGAATTTAACATCATCAATGGTAGATGTATCATGAATCTCTTAAACAAAACCCCTACCTGGAATACACTGGATTCTCTGAAAACAATGGTGGAGAATCCGTTATTCCAAGGTGTGCGTCAGCTTTCGTCTTCGCTCATCGATGTCCGGTTCAAACACATAATGGCGTCATCGAATCTCTATTCATTGTTTGAGGAAGACTTCATTAGCATTTTGTCAGAGGTTCCTATTGTGGGTCTCCGAAACCCATTCCCAATCATTGTTTAAATATGAGAATAATCTTCAATGTTGAGTTTAATTTTATAACTCGTTAATTAACTATAATTAATGAGTCAATTAAACACACAAGAATTTTCATTACAAAACCAACCAAATGAATGGTTCAAGACATTAAAAGTCTCTTATTAAATTTCTGACGTTGCACTGCAGTCCAACCATCATTGCTCAATGGTTGCAAAAAGTAAAAAAATAACCTTTAGTTATTTTTTTGTAAAGTCCAAAAATTAACATTTTGTTCGACCCATACCAATCGAAGTTGAGCTTCACCTAAGTGAATCCCGATGCTATGAATTTAATGGTGCCCTAAAATTTTAATCCGAGCCCTGGTTCAAAAGATAGAAATCGTTTCTTGCACATTTATTGAACATAATTTAAAAAAAGTTCAAAATTCCATTCCATGCTCTCTATGACTCAGAATCATGTGCCGTCAATTATCGCAGACTCATAATAATCCGAATTAATTTTTAAAAAATTTATAGGTAAATTTGGGACTTTACATCCTCCCCACCTTAGGGTTTCACGTCCCCAAATGCCACAACAAAAATTGGGAAACAAATGGGGTTACTGAGAATATATATGAACCATCCACTCCCGTGTACACACATGGAGGATCCCATACTGCCATCAAACTTGCACCAGAGGAATCAAATTCCCATGAATGACCCACTCTTGTAGATCCTCTATCTCCACTGGGAACTCCGTGAATGTGGCCCCATCGTCAATTTCCAGCTCTCCCCAATCGATTACATGTGATGGATCATGCACGTACCTACACAGCTGCAACACATGGAAAAAATTATGCCCCCAATGCATATGTGGGGGAAGATCTAGGTGGTGAGCCACATCAACTACTCTACTAAGGATCTAGAAAGGTCTGATGAACCTTGGATATTACTTTCCACCCCCAATAAATCGTCGAAATCCTCATTGTGGAGGGACCCTTAGGAAGACATTTCCTCCCTCCTCGAACTCCAAGGGTCTTCATCTCCTGTTGAAAAAACCCTTTTTTGGATATGTGCTGTCTTCATTCACTTCTGTTTGTTCTGAAACATCTCAGTGGTATCTCGTACAAACTCTGGACACATAAGTGCTGATACCCCTAGGTCTTTTGAGCATATAGGTGATCTGTAAGTTTTCTCAGACAAGGCCTCAAATGGAATAATGCTGATGGTGGAGTGATATCTGTTTTTGTATGCGAACTACACCAATGGTAGGTTCTCCCACCAACAATGGTCAAAATCCAGGATAGAAGCACAATACATGTCTTCAAGTACTTGTATGGTCTGCTATATCGGATCATATGTTTGATGATGAAAGGCGGTGCTCAAGAATAACTGTTTACCGAATGCCTCCTACAATCCCTTCCACAACCATGGTGTAAACAAGGAATAATGATATAATAAGATATTCAATTATACCACATTAAGTCATACAATATCATTCACGTAGAGGCATCACAATCCCTCTAATGATCCCTGCTCTCGGATGGATAGGATGTGGGCCGACTAGGTCAGTTGGTCAACAATCACCCAGATGGAATTGTGGCACCTGGACATACGTGGTTGCCCTGCCATGAAGTCTATAGAGATACCATCCCACGCCATTTCTAGCACATCATGTGGATATTATAATCCTACTATAACCTGAGGCTCGACCATTACATGTTGAAAAGTGAGGTACCGTGATACAAACTCTGCCACTACATTCTTCATCCCTGGCCACTAATACTAACACTGGAGTTCTCGGTACATCTTCACCACACCTGGGTGTACATCTAAAGGGGATGTGTGGAACTTACTTAACATCCCCTCTCATAGCATATTTTATACGATGGATAATCCAATGAAAATGATATAGTGCTCCCCACCTTCAGAGAATCCTTCATGAGACCTTCCTGGCGATATCTTAGCACGTTGTGCCTCATAGTCAGCGTCCCCAAACTGTGCCTCCCTAACTCGCTGAAGGAGTGGGGGGGGGGTCAATAACATATACTAGAGGTAAGCTACTATATCACTATAAAAGATGGATATTATCAACACGACAAGTGGATTTGTCACCACAGTCATGAATTATATTTCCAAACCTCCTGCTGAGTGTTCCTGCCACCACGTTCCCCTTCCTAGGAGTATAGAAAATTTCAAAGTCATAGTCTTGGAGGAACTACAACCATTTACACTATCATAGGTTCATGTCCTTCTATGAGAAGATATAATTGAGAGTCTTGTTATCAGTGTAGACAGGAAACCATTCACCCATCAAGTAGTGTTGCCACATCATTATGGAAAAGACCCCCGGTACTAACTCCATCTCATGGTTAGCGTAGTTCTGATCAAGTTGTCCCAACTATTGTGAGATTTAGGCGATCAAAAATCTATCTTGAACCAGGACACATTGTATTGTAATCTTGATGAATCACAGAAAACTAAATACCCAACACCCTCTTCTGGTAGCCTCAATTTGGGGGCAGTCACCTATCATCGCCTTACCTCCATGAAACTCTGTTGCTATCTCTATGTCCACAAGAATGGCTTACCCTTCTTTGTCTAAGCTTACAAGGGTGCTACTCCTTTGGAAAAGTTAGTGTTGTTCAGAGTGGAATCTCATGAGGGGGGTGAATTGAGTTCCTACTTAAATATCTCTAAAAAAACATTAGGGTAAAGATACCCCAATATTAAAACAACACAATTAATTATGTCAGTTGAGATATAGATGTTCAGTTGCCCAACATGCTACGCAGTGGGTGATTTGTCCTCAATTGAATCAGTGTAAAACACTACATTAACATTTGGAAAAATTTTACTTAATTAAACAGCTACACACACTAACCAAAACAAACTATCAAAGTAAGTATAAAAATAGTTTTCGGTTTTTGAACAAATGACCAATGAAATATAGAATAACAGAGTATAACAAAATATAGTACACAGAAAAATTAAACAAGAGGTTTAGTCTCGCGTCAAGACTTAATCCTCTCTACATGGTGATCAAAAGCCACCAAGAAGTTTATATTATCAATAAACATGATACAAAACATGTATCAGGAATTAAAATAGTTTTCATAAAGTGTCCAGGGTTCACACTGTCTACTATAGTTCTTCACGGGAAATACAAACAATATAGACCGCACACAGTCTCTTCCACCATTATGCATGGGAAATCAAGGTGTAATAGAAGTTTGATATGAGGATTATTAATATCCTCTGTTTAAGCATAGGAGACAGTGTGTATAATACAAACACACACTTCATAGAAGTGTATAATAAAAGAACACAATACATAAAATAGTATAAGATTTACTTTAGAAAGCTCTATGTGTCTGCAGTTCAGCTCTTGACTCCCTGGATTGAATAAATTGCAGTTTGAGTCTTTCTCAGAAAGTTGTCCTTGAAATAGAGTGTCGCAACTCTAGGTTCTTGGTGTTCTGCTTCTTGACTGGATAGACAGATGAAGAAGAATAAAAGATGTAAATTTGTTCTCCCAAATGATCTTCGAGATGCTCCTAAGTTCACAATGTGAATGTCGAATGGTTCTTCTTTGATCTAGAAAGTAAGTTACTTTTTGTATATTTTTCTTCTTCGCACATCTATGAATCCACACCAACACACCACTTTTCTCTTCCTCAGTCTTCTATTTAATATTTGAGGTCCGAAAATAGGAATGATTAAATCACATACGGCCCTCCTCATACCTCGTACTGTCCCCATATACGGTCTCTTGATATGTCTATAATCAGCATTAATTAATGTCAGAATAATTAATGTTTCCAAATATGTCCAATTGAATAATATAAACAATTTGACAAATAATGGAAGGGTAGACATCATTAGACTAGTAACGACAGCCTTCACAATGGTAATCCTCAATAGTAGGAGTTCATCGGTAGCCTTCATCGGTGACCTTCTCAACAGTAATCTTCAACGATGGCCTTCAGTGGTGTCCTTGCATCGGTGACCTTGCATCGTGACCATGCATCACTGACCTTGCATTACTGACCTTGCATCGGGGACCTTGCATTGGGGACCTTTTATAATTTAGTGAAAATTTTCACTGTATCCTTAAACAAGAGAGCAGTGAGATTAAAATTACATAGTTACTACTTTGATAAAAACATGATTTTCACATGAATGGTAATCCAATAAAAGAAAAAAAATTATCGCATAAATGAATCATGATTTGATATTATCAAAACATGATTTCGGATTATGAAAAAAATATTTCGGATTATTGAAACAGGTGATTCCAATAATCTCCCCCTTTTTGATAATCATAAATTATGTCATCATATTCGAATCTGGGTTAAGAATATTTGTAAAAGATCTTCAGAGGTGTGGATAAGTAAAATTTAACCATATTTATTATAGATAGTATATATATGCAATGATTATAGTTAACATAAAAACTTAGTTAAATGAAAAACTTATTCCCCTTTCATGTAACATATAACTTAATTCTCCACCTTTGTGATTTACAAAAATACAAGAAGACAGAAGAGATGACAAAAAATGATTTTATTAATCGAGAAGCAAGAGTACAATAGAAAAAAAGTGTACAAAAGATCTCTATCAACTAATACACACCATATTTAATCAACATCAGATATGCCCAAGGGAGCTTTGTCTTTGGAAGCTGAGGAGTCATGTTCTGAATATGGAGGGATAGGCCGAGGGATAGCAGTTAGTGGGTTGGAGGAGTTGCAACAGAGGCAAAATTGACCTATAGAGAGTAGTTCTTTGAGAAATTGTGGGGGTAAAGCTTCAAATGGACTTTACAGGAGTCATCAAAGGGGAAACACTGGAAGATCCTAAGGCAGTATAGGAAGAAGGTAAAGATGGAGGAATAATGATAGGTGTATAGTCCACATGGAGGAAGGAAAAAAATAATAATTCTGAAATCCATAATAATATTTCCTCCTCTCTTCATTGTCGTGATAAAATCATCCTTATTATCCATACATCTCTCTAATGTATGATTCAACTCTCTAATACTCCTAACATGATCCTTAAAGGCTTGAGTGATAGGAGGAATCCTCATGTTTTATAATAGTAGCTTAAAGTGACCATCCATCTAATGCTTAGTATATACCATTTTGTAACAGAAATCAACTTGTTTTTTGATGGCCTTATGATCTTGAGTATATTATTTTAGATATTCCCACAATCTTATGAATTTCCATAGTAGTGGAAATAACCTAAGCCATAGACTAAGGTTCTGAGGTACTTGCACTAGAGAACTTCTCCACTTCTTCTCTGACAACCAATTCGAAACCTTCTAGATCAACAGGAGGTGCAGTTGAAGAGGATGCAGATGCACATAGAGGTGCCCTTGTGAAAACCATTGTCGCCATGACAGATTTGGTCAGCCCACTGATCTACCTCTTCAGAAAATTATCCAATCCACTAACATGTGTCTCCATAGACATCTTAATGTCCTCCAACATGATGACCATTTTCTGAACAACACTCTTAGCATATCTATGATCTCTATCTACATTAACCCTTGGATCCATATAGGATTATAAACTAGAAATATACTATTTCACTGATTCCATAGACTCTTCCAATGGTTTTAATTGATTTTGACATTCCTTGATTTCATGTAGCATGATTGAGTGAGAGGTAGAAACCAGAATTTCCACTGCAGATGTCATGAGGCTTGGATTATGAGCTACTTTTCACTCTATCTCAGTAGTTTTCTCATTAATTTTTATCTTCAGATCCAACTTCAATGATTCTAAATCATCCCTTTTCACATAGTCTCTTGGTAAAAGCACTAAAAGATATACAATAGTAGTCTCTATGACTGAAAATATTGTAGTACTTCGAATAGGTTGGTAATCATCAAAATCTCCATAGTCTAATCCTAAAAACACAAATCTAGGGTCTTCTGACCAATCTTTTATTCCATGTGCTACAGAAACCGAACCTATGGAAATAGGTTCTTCCCCCTTATAGCATTCTCCCGATCAACCACATTCACCATTAGTATACCCCTTGAGAAACTTTATCAATAGGAGGGTCCACTGCCACTTCTTCTATATAATCGTCATCTATGGCCAAGGCATTTCTAGCTTCAACCGAATCAACAGCCTCTTCATCTACACTTTCTACCATTTCTGTATGCCCTATCAAGGGACTAAGACATAGAACTTCCTCTCCACTTGTATCAGCAGCTGTCTCAATGTTATCATGACTAGATTCACTATGTTTATGCTCATCTGAGGTCTCTTTAATGTATCTTAAGACATTTTATACCCCTTATTATTCACTGGTTTCTTCATCATCATTATCCATTAGGAAAATCTCACTTCTAGGAAATATTTTTGGTGGGATAGGCTCCCTAAAGGATACAGTGTCAGGATGTGTATTTGAGGGAAGGTCAAGTTCTCTCCTTTCATCTATAGGATAATACTCTCATTCTTGCACAACAAAAAGCTTTTCCACTTCATCAGAATAAGCAGAATCCACTTCACCAGTCTTTAATCTAGGGTCCCTCTTATCCTGAGGCCTGGTTGAATGGGTAACAAGGTTGAATAACTCATATAACATAGCCTCATCATGCACACATCTACTTTTCCATGGGTTCCAGTTTATCTTCATAAACTTGAAAATATTCTTAGTAATCCAGAAATTATCCCTTAATTTAACTATTTCCTCCTTTTTTCCATCAACTCCTTTCACCTTCAACATCATGGATATCAATCTGGAATGAAAAAATTCATTGGACATGGAACTTGGATTTTTCATGTCCTCTAATTGAATAATCAATAGCCTACACAAAATTATCTTATGTCCATGATTCATCAGATACAAAAGAAATACATCTTGAAATTTCAATGTAGAAAAGTCCCCTCTACTGGGACTAAGGACATACTGAACAAACATAAACAGCAACTTGTCTTCTCTCTCCATTTCAGCAGAAATGACTTTCCAAGGGATCTTGTTCCCTCTCAGATTGGCTATGGATTCTTCATAATAGAAGAAATCACTAGTGGGAGGCACCAATCCTGAATAGTAATTATAAATCCCTTCATGTGGTACTCTCAAACACTAATCCCATTAAACAGATGAGAAGCTCATAATTACATCATTTACCCTAGAAGACATTCTGTTTTCATTCTTAGTCTATTCGAATCTAAAAAACTCATAAAACTACTTCACTAACATTAGGTAATAGGGTCCATTGTTTTTTTAAGATCATTAGAACCAACCTTGAGTTTCCTTTTCCTTCATCACTAACGAGCTTCTCAACATGAGCCATTCCAAACACAGTTCCTTCTCAACTACTATTTCTATCATCGATAAATGTGGGTTGATTACCTTTGACATTTCCTGGATTCCACTACTAGACTCATTTTGATGTTTCATTGGGTTTATCATATCTTCTTCTTCATTAATTAGAGGTCGCTTCAACATTTCCATTTCAATCTGGAGTTGTTCGTGGGTTTTCGAAAAAGGTTAGGTTTTTGAGGATAGGGAGCATGAGATTTTAGAGAGAGTAGAAGTGGATCAAAATGTGGTTTGTAATTTAATTTTATTATTTAGATATCAGTAAAAATTAAATAAAAGAAATAATTAACACAAAAAACATTTCAGATTTCATCATAACAAAACGTGAAGTCTTTGAATAGTCTACTATTGGTAAGGTTCGAACAGTGAGGTCCCAACGGTGAGGTATATTAGCGAGGTTTCTAATAGTGAGGTTTCAAATGGTGAGGTTCCAATAGTGAGGTATAACGGTGAGGTCTATCATTGAGGTTCCTAATGATGAGGTTCCAAATGGTGAGGTTCCAAAGGTGAGGACCCAATGGGGAGGTCCAATGGTAAAGTCTAGTAGTGTGGTTACTAACGGTGAGGTTCATAATGGTGAGGTTCCAATGGTGAGGTCCCAATGGTAAGGTCCTAATGGTGAGTTCCCAATGGTGAGGTCCAACTGTGAGGTCTATCAGTGAGGTTCCTAAGGGTGAGGTTCTTAAAAGTGACGTTCCAATGGTGAGGTCCCAACTATGAGGTTCCAAAAACCTCAACAATTTATCATACATAACTCAAGTGTGATGTAATTTAACCTCTCATAATTCAATGGCTTTGTGAATATATCAGCCATTTGGTGTTTAGTGCCAATGAATTCAAAATCGATATCACCTCATTGATAATGATCTCTGAAGAAGTGATGTATTACATCAATATGATTATTCCTAGAATTAGATACTAGATTTTTAGAGATATTAATATCACTTTTATTGTCACACTTTATTGAGAGATATTTTAATTGATATCCATAGTCTAGTAAAGTGTGTTTCATCCAAATAATTTGAGCACAACGACTATCAGTAGCTATATATTCAACTAAGGTTGTAGATAATGCAACAGAATTCTGTTTCATACTACACCATGATACTAGTTACTTTCCCAAAATGTGACATGTTTCATAGGTTCTCTTTCTATCTAACTTTCAACCAAAAAAGTTATCATTTTAAGAACATATAAAATCAAATGAATATCCTCTTGGATAAAATATTTATATGTTTGTAGTATATTTATGATATTTAAAAATATTTTTAAACAATGTTAAACGAGACTCTTTGGAATTAGATTGAAAATGAGAACACATTAATACACTGAACATAATATCTGGTCTTCTAGTAGTAATATAGAACAGACTCCCAGTCATACCTCTATATTTGGTTTGATCAACTAGTTTACCAGTTTCATCAGCATCAATCTTACAAGTTGTACTCATAGGTTTATCACTGCCTATATTTTTTTTCCAAACTCAAATGTTTCAAAATATCCTTAGTATATTTACTTTGATTTAAAACATTACCATTTTTATTTTTAAAAATTCGAAATCCAAGGAAAACTTTAAGTTCCCTCATTAAACTCATTTCAAATTCATCTTGCATCATTTTTTAAAAATCAGTACATAAATATTTTTTAGATGATTCAAAAATAATATCATCTACAAAGATTTTTACAATTAAAACATCTTTTGAAATCAATTTAATAAAAAGAGTTGGATCATCTATTCCTTTAGTATAACCTTTTGAAATAATTATTGAAGTATGTCTATCATACAAAGCTCTTGGAGCTTGTTTTAGACTATATAAATATTTATAATGTTTAAAGACATGATTTTAAAAATGGAGATTTGTAAAACTAGGGAGTTGTTCAAAAAATAAATCTTCAACTATGTACCCATTTAGAAATTCACATTTGATATCCATTTTATAATGTTCGAAATTCAGATGAGGTGCATAAGCATGTAGTATCCTAATGGCTTCTTTTATGGTAACAAGTGCAAAGGTTTCGTCATAGTCTATTCCTTCCTCTTGACTATCTCCTTGTGCAACAAGTCTAGCCTTATTTCTTACTATGTTTCCAGAATTATCAACACTATTACTAAATAATCTTTTAGTGCATATGGTAAATGTGTCTTTAGGACATTCTACTAATTACAATACCATGTTTATTTCAAACTGATTTAATTATTCCTGAATAGCTATCACACAAAATTCATCATTGATAGCATCATCAATATTTTTATGTTCAAGCTGTGTATGAAAAGATTAATGTTCAACCTGGTTTCTTAGATAAGTTCTAGTTTGTGTTCCTCTATATAGATCACCTACTACAACATCTATAAGATGATTCTTGAGAGTTCTAATACCTCTAGAAATATTTGAACTAGATTCTTCAGGGTTTTCTATAGGTTCAGATTCACTATTCCCAGATTCTGTAAAATTTCCAGAACTGGATGTTTTCACCAAGGGTTCACAGTCTTTATCATTAAGGCCTAAAATTGAAATATATTCATCAAGTTGCCCAATGGGATTTTTGGGTTTACGTGAATTATTATCATCAAATTTGACCTGAACTGATTCTTACACACATTTGGTTCTCTTATTGAATACTCTATAAGGTTTACCTGATATTGAAAAACCTAGTAATATTCCTTCATCCCTCTTGGAAGTAAACTTGTCAAGGGTATCCATAGTTTTAAGGATAAATACATTGAACCCAAAAGTCTAAACTAATTTACATTAGGTTTCCTATTATTATAGATCTCATAAGGGGTTTTCTTATGAACTAGTCTAATTAAGAATCTATTGATAGTGTAACAAGCTATATTGACTGATTTGGCCCAAAAAAAGAAGGGTTGATTGTACTCATTTATCATAGTCCAATAAATCTCTTGAAGTGTCCTATTACTTCTTTATACAATGCCATTTTTTTGGGGTGTTCTATGAGCAGGGAAATTATGATTATAGCCATTATGTGACCAAAAAGATTCAAATTATTTATTTTCAATCTCATAACCATGATCACTTCTCAAGTTCCTAATTCTAAATGAACTAATATTTCTTACAAACATGAAATATTTAATGGAGTAAGGGCATGATTCACTTTTGTGCGCTAGAAAGTATACCCATGTATATCTTGAAAAATAAACTACAAGAACATAAAAACAGTTATTCCAATTTAAACTTGAAACTCTAGATGGTCCAAATAAATCAATGCGAACTAACTCAAGTGGTTGAGAAGTAGAAACATCATTCTTTGGATTGAAAGAAACATTGTGTTGATTTCCTTTTTGACAAGAAATACAGACTTTGTTATGTGGGAATTTCAATTTAGGTTAGTCTCCGACTAAACCCTTCATAGTTAGATACATGAGTGATAGAAAATTACAGTGTCCTAATCTTTTGTTCCAAACCAGGATTCCTTCGAAAAGATATTTAAACAGGTAACATTTTGATTAGCTAATGAGTTTAAATAAATAACATAAACATTTTCAATTCTAAGTGCAGAAAATATTAAATAATTTTTAGAATTAAAAACAGGTCATGAATAATTTTCAAACATAACATTGAATCCATCGTCACACAACTGATAAATACTAAGTAGATTGTATTTTAAGCCATAAAAAATGTACTTTGGAAAATAGTATAGTGTTTGGGTTACTAATATGGAAAAAGATGACGATCATCCCTTCAGCATTATCACCAAATGAAAAATGACCACAATTAACATTAATTAGGATCTTGAAGCATGAATAGTCTCATTCCATGTGTCTTGAACTTCCACTATCCAAGTACCATAGTGTTCTATGGGAACTCTTCAGATAATTTTCCTGCAAAACAGATTAAGTGTAGGGTTAATTTGGTACTATTATTTTCTTGGGTCTATTGAGGATAAAAATTAAAACATTTGTAACCCATACATGTCTCACAGGTTTCCTAAAATCAACACATATGTTTTGAGATATCAACACTTTGTATGGTCTTTAGAATTTTGTTTTTCAACAGATGGTCCAGAACATGATGTAGCAAAGGCCTATCCAGATTTTGAAACAAATTTATTTTTAACAATCTTTCATTGTCCTTGTTGATATCCTATAATAGTTGTATATTTTGGATTGATTTGTTTCCCCAAAAAATATGCCAAGTTATATCTATGTGCAGTAAATGATTCAAGGTATCTTTTTAATTCTTCATTCGATAATTAGAGTTTAGTATTTTTTTATCATTTGAGCACATTTTTCATTATCAATTTCTAAATCAGACTTATAATTATCATTTTAATCAGGTTGTTGTTTTAATAATTTATATTCATCCTTATGTTCATTAAAGGTATCCTCAAGAATTACACAATATTCATATAGTTCATCCTTATTCATATTCTCATTATTATTTGATTCAATTTAATTCCTACAATAATAAGAATTATGTAAAGGAGAATTGAGTGTTACTTCAAATGTTTCTGTCCTAAAACACATATTATAATGTTTGTTCTTCTCAATATCAGAAGAGTTTGATCCACTGGAGGTATCTTCTAAAACACTTCAAGTATCTTTCATACCCTTTTTATATCTCTTTCCCTTGCCTTCATATTTATTCTTAAATTTTATCTTGGGGAAATTTTTTTCCACATGTCCTTTTTATTTACAATAAGAATAGTCTATCTCATTTTTATTGTCATTCCATTTTCTATCCTTTTTCCAAGTCACTTATAATCATAATTTCCTTTATAGTTTTAAATTCTAAAAAAATTATTCTTCTAGTAGAACTTATTGAATCTTCTAGTAAGTTGATCCATCTCATCATAACTATCAGAGACTATGTTTTCACTGGTGGAAGTGTCTACAGGACCTTGAACTTTTTCTTTGTCCTCATTATTTGAGGGAGAATTCTTGAATGCTATAGATATATTTCTTGTATCTTCATATTATTCATGATTTACATTAATATATTCTTCATACATCATAATATTTCTAATTAGTTTCTTCACTAGAAACATTCCTATGTCACAGGATTCTATGATATAAATAAAAGTTACTCTCTATCTGTCAGGTAGGAATCAAATAAATCTCATAATGTAGTCCTTAATTTCCATTGGTTTCCCAAATAGACTCATGGTATTTAATATTTCACTGAACCTTAGATACATTTTAGATAAATGTTCATCAGGGTTCATTTTTGAATTATCATATTTAATAGTATAAGTATTTAATCTCATTTCATTAACATTGGTTATTACCTTCAAGGAAATATCCAATGTATCACAAATTTCAAAAGATGTTTTACAGGCAGATATTCTATTGAATTCGTTATCACATAGAGAATAGAACAAAGTAGTAACTACTTTATTATTATTTTTATATGTAGCTTTAGTCAACTAAGACCATGTGTCCCTAGAAATAACAATAAATACATGTTGTTCTTCAATTGTGTCCAAGATTTTAGCACACATGCTCTCTAGATTCATTTTGATTTTTATTTTCCACTATGCATAGTTGTTTCCATTAAAGAATGGTGGCATGTTAGTATCAGAACCCTCAACTCTATTATCCAATTTTAATTAGACTTTAATGAACTAAAAAATTAGATATTACAGAAATTTTATGATCTTTAAGATACAACTAAAATCACAGTTGAAGAGAGTTTGAAAACATACGTAATAGTTCCAATATTAGCAATAAAAAAACCCTCAAATACCAAATGTTAGTCGATGTGGAATCTCAAGAGGTGGGTTAATTTATTTCCAATTTTTTTTAAATACATTAGGATAATGATCCTCCAATATTGAAACATCCCAGTTAATTATGTCATTAGAGATATAAATGTTAAGATGGTCAACTTGTTTCTCAAAGGGTGATAAGTCCTTAGTTGAATTAGTGAAAAACACATCTTCAACTTTTGAAACAATTTTACAGAATTGAAAACATACACACACTAACCAGAACAAACTATCAACGTATGTATAAAAGAAGTTTTTTGTTTTTGAACTAATGTGTAATGAAATATATAAATACAGAGTATAACCAAAGATAGTACATTGAAAATTTAAACAGGAGGTTCAACCTCAAATCAGGACATAATATTGTCTATTTGGTTATCACCTGCCACCAAGCAATTTATATTAACAATAAACTGGATACCCAGACTGTATTGGGCTTTACAATAGTTTTTAAAAACTATCCAGGGTTCTCACCCTCTACCACAGTTCTTCATGGGAAATATAAAAAATATCGAACACACATAGTCTCTTCTATAGTTATGCATGGGAAAACAAGGTATAAGAGAAGTTTGATGTGAGGATTTTTATTATACTGTATTTAAGAACTAGACATAGTGTGTATAACACAAAAACACACTTCTAATAAGTCTAAAATAAAAGAAAAAAGTTGAGAAAATAGTATGAGATTGATTTTAGAAGGCTCTATGTGTTTGCAGTTCAGTTCTTGACTCCGTAGAGTGAAGAAATTGTAGTTCGAGTCTTTCTCTAAAAGTTTTATTCAAAATAGAGTGTCACAACTCCAGGTTCTAGGTGTTCTACTTCATGACTAGACAAATAGTTGAAGAAGGACAAAAGATGTAAATTTGATATTCAAAATGATATTCAAGATGCTCATGAGTTCGCAGTATGAACATCAAATATTTCTTTATTGATATAGTGAGTATGTTAGTTCTTGTATATTTTTATTCATCTCAAATGTATGCATCCACACCACCACATCACTTTAATCTTCCTCGGTCTTCTCTTTTGTATTTTGGGTCCGACAATAGGAATGCATAAATCAGGTGCGATCCTCCTCGTACCTCATACTATCCCTATATATAGTCTCTTGATATGTATACAATCAGTATTAATGAATTTTAGAAGAATTAATGTTACCAAATATGATAGTTAGAATAATGTTAAGAATTTGACAAACTATGGTAGGGTAGGAATTAGTATACTGATAATGGAAGCCTTCACAATGGTAGGATTCAATAGTAGGTGTGCATTAGTAGCCTTCATCGATGACCTTCTCAAGAGAGACCTTCAACTGTGGCCTTGCATCAATGATGTTCCATTAGTGAACTTTCATCAGTGACCTTGCATCAATGACCTAGTCTCAATGACCTTGAATTAGTAACCTTGCATTGGTAACCTTTTTTATATTAGGGAAATTTTTCTCTTTAAGCTTGAACAAGAGGGAAATGAGATTAAAAGTACTTAGTTATTTCTTTGATATAAACATTATTTTCAGATGAATAATTATCCGATAATAGAATCATATTTTTCACATAAATGAAACATGATTTGGGATTATCAAAACAAGATCTGGGAATAAATAACCATTATTTGGTATTAACAAAATAGGTGAGTCCAATAGTCAGGCATGAATCTCCAGTAGTACCCAGCCAACCCTAGGAAACTCTGTTCCTTGGTAACACACTTGGGTGACTCCCTCGAAATCACTTCCTCTATCTTTGTTGGATCCACAACAACTCCAGCCTCTGAGATAACAATCCCCATAATGTAGAATTCCCATATCCAAAACTAGTACTTTGAGATATTTTAATTAAGTTAGTTCTCATAGAGTGTATATATAACTGTTTGAAGATGTGTGGTGTGCTCCTCATCTATTGCTGAGAATACCAAGATATCATCTGTAAAGGCCACCATGAAGTGATTGAGGTATGGTTGGGAGATCATATTCATGAGTCCCATGATCACTGCCAGATCAATGGTTACACCGAAAGGCATCCCCAAGAACTCGAGGTGTCCATAAAAAAATCTGAAGGCTGTCTTACGTACATCCCCATCCCATACCCTGAGATGATGATAGTCCAATCTGAGGTCTATCATTGAAAACCACCGTTCCTCCTTCAGCTATCGAAGAGATCATCAATCCTCAGGTGAGGATAATTTTTCATCATGATCACGTGGTTCAGGTACCGATAATCCACCCAATTCCTCAATCTCCCATCTGCCTTTTTGGAGAACAAAATCGGGGCTGCCCATGGAGAAACATTGAGCCTTATGAACTGCATTCTCTGCAAGTCTCCCAACTATACCCTCAACTCACAAAGTTCCATGGGAGCAATCCAATATGTTTGTGTTGATATCAGTGTCATATTGAGTTACAAATCTATGTAAATGTCTACCTTTCTATGAGGATTTAGTCATAAAACTTAATCAAGAACGACCTCATCATACTGGTCCACCACAACATGATAGCTCAGAATCCTCTCATCCACTACATCAAGGGTGAGGCTAGAGGACAAGTTAGTGATCAGCTGCACCCTCCTCCGAGAAATTCCATCATGTGATGCAAAGGTTTCCTACTCACAGGTGAAGAAAAACCTGATCCCATACTCCTAGACATACCACACATTGAGCCTAAAACAGTCGATCTAAACATTGAATGTGGATAACCAGTCCATACACAAGATTTCATCATAATTACTCGACACTACTACTAGGAAATCCCATCCAAAGCTCTCATCTTATAGAGTAATCTTACACTACCTGAACCATGGTTTAATCATCTAATCCTCTCCTGTAGGAGTCTCTAAATGTAAGGATCATGCCAAAATCTACATACGAATCTCTGAGCTCAAAACCAAAGCCGCGACAATGAAAGAGTGAATGGAACTAATGTCTATAAGTACTAAAACAAGGGCAGAGTAGACACAGATCGTATCTCAAATCATATTTTGAAAACCATGATCAATGGCCTCTACTTCTTGAAATAGAGAATGCCCAAGCCCTCTTACTCCCTATGGTCATGGTGGACCACCTGGGGGTGGAGATGGTAGATCCTCAAATTGCTGCCTGCCACCTAATGTATGGCCAGCTCTTCATCCATGTGTTCCGCCCTTTCAAACTCCCTGCATGAATCTCTACCTATGACTTGGTGGTCGATCGAACATCTGATGATCATCAGTATGGTGGGTCAGGAAGTCGCGAGCCATGTGACCCTACCTTCCACACATGTAGAATAGTATTCTTCTCTATGGACCATCTATGTCCCGTGAGCTCAGAAATTCCTACCATACATCCTAGGGTCACTATATAGATGTTTTTGCCCACTTAAAGCTCATTGTCATATACCTACTACATGCTGCAGATGACACAGCTGCATGTCGTCCAGTGGTGGCTCTCACCATCGGTGTCTCCTCAGCTAGGAAGCTCTTCTAAAATAGTTCTCTCTCTAGAAATCTATCTTGCATCCAGATATAGAGTGATATCATCGACACCTTGATATCCCATCAGAGACCATTCTCAAAGGTCTGAGCCCTCAAGAAATGGTCTCATAACATGACAGTGGAGTAGCAAGATTGGTCAGTGAATCTTGCAGAGTACTGGGCTACTGTCAGGCTGCCCTGTTGCAAGTGTAGGAGCTATTAAATAGGAATTGAGTGTAGATTTGCTGGAACGAACTCCTCCCAGAAGAGTCCATTGATGTCCAACAAGAAAAGTTTCACTTCTTTGTGTGTCTAGAGCATCGAGATCCACCATCTTCGTGCTATTCCATTAAAGAGGATAGCATCTAGGATCACCATCTAGTCTGCTGGTGTCTTGACCAAACAAAAAACACATGCCACGACCTCCAACAAGTCCTCAGCTACCCACAGGTTTGTATTTCCTTGAAACCTCATAGGCCTCTGTCATTGGAGCTTGTGAAATGCGCTATGTCGGTGTGCAGGTTCTGATGGTGGGGAAGGTTTCATCTAATTCCCTATGGATAGTGGTGCTGCTGGTACACCACCTGAAGGTGCTATCACCATATGAGGGCCCAACACTAATTCCTCATCACTTGGTGAACCATTATCATGATCTATCCCTGGAATCCAAGCTGGCTTTCTATGAGATGACATCCTATAACGAAACAGGTGAACCACAGTTAATAAGTTATATTTGGTGAGATGACTCAAAAAGATCAAAAGAAAATCAAAATTTTCAAAACACATGCAAATAAAGGTTTAATGCACTAAGTCAAGAAATCAGAATTCATGGTTCTGGTGTAGGGATACGTCAGCCATCGCACTAAAACTGGACTCCCCAAAATGAAATCCAAACTCAAGACACGTAACACTGTTGATATATTGAAAAACATAGACTCTCAGTCCTTCTGGTATAACTGATCACCTTTTATACTACTTTTTCATAACCCGTCTCCCATGACATGTTCCATGACTACCCCAAACCAACCTTCCATAGGCCAGGGGCTGGTGACTAGAACCGTAAAGGATAAATCAAATAGGGAATAAATTTCCTTTTTTAACATGCACACTCACAGACAAGGTAAAAAATAATAGAAAACCATAGATAGAACTACCTATATTAAAATTAAGTACTTGAAACAATGGGAGAGAATACACGCCCAACTAAAAAGTAAATACATCAAAAAAGAAAAAACAAGCTCTAGAAGTCGTCCACTAAGAATCCTACTATAAGGGTAGGTACAACTCGTTGTCTACTATCACTCCCCCTCACTAAGTCCATCTATAACCTTCGAGCACTATCTAGTCCTGGCTCCCAAATCTCAGTCAAGCTTCCCGTCATCTGCATAAGACACAACAAGGTGCGGGTGAAACACATGTTGGGGTGAGCATGACAATACTCAATAGGGACACCGAGACCCCCAAAGGTATCTGAGAATTCCAAAAAGGAAAACCACAAAGCATGATCTCATTCAAAAAACAAAAATTAAAAGACATCTCACCCCAGGTATAAATTATGTACAAAATTAAAGATGATTAGATGTAAGATAGATCATCTTATTCTGTCGAGAGGCTCTGCTGCTGATACACACTGGATCAATAGATGATGACCGACACATGATTGTTATGTGTTTACCCACAAAGGATCACAGTGAATTGATCAACACATGATCGATAGGCACTGAACCACACAGGATCGATGATCGCTGGCCCACATTGGATCGATAGATATTGACCCACACATGATTTCTTAGTGCTAACCCACAAAGTATTGATAGTTACTAACCCACACATGATCACTATTCATTCTTCACGTCACATCCAACCATTTGATTTCTTCACAAAGTGTGGTTGATTCCGAGAGGATCTGATCCTCAAGCCATTGGTCGTACCTCAACAGCCACAAAGTCCCATGAATAATTTACCTGAAGAACTAAAATTTCATAAGGGTTCTAACGTAATAGACGGTGCATCAATAAGACGCCTGACCTGTATGTTTTATGAATTTTAGTACCGAGGTCCTGGTTGGATTTGAGTTTGTTCCAACCCTCCCATACTCCATCATTCATTAAATCCCATGTGGAGTATCTCAAATGGTCCAACTAATCCACAAGGTTCCAGTGCCATAGACGCTTCGTCAAATAGCCTTCTAGTTTAGATGATATGCCCCTTTAAGAAAAACTGGGACTAAAGACCCACTCAGACTGACCCAACCTGGTCCACTGGGCCAGGGGCTGGGCTAGATGGCCTGCAAGACCTACCTAGCCCACCTGGAAGGGTGAGGCCCACCGGGCCGCTGGACCAACCCGGCTTTCTGGCTGGATGCAGCCTGCCAGCAGGGCATGGGGATCAGCTCCTCTCCTGAATAGACTAGTCATTCGATCTCCTCCATCAGCAGCACTAGTTGGAAACACTCCACTAGACCAGTGTACATGGACCTGTAAATATCGGTACCTATAGGTGTGGGTCCTCCCTCCATCATGGTTCCAAGCAATGACCCTCCTCTGTGGCTTGGAGCCGTAGCCATCCTATGCGGCCCGCCACCCACCGTCAATGCGGCCTGCAATGGCCGACCGCCTTTTTCCACCGTGGTGCCTTCATGAACCGCTATCCCCTCATGGCTAGAGAGAGCCACCCGTTGGCTTCTCCAGTCATTGGTTCCGCCGCACTGGCAGAGTTTCCATGGGCCTTGTGTTAATCTCCATATGTCCGTTTTCTTTTTTGATTGCATCTACGGGCCTCCCGGGACGCTACCTTCACTACGCTGCCCTCAATTTTTCCTTGCCGTCGTGTTTCATGGTCACCCATGAAGAATGAAACCAAGTGAAGTTCCACAGTGGGTCTGAGGCATGTTTGGTTTGGTCCACACCCTCCGCATTAGAGTTATTACATGGTAAGAATTTAACATCATCAATGGTAGATGAATCATAAAATATTTAAAAAAAACCCAACCTCAAATATGTTGTATTTTCTAAAGGTGAAGGAGGAGAATCCATTGATCGATAGTGTGCATTGATGATCATCATTTCCCATAAATGTCTAATTCGAAAGATTAATGGCATTGTCGAATATTAGTTCTTTGTTGGAGGAAGGCATCGCCCACATTTCGTTAGAGGCGCCTCTCTTGGATCTCCAAAACCCATGCCCATGCTTTGTTTAAACAAGAGAATAATGTCTCATGTTGTGTTTAATATTATGATTCTTTAATTGACCGTAATTATTGAGTCAATTAAACACACAATCATTGTCATTAAAAAATCAATGAAACGAGAGGTTTAAGATATTAAAATTCACTTATTTAATGTCCATTATTGCACTGACGCCCCTCCACTATTGCTCAATGGTTTCCTAGAGAAAATAAAATAACCTTTCTTTATTTTATGATTTTATTTGTAAAGTCCAAAAATTTACTTTTTTGTCCGTCCCTTGGAGGTCAAAGTTAATATTTGTCTAAGAGAATCTCATCATTCTGAATTCAATAGTGCCCTCAAATTTTTAGTCCAAGCACCTGTTAAAAAATTAGAAATCACCAATCATACGTTTACTGAATGTACCTTAAAAAATATAAAAATTCCATACTCGGATCTCCTAGCCTCAGAATCACGTGACATCATTTTTCACTAATTCATAATAATCCCAAATAATTTTAATAAAATATATATTAAAATTTTAGGTCTTTACATCACCTGATCCTTTTACTAAAATTATGTCAATTATAGAAAATCCACACTTTGAGTCATATTGGTCACACTATGCATCAGATTAAGAGGAATTTTATTCCTACACAACAAAATGACTTATATATCCTTTTCCTAATGTTTCAAAACAACTGCAACATGTTTTCTTGGATTTTATTATGTAACATGTTTTATTGACTAAATTTAATGTAAAATAAAAATAAAAATACACATTTGGAGTTATACCAGTCACATTGTGCATTGGATTGTGGTTTTATTAATCCCTACACATCAAAAATTACTTATTGACCCTAATCCCCAAGAACCAAAATGTTTTAAGGCTTACGTAAAAATATTGTATCAAATTTGAAATGAACTCCATGAAAATAATATATTATTAAATTTTTTTAATTTTTTTATTACACTTATTTACATTGTTCCACCAAAAAAATATTTTAAAAAAATAAACAAAAAAATATATTTCATTATGTAATTAATTAATAACTATAGTAAAATGAATTTTTGAATGCAATTAAAAATATTAAAATAAATTATAAAAAACATATATTTTTTTCTAAAATTATATTGAATAAAAAATGAATAAATTTTTATTTAATAGGCATTTAGCCTACACTTATGATCCAACATCAATTTTGGCCAACCTAATTACATTTTTTTTTCTTTTTTTTTTCTTTTCATGAAAATAATATTTATAGAATTTTATAAGGTTGAATTTGATTATAAAAAACAGGTCATTACAAAATGTCAACAAAATAAGAATTATTTTGCAAATAAGTTCAACAATGTAGAAATTGTAATACAATTCACAACACCACACACACACACAAATATATATATATATATATATAAATTTAAATTATAGATTATGTAGGTAATATTTTGACCCATAAAATTACTTGAGTTATGATTATCTAAAAAAATTTCCACTCAAAATAATTATCCAAATCCCAAAATAGTATGGCAAAAGGTGTACCAAATTATGTATTCACAAAATCTGGTTTCACATTCACAAAATTTTGGCCTCAACATAGTCATGTTTTCAGAAGCTACGCGATGTCACCTTATATTTTTCCTGTCAACTATCTCGCTCTTTCACTATTGTTAAAGGTGATCCTTCTTATTATCTCAATGGATGAGAATCAATGACTGACCATGTTATTGGAATACCAATAAATGTTTAATGGTGATCTAAATATAATATATATATATATATATATATATATATGAGAGATATCTATTTGAAATATTTATTCACCCAAAATACTATTCATCCTAGATAAACATTGGTGGGAATTAATTTATCCACATAGTGATTTTATTTAAAAATATTGAAATTAAAAATAATTGATGAATTGAAATCAATATAATAACTAATTTATTCTTATATGTTTTAATCAACCTAATTAAAAACAATTTACAAGAAATTGAATGAGATATTTGGGGTAAACCTCCCTAAAGGGAGCTGCCTTTCTCCTTCTATCATATTATAATATGTGTACCTCAAATCTTGTGCCAAAATGGGATCTGTTGAGGCTCTTTGTCAATTCATCAATAGACACATCAAATTCGCTAGAGTTAGGCTAAGGGACTAAAATAAACTAACATTAGTGTTCAATAGAACATGATATCTTGATAATCCTAACACAAATGATTTTTAAAACAGAGAAATGTTTTTTAGGATACAGAAGAATAAATATTTTATATGAAATTATTAATTAAATATATATATAAATTAATATAATAAAATGATTAAAATTTCAATACCAAAAAAATAAATAAAACTGGACACTCGTTTTGAAGTATTTTTCAAAATCAACTTTCTAGATAATTAAACACTGTATTTAAAATCTGAAAATAACATGCATGAACATTTCAAAATAATTAATTATTTAAAATTATGATTGTGCCATAATTCAAAACACTCATAATACATACAAAATGTCGAACATAGGTAACCAACCCACACTAAGATCATCCAAATCAGTAGTTTTTTGCATATCTACTAGGTTAAATTACATTTCTAATAATAAATTTTAACATGTGAGAGCGTGTACCAATGTTTTTCTAGGTTTTGGTTATTCCAAAGTATTCCATTATTTTGGAGTATCATGAGGGTGCCACTATAGATGTTATTATCTCTCAAGATTCATTATAGATATTATTGGTTGATTCTCTTCTAGATGAATGGCATGATGGAATACGATCTGATTAATAGTTAAAGGATCTTCATACTACCTTTCTAAAATCAGTGTTCTTCCATATATTCATGAGATTATCAAGGTGGACCATAATGACGACTAGGTGCTATAGAAAAAGGTAGTGAATAATCAGGTGTTCAACCTTTCCTAAGATGGAGTTATAAGGTTTGGAACCCATATATGTGTCCCATCAACACCAGAGTTGAAGAGGGAGATTCTAAATGATTCGTATAACTCATCCTTCTCTATTAATATTGGAAGCACTATGATGTATAACGATCTAATGAATAAATTCTAGTTGAAAAATGAAGAGGGAGATTGTGGAATTTGTGTCTGAAAGGTTGGTATACTAGAAATTAGGATGAAGGATATATGTGCAATGGTATAATTCATCATTTTCCCATTCCAGTAAGGAAATAAGAAAACATAATCATTAATTTAATTCTAAGATACCCTATGATAACTAATATTAATAATTTCATCTGTGTGGTAGTTGATCGCATTAAAAAATTGATACATTTCATTTCTATCAAGGAATATTTCCCTATGGACCAACTCTCTATGATATACATTTTGGAAGTGTTAAAATTTCATGGAGTTCCACTCTCTATATTATCAAATTTACATCTATGGTATACATAATGGTTCTGGAGAAGCTTCTAGAAATCATTTTGTAAACAACTCTGTTTTAATATTTCTTATCACCCTTAAGAATATGGTCAGTTTAGGAGAATTTTGAAATCCATAGAAGAAATTATAAGATCCTGCTCAATTGATTTACATGTATGATATAATCAGAACCTTTACCTCAAAAATTTCTCATATAATAATAGATTCCATAATATCATTCATATGGAGCCATATTAGGCATTGTATGGGAAGTAGTGTCAAACTTGGACATTAGGAGATGACGTTGGAGAGTGGATTATGATCAAACATGATATTTATCATGACATTATAGAGATGTTTTAAACCATTAGTAATGACAGGAAATCCTTGAGAATTCGATAGAAGTTCCATGTTGATAATCATTTGTGATAACTTTATTATGATGTCAGAGATATGTTGTTCCTATAAATGTCCCAATATAAGATATTCATGGGGTTTTGGAAAATTTTAATCCTTAATCATAGATACATCAACCCCAATGAGATCCTTCATTGCATCAAAGATTTGTCCTATAGATTAGTACTCCCGCCTAACCAACATGCAGTACATGATGAGTTCCATGTATCCATCATAAGAAAGTATAAACAAGAACTCCTACATGTACTAAATTTAATGGTGATACCATTGGGAAAATACCATTCATATGTGCATGAGACAATAATTAAATTAGATAATAGAAACAATGTTCTATGTAATAATACAAATCACCAGTTAAAATTGTTGGAGAGAAACCAAATGTTTATTGTAGAAACATGGGAAATAGATGTGGAGATAAAGAAGAAATACCCCCAACAGTTTTCACCATAGCATTTAATATAAAATATGGATTGTGAAATTATTTATGGGGTGAATAATGGAATTCCCTTTGTTTTTAATAGTGAAAACTATTCTTATTATCTTATGTGACATGCAACACGAATCCGAAATGAACCATTATTGTTTAAATAAGACCAATATTAACTTGTTATTAAAATGGAAAGTATGAATATGATTAACTACTTTATGCAATATATATAATGATAATACCCAATATAAATATATTTATAAATATACAGAAATATGTTCTTATAAAAAAACATTTATTCTAAAAATGATTTTTAATTTTATTAGTTAGAAAATACTATTATTATTTTTAAAAGATTTAGAAATTTTATTGATAAAATTAAAATAATTTCAGAAATAAGTATTTAAATATTAAATTACTATAAAATTGTATGTTTTTTGAAAAAAAATTATTTTTCTATGAATAGTTAAAATAATATTTTTATAAATTTATGATTTTGTAAAAAAAATAATGCATACATATTTTTAAATTTAATTTCAAATTATAAATTTTTTATTTATTTTTATTTAATTCAATTAATTTCATTTAAATCATCTTTATACTTGATTTTACTAAATGTTTTTTTTTATTAAAACACTTTTATTCTAAAAACTAATTTAAAGTACATAATGTTTCTCCATATTTAAAAAATGAAATAACACATACTGGGGAAATGATTTAAATTGAACTCATAGATTATATATATATATATACTAATATATATCCATATAATTATGATTACTTGTGATATAGATAATATGATATTATCTTTTCTTAAAAAAATGAATTTCTTGAAAATTCATTTTTTGTCACGTAAGTAGGTTTATTTTTAAATTACATTCTACCCCAACTATAAGATGACAATCAAAACATGGATTAAATATTTGGTATCATCCTAATTTTTATTATCTAATAATATTACCTTAAATTTTAACCATAATGAATAGTGAAAAAATAAAAATTATTTACCATATTTGAGGTAAAAACGGGTTTATCGGGGATTTAATATAACAATATGTGAAATAAAAATGATCCAAAACATATATAATTAATATTTTATAGTGTTATTATGACATTATTTCTTATAAGGTTCAATAAATTTCCATTTAGGATCCTTTTTTCATGATAAAATCATTACGTAATTTCATTATTTTCAAAAATTACGGATGTGTCCTCTCCTCCACTTATATAAGGAAACTCACTCTCCTATTTATTAAACACATAAAAAACCCATTGGATTTCCCAATACCTGTCCAAATAACTTCCATAATTATTTCCCCTAATCTAATATGACTATAATATGATCAGAAATCAAACATACTGTGGATTATGTTGAAAATACATATAAGTGGTTTGAAGAAGAGGCAACATCCTTAAATAAGTTTTTTGTTATATTTCTTATTTAAAATAATTTATATCTTGATAAATAATGAAGATATAACATTGAATGTAACATATAAATATATGTTTTTATTTTATGGTAATGAATTACATCTATCTCCTCCTCCCTCAAATGGGAAATATAATCATTGATCTTTCGTATTAAGGACCACATCCTCTCAAATCGATTTAATTTGTTATGCATCTCCACTTATAATGGATGAAAATAATGTTTTTTTTAATTTTTAAGTATTACAGTTATGCTCTAATTATAAATCTTTAATTATAATATAAACTACACCTTCTTACATTACATTTTGTAGGGAATATGATAATATCACTCATGTTTAATGTCAATTACCGCCTTGTGAAGAGATGTGATTCATTTTTCACTTATGCCTTATATGGGTGGTAATAAAGAATAATTTTATTTTGATAAAAGTTATTAATGACATAATAAAAAATATGTAAAATAAATATATCATATAATTTCTTACTTTACCTTCCATTTAATAAATGATAATGTAATTTTGGTTAACAGGGGACTATCACCTTGTGATGTTATGTGATTCATTTTTATTACCGGATCACATGGATAGTATTTAAAAGGGTATTTATAAGAAATAATTTTTTATATATGTCATAATTATAATACTATAATTATAAAATAATACTTGTCTTCTTTCCACCACGATCATAAATAATTGGAATTGTTACTCATGTGTACATATGACATACTATTTTGATGATTGTAATGTAGATCTTTTTTCATAACCATAAATAATGGTTAGATTAAATCGTAAAATTTAAGTATAAAATTATAATTATGTCATTATTACTATTCGTGGTATTATTAAATTATAATCCCATTTACGATAGTCAATTACTGATGTGATTTTGGACATATAAACCATTTATTTTTAAAATGGGTGACATAAAATTAATTGTTTATGTATATCAACAAGGACTAGTAAACAATAAAATAAAATTAATAATAAAAAAGAAATTTGTTCTTAAGTTATTAAATAATTAACATAATTTTATGATTTAGGAAGACCAATAATGTATATAAAAAAGTAATCTTGAGGTAAGGGATCTCTCTAAACTACCCTTTCTATTTAGTTATAAAATGTTTCTCTCTAACACTCATTAACTATCCTTTTAATGTTATATAATAATTTTAAATTTTATATATATGTATCTCACATATATACCTAGCTTATTATCCATTCCATTGATGGGGAAATACTTTCTTTGTGATCATTTTTGAACTTCTTTAATTATGAAATTTCCATTGATTATGATTTGTAACATTATTATTCAACCATTTTTATTTTCATGGGTAATTATTATATTATGCTTCAGGATTGAACTCTTGTAGTGTAACACATACATCATTAACATGTTGTTATGGGGGCACCCATATATTACTCCAATACATTGGGTAATGGTTCACTCTCATGAGGTGTCATGTATGGGATTAGGGAGTAATCCTAATCCATTTTCAAACATCATCCATAGTGTGATATTGTATAGGAAATTATCATTGTCCCATTTTTTACCAGGTTATTTGTTTCTTCCACATTTCATTTGATTCCATGATCTTATTATTCTTTGTTCTTTATGTTAATCATCCATACAATTCCTCATGATCCCTATATTTTTTGAAATAATGTTACACCTTTGACTCACATATTATGTTTCCTTGTAATGATTGTTCCCTTAATGGGGTTTTTAGCCCACAAATTTATATATGCATCATCAAGGTTTTCCCATGTTATTTTTAGAGTTTAGTATATAGAATAAAATACAGATTCCATATTTTATGTTATTTTTGACATAATACGAACCTAACCATCCAATGAAACAATGCCTTGTGGTATTTGGGATTTTAATTCGTCGATAATCTTGTTTAAACTCATGTAATAATATGTGTATGAGACATGGGTCACATGAAATATCCCCTACCAATTTCATCACCAATGATACCATCAATAAAATTTTCTTATTAAATAAGATACAACATGTATAACATCTATTGGATAACATTTTAATAAGGAAAATTATATATGGTCATATAATCATTGGATCCATCAATGAAAATGATATATTAAAAGGGATTATTTAGAAACAATGATTTTGTTGACAATTATCTCATTCTAATGGAGGATCTGTGAGAAAACGGGTATGCTAATAATATGAATTTATCCAAATCAATGTTTTATGTTTAAATTTTAGGCATACAAATTTATAAAAGATTGAAATGAATTATGAAGGGTATTGGAGGATGTATTAGGGAATGTGTGGAGTGGGATCACATAGATCGTATTATTTGGTGGTCGTTTGTGTAGATTAAGGTTCTGGTTAACATCTTGCAACCAATTCTGATGGAAAATTTCATTTTGATGGAATTCTGAAATGCTTTGATCTCATTTTTATATGACAAAATAACTGTATTTTTTTGTTCTATTGATGCATTATTCATATAGAGAAATATTGTAAGGACCCAACCCTTGTTGCCCAGAGTTTGTGAATTATTTTAATACATTGGAAAATAAACAATGAATATGCATCACAAATGAATAAGAAGATTAGTAGATTTTGGAAACAAGACCCCTATATATGTTTAAAATTAAATCATGAAAGGAAAACAACACTAATTTATTACCTTATATACATCCATTCCTCCTAGATTATGCTCGTAAGTCATTCGTAAGTTATGTCTTCATATCCTGTGAAAATGAAATATTAGAAAGGGGTGAGGAGAAATTACCGGTAAGAGTATGTAATACAACATAAGATAAAATAAACATTCATTAGGAATGGTGAACAAATGAAAACACATGCCTTTACAAATAATAAACTTGAACACATTATGACATGAATATGAGTTTTGTAAATTAATTCCATAATAACACATAAGCATTGGTATTATACTAGTCATATTACCACATGAACTTTTATTTACTCGAATTATAATGAGATAAGTGAATATGCCAGAAATTCTGAAACATTTTGTCAAGGCGTCTACCAAGTCTTTGAAAAATGATTAAGGCCTCAGCCAAAACCATATATCAAATTCGAAAAGGTCTCAGCTAATTCCACATATATTTGTCTCATGAGACCTAATGATGCATCGAGGGGATATAGTAGGACCCACCTATCTCATAATAAGTCCAATGAAATCTTCATATTAGTGGTGATAAACATAAACAACATATAAATTAATACTGAAACTAACATATGAAACATAAATAACGTTTCCAGAACAATAATCATAAACCCTAATCATTTCGTGTAAATTTTTGAATGGTTTTAACAAAGAAGAACCATAGTTAAACTAATAATAAACCATTCAAATAAATATATTAGATGATATGATAGTAGAAAACCCCCAATTAAGTACATGATTCAAAAAATTATGTTGACATAGATGAAGATAATTTTAAATGAGACCATTGAAAAATCCTTGGGGAAATAATCCTTAAACATTCCAAAGTGTCCCATACCACCATGAAACATTCAAATCATAATCCCCTAGAATTTCATGATAAGAAGGAGAATATTTATATGATATAACAAAGGTCAGTACATACACCAATATTATGATGTATGTGGTGAACAAGGAATATATCTCATTAAATATAAAGTGAGATGAGATAAATCCTTTTTTACTTGGGAAAGAAGATTTATTTTGGAAAATCCTTTTTATTTTCCATGAAATCAGTTTGTAAACCTAAATATCCTCGAAAATAAAGTAATAGGACCTCAAAATTATATTTTAGGCATAAATGATGTCCCAAAGAAGTGAAATCATGTAAAAAGAGTTCTTATGATTCTTTAGAACTAAATCATTTTAGAGCATTTTAAGGAAAGAATTAAAGAGAAATTTAAAGTGGAAATAAATGTTCATTATATCGAAACCAAAAATAATCAAATATAAATATTCATGATAAAATGAGTGTTTTTATAAAAATAATGGTGGATTAAAATAGATTATGTTGTACACTTCAAATTGGGTAACAATCCGAAAAGATCCCCTGAATCGGGTTTGTATTTCAGAAATATTTTTCAATATTTCTTTTAAAAAGTGTAACTACCCATAAAATAATGAAGTATTATAGCTGGTAAAAAAATATAAAACACTTGTAGATAATTTATGAGGAGTACATAATACTACATAATACTTTCAATGAGGTAATTAGATAATCTATGTAACCCGAATAAAAATCGAGGTTCGGGTGGAAAACCCTTAGCACTTTGTAATCAAATGATTTCTATACCCAAAATTTAATAATTTTAAAATTATACAATTAATACCATGAAAATAAATATATTCATGATATGATACATCAATGGTCAGTATACATACACCATACACAAGTATTAGTAGTGAATTTGAAAAATATCACAAAAATGGACATGAGATGACAAAACCCTAAACTTATGTCAAGATGTGTTCCACTCTTTAACAAAAGATCATGGAATTTGAAATTAGACATATTAATCATTTAATTCAGATCCTATTTGACATGTATTTGGTTTATCATAATTATTTTTAATTAATTTATTCCTTTATTGATTTGTTATTACATTGAATTTCATCTTTCTGGAGTGTTTGTTTTCTTTATTTTCATAACCAATTCACTTATTCTTAACTAATGTAGTTCATGTGGAATGGATGTAAATCACTGTAATTGAAATTAAATATTATTTATGAATATCGTGTTGTGTGAATGGTCATTTATATCATTTTTTTACCTAGAAAGAGCATGAATCATCAGAGGAAATATTTATGACATTCACTTATATTATTTTAGCTGTATCTTGATTATTAGGAACTAATTTGTTCATACGATTCAATAATATGTATGTAAACTCATTAATGAAAACTAAATAGGTCATATTAAATGTATTACTATTGGGTTGAACCATAAAACTGGTTTCATGACCAGTAATTAAGGGTAAATTGAAGAATGAAACTTTGTTGTCCATGAAGGTTATAAATTGTAACCTCCTGGACGTTGATTTAGTTTATAAAATAAAAGTGAGAGAGAGAGATTAAGGTTATTAATGATGGTTATTCCACTAAAATGATATAAATCCAATATATATATATATATGATATTATATATATCATGGTCATTTGGACAGAGGAGGTGAGAATAGGATAACAAAAGAAGATAAATTGAAATGAAACTAACTGGAAAAGACATATTATTTACCTTTTGTAATAACCTCTTTGATAACCTCATTAAGGGAAGGGGTATTAGTCTTTTGTAATGACCAAGAGCATCTTTGACGTGGGTAGTGACTGGGGAATGGTAATTGGGAAAAAAATTGAGGAGATTCAAGGAATATATGAGTGATGAGAAGAGGAAGTGTGTGTGTGTGGGGGGGGGGGGGGGTTATAGCAGAGGAGATGATGATTTTTATATTTTTTTAATCATAAGTTTATTAATTTCCTTAAAAACCTGAAATATTGATTATTCCATGAAAAATAATAGTAATAAATTCATTTTAGTTCGAAACAAGTGGGATTACATCACTTATGATGATCGAAATAGTGTATTTAACTGATAATTTCTATATACAGCATATTACTATATTTCACTATTCATAAAAGATTTGTGTATTTTAGAAAAATACCAAAAATTCAACGAATCCATTTCTTTGAAATTTTGAAAAAAAAGAAATTCCATTTTTCAAAAATAATTTTATAAATATGATTAATTTATTATTTAATTAAATTAATAATTTAATCTAAAAATAGTTTTAAAACATTTATTTAATTATTCCAAAGCATAGGTATGTCATACCTCCACATGAATATTAATTATATACTATCATTGGAAATTTTACTATTCATTATGGTATATCACCGTTCATAAGGGTATGTTAATATTTATAAGGGTAGGTTCCGTTTCACCAAAAATTAAGTTTTTCTTATCAGACATCAAATAACATACTAATTGAAACCATGTATGTTAGTTGTTCGAAATTCAAAACACATAGGTGAAAAAATTATATTTACACATCTAGGATATAAATATGTGTATTTTTTTAGAGACTCAGTGTTTCATGAATTCTATAATAAGTTTATTTATAAATTATTGGGGTGTTAAATTATCCCCTACTTAAAAAAATTTCATCCTCGAAATTTGAAATTCAACTTCGAAAGTTAATGAATGATACATGAAAATTCTCCTTTTGGAAAATAACAACAAGAATATTGTTAAAATATCCTATTAATTAGAGGAATGGGAAATTCATCTGTTAATACAAAACAACACATTAAAATTGGACATCATTGTCAATGAAGCATAATCAAACCATCATGTAGTGACATTAAACTCGAAATCTCCACACAATGATCATCTAAAACCATTTCGTAAATGGATAAAAATGACAAAATATAATGATTAATCACATTATAATGATGGTATATAAATTTATAAGATGAACTTATCATTAACCCTTAATCAAAAAGAAGAAACTCTAAAATTCACATTCCAAACATGTGAATAAATTCATCATGTATCCTCTTGAAATATGGTAATAACATGAATTAAAATGAAAACCATATTGAAAAAATGAATTATTATATATTCTATAAGTAAGATACATGTTATTGGATATATTACTTAAATTCAAAAGTAATGTGAACTCCATCACTGATAGCAAATGACACTTATCGACATGTTAATAATTAGTTCAAAGGTAGTCGATACTTATCTGAAACAATCATTTCTAGATCAGTATCTCAACATCAGATATATATTATGGATTTTCATTCCTTCAATCATGTTTTTTTCCTAAAGAGTTTAAATTTCAACTGAATCACATTTCCTTTGTACCGTTCATCATAAAATCTCATATACATAATGAAATTGTACTACATTACAATCCTTACATATCTCACAATTCTTAAACCAGAACATTTATGATTTTTTTTTCAAATTTCATGATACTTGACTAGAAATATATATAATTCTACTTCATCTACGATAGAATCATAACATTATTATTATCCAAAATCATTATTTGGGGTATATTCCTATGAGGATTTGGAAATTGAGTCACATAGTATCTCATCTCATTTAAGTTGAAGCATTGAATATAGGAAAATTATTTCATTGTCATTTAATTATGATCATGGTGGCCTTTTTTCACCACACTTGAAGTATTCTACATTCCCCATCAAGTATATACCATGGTGTATCCTTCTACAATTATCACATGTTGGAAAATACATCTTTACATTCTTTCAATTATCCATGTTTTTTCCAACCAACCTCTTCTTCTTTTTCTTCCTTTAAAATCCATTGGACTCTGAGATGTCCTTACATAACTTTTCAACACATGATACTATTTTATCATATGATGAGGATCCAAGGGAGACAATATTCCTTTCGAATGATGGCTTAATACCATTAGAGATATGATCCTTCTTACTCTTCTCATCACGTGCATTGGGGATGTTCTCATTCCATCCAATATGATCCATTTCTAATAAAATACATATTATATATCTTCTTATAAAACTATGAACTCTATATATCCTTAAATATGATATAACACACATCATAAATGCAAGAAACACATACTTTGGTTACTTTAGGGTCATAAATCTTTCACAATGGATGGTAAATAAAATCTGAATTATCCTGACCATATCCCCATGAGTTTCAAACCAATAGTACATCAAGGCCCATTTTCATGTACCTGGATACCCCAGGCCAAGCACAAAACTCCTTGTAAAAGTATTGACTCCTAGGTACATCTATTCTAGAGACAAATTTACTTATTTGTATCCAGACATCTATGTATTTTATAGAAACATCAACATAATATACTCCTTACCAAAATTACAGGTTGTTCATGTTTGTTTATCCTCAAATATCATCTTACGTATTTGATCCATAACCTATGTTTTCTTAAACTAGTTCCCAAATTTTATACAAAACATCCTTTGATACCAACTATAAGGACCCGACTCCAGTTTCCTGGAGCCGATGCCTAATTCTAATACATTGGCATATTAACAAGGAATACTCATCCCAAAGGACAAAGTAGTTTAGTATATTTTGTAAACAATATACATATATAATTTCAACATTACATCATGAAATAAAAACAACACTAATTTATTCCATTAGAAACATCTATACCTCATAGATTATGCTTGCACATAATTGAAATATTTATATCATGGGAAAATGAAACATAAGAATGGGGAGAGGTAAAATGATCAGTAAGAGTAAGTAATTCAGTGGAAGATAACATAAATATACAATAGTCATGGTGAATCAATGAAAACAACAACCTTCACAAATAATAAACCTGAACACATTATGGAATGAATATGAACTGAGTAAAATAATTCCATAAAAAATTATAATCATAGGTATTATACTAGTCGAATAACCACATGCAATTTCAATTACAATATTAATAATGAGGGAAGTGAATATGTTGGAAATTCTGAAACTTCTGGTCAAGGCCTTGGACATGATGTCTAAAAATGAATAAGGTCTTTGCCAAAACCATATATCAAATTTAGAAAGTCCACATCCAATTCCAAATCTATTCATATCATCTGAACAATCGATTCATAGAGGGGCTATAATGGGCCCCAACCATCACATAATATGCCAACTGAATTCTTAATTTCACTGGGGATAAACATAAACAACATAAAAAATCATATTGAAACTAACATATGAAATGTAAATAACATTCCCCGAACATTTAGCATAAACACAAACCATTCCATGTAAACCGGTGAATGGTTTTATGATAGCACATCCGCAGTCAAAATAGTCATAAAACATTCAATTAAATATGGTATATGATATTATATTAGATAATCCTAGATGATGTACAAGATTTAACAATGGACATTGACATTGATGAAGATACAAGAAAATGATACCATTGAAAAATCATTGAGGAAATAATCAATAAACATTCCAATGTGACCCACACCACCATGAATCATTCAAATAATAATCCCTTATAATTTCATGAGAATAAGTAGACTTTTTATATGATATAAAATAGGTTTGAACATACAAAACAAGTAATAAGTATATAGTGAAAAAGGAATATATCTCATAAAAGATAAAGGGACACGATAAAAATCATTTTTACTTTGGAAAGAATAATTTTTTAGGAACATCATTTGTATTTTCCATGAAATCAGTTTTTAAACATTAATATAGTAGAAAATTAAATACAAGGACATTGAAATTATATTTTAGGAATAAATTATGCCCAATTGAAGTGAAATCATGTAAATAGAATTCTTGTGATTCTTTAGAAATAAATCATTACAGATAATTTTAAAGAAAGTTTAAATGATAATTTTAAAGTGGAAAGACATGATTTTTCTATTAAAACTAGAAATGATACAAGATCCTATTTAATGATAAAATTAATGTCATTATAATAATAATGGTCGATTAGAATAGATTCTATAGTACACATGAAAATGGGTAACAATTCCAAAATCTCCCTTGAACCTGTTTGTATTTCAGAAATAATTTTGAAAGTTACTTTTAATATGTGTAAATACTCATAAAATAAGTAATTATTCTGATTGTTAATCATATATAAAATAGTCACACCTAATTTATGAGGAGTACAGAAAAATACATAACAATTTCATTTAGGTAATTAGACAATAAAAGTAACAAAAATGAAAATGGAGATTTGGGTGGAAAACCCTTACCACATAGTAATCAATTGATTCGTATGACCCAAAATTAATAATAGTAAATTGATTTTTTGAATACCATTAAAATAAATATATTCACGAGATGGTACAAAAATGGTAATTATACATACATGATAAACATGTATTATTAGCGAATATAAAAAATCTTACAAAAATAAATGTGAGATGAAGAAACTCTTACCTTAAGTCCAGATGTGTTATGATCTTGAAATTAAGGTCATGGAATATAAAATTATTCTTATTAATAATTTTTTTGAGAAACTATTGTAACATTATTTATTTTATCATAATTATTTTTATATCATTTATTACTTTATTGATTAGTTATTTTATGGTATTTTGTTGTTCCAGAGTGTTCGTTTTAATTATGTTCTAATCAGTTCACTTGTTATTAATTAATAGAGTTCATGTGGAATGGATGTAAACCTACAGAATGGAAATTAAATATTATTTATGAACATACAGATTTTTTAATGATCATTTCTATCATTTGGTTACATGAAAAGAGGTTGAATCAATAGATGAAATATTTAGGAAATTCACTTTGATTATTTTAGCAGTATCTTTATTATTAAGATCTAGTTTTTCATATGATTTAATAATATGTACGTATACTGGTTCATGAATATAAAATAGGGTATAATAAATATATTAAAGTCTGGTTCAACCATAAAAATGGTTTCATGACCAGTTATGAGGGATAAATTGAAGAATAAAACATCCTCATCCACGAAGGTTATAAATTGGAACCTCATGGACGTTGATTTCGTTTATAAAATACGATAGAGAGAGTAAGGATATTGATGATGGTTCCTCCACCCACATAATATAATTCTAATAAATATATTATAATGGATATATCATGGTCATTTTGATATAGGAGGTGAGGATAGGATAACAAAAGAAGATAAATTGAAATGAAATTAAATGAAAAAGAAAGATGATTTACCTTGTGTTATAAACTCTTAGAGAACCATTTTAAAGAAGGTGTTTTGGACTTTTGGAAAGAAAAAGAGATTCTTGGACATGGGGCATGACTAGGGATTGGTAATTGGGCATAAAGTTGAGGAGATTCAAGGATTAGATGAGTGAAGAGAAGTAGAAGTGATAGGGGATTTTATAGTTGAGAAGAGGAGGCTTTTCATAATTTTTAATCACTACATTATTAATTTCCCTCAGTACTAGAAATAATGATTATTCCTTGACCAATAATAGTAATAAATTCACTTGATTTAGAACCAAGTGTTGTTAAATCACTTATGATTCCATAAATAATGAATTTAACAGATAATTGGTATATTCGGTATTTTACCATTTTCACTATTCAAAAAAAATTCATGTATTTCAAAAAAATTCCAAAAATTTAACCTAACCAATTTTCGATGGGTAGAATCCCAAAATGAATTCCATTTTTCAAAAATAATTTTATAAATATGATTAATTTAATATTTAATTAAACCCATTATTTATTCTAAAAAAATTGTTTTAAAACATTTATTTACTAAATCCAAAACATAGGTATATCGTACATCTATTGAATATTATTTGTATACTATTATAGGTAAGGTTAATATTCATTCATGTATATCACTATTCATAAAGGTGTGTTATTATTCATATGGGTAGGTTACTATTGACCAAAAATTATCCTTTTCTTATCGGACTCAAAATAACATGCTAATCGCAATCGTGTATGTCAGATTATTGAAATTCAAAACACATTGGTGGAAAAATTATGTTTACATGGATTGGTTATAAAGAAGTTGTTTTTATTGGAGACTCAGTGTTTCATACATTCTATATTAAATTTATTTGAAAATTCTTGGGGTGTTAGAAATATTGTGTCCCTAATGTGGTGGAAGGAGAGATAAACATTTTAATGTAGTATGGTCAATGGATTTGGGAAAAACCATGGGAGGTATTTTTTAATGGTGGAAAAGAGGCAAAGGGATATAGATAAACTCGCTAAGGATTTAGGCATGATATATGTTCCTGATCAAAATAAATTCATTAGGACGATACTGTATAATTATATTATAGACCAAAAATACATATGTTGCTAAAGGATTAAGATATTTTAGCTTCCCCAATTGTTTATAGTGGTTTCAAGAAGAAATTTTTATGGACATGTTAAATTTCCCAGGGTGAACACGAAAACTAGAACACACTTTCCTGAAACTATTGTGGGAAAAACAATAATTAATTTTAATATAAAAATGATATTTTTTGATGCTTCTGACCTGGTGGTCACTCTGATTTTTGATCCTCATTTCTCTCCTCCATGTTAGGTGTGATTCAGAATGAGACTATGAAAAATAGCCTAAAATCCATCAGATATGAAGGATGATAGGTCAAGGGGAACTCAGTACTGGTATTTCAATAGTGGAATCCATCTACTCTAAAATAATCATATAGGATCCAAATGGTATTGAGTTATACTCTAGAAGGTGTAAAATATATGGGATGGATCCATTATTGATTATATAGAAGAAGACACTATGGTGATCTAGAACTTCCCATCACAATGAAAATGTTATTCGTGAAATTTAATGCGCTTGGAATTACACTATAGTATAGACACATCGACATCAAAATATGAATGTTCCTCTGATATGATTTTTTTTCTAAAAACATATTTTATATTAATTAAATGTTTAGATTATGAATTTTTTTTTCTATGGGTGAATTGGTTTCCTGAAATGGTCACTCTAGTGGTTTGTGACTTCTTTGGAGGGAGGATATATATTTCAGGGTCAATAGTTTCGCTTTGAATCACATTTCATCCTATATTAAACATCATGATTCCCTTACATGTGAGTTTGTGGGTTTATATGAGTGCGCATCATAGAATGATATATGACTGTCTTGATAGATTCTCAAGTCATTGTAGTACAATCTATATGAGATCTTATAATAGGTGGGGAAATTAAAGATATATTGTTCCAGAATGAAAAGTGGTGGGGTAAGAGAATGCCATGTCATTTGATGTTCAATTTACTACAAGCAGTCTTTAGTATATCTATTTCGTGTCTAGGACACATAGTCAAATCTTTTACCTGTTTTCAAAGGAAGAATGTATTCTCATAATAGATCATTTTTAATGTTTTCTTTATGTTAGTTAAAATGGATCAACAATTAATGTATAGCTTGATGTCCTATATTTCTCGCATTGTATCAGATCACTTCCACATCCCCATTAAATTTTTTTCATGCTCCAGAAACCCTAGATATAATACTATCAGTAGGATTGAATGTTTTTAAAATACTAAGGTGGATTTTCAGGGGTTTAACCATTCACTTAGGACATTGTGGGAGTCTGATGTCAATAATAAAATCTTTCCTCTTGATTCTATGGTAAAAATAAAATGTGATAACAAAATAAACCACTCTAACTTCCAATGTGATTCCATTGAATGTGGGCTAAATGAGCACTACTCTTAGCCACCATAGATGTAGTGATATCCAGAATTTCATCCCAAGAAGAATATTTGGATGCAACCCTAAAATTGGGAAATACTTACCGACAATGCATTCATATGTTTCCCATCTTAAAGAAAATTATTCCAATATAATTTACTTCCTCTAAAAAGATTTTGTGAGTTTCCGTAAGAATAATATCTCACATCCCTTTAATCATGATAGTAGAGTTTCTTTGAATTATAAGGTGACTCATGCTCTTATCTTTCATTTTTTGAAGATATTTGTTGAGATAGGTAATCATACATCTCTATGGATATCACTTACTATATTAAATAGTGTTCCATACAAGGACATGTGGCTCCACCACTAATATTAACACATCTGTTTCCACCTCCCAGGATTCCCTAATCCTCCAATATGTCATCCTTCCTTTTAATCTTCCCATTAAAAATTTTAAAAGGTGGATTTTATTCACACACACAATACAATGAAGTCATTAGGACTCTACCTCATTACTGACACCCCATACCCCAATCCACCCCAGATTCCCATTCCTAATTGTAATCTGATTTAAATTCCAATTGAATTTCCTCCCCAATTTCTTATTCTCCTCCCCATATTCCATCAAAACCATCCAATAGATTCCTCACATGAATCCTCTAATCTCTCTTCCTCTCAAATACCCACATTGCATTTCTAATTTTCATCGGAAAATACACATTATTCGCCCAATTTTTTTTCATGGTAAATACATATTCATCCTCAACAAATCACCACTTACCATACCTAATTCCTCCAAAAATACCAAATCCAACCCAAGGTAGTTAAAAATTACCATTATATTTTCATGATAGAATTACAAATGCCATGCTGTCATAGTGAATAAAAAAACAAAAAAAATAAAAAATCAAAACCACATACAAAACATAAAATACCAATGACCGAATAATGAAAATTTTATTATTTATATTCCCTAAAGTTAATAATCATGATATAATCACAAAAAATCTCAATAACAAATCTAATGGTAAATTGACTATCATGTGTCCATAGGTAGTTGCTATGAAAATTTATAGCATTCTCCATCAACCTGGAAATGCAGGTCAGATCTCCATTAATGGAGGTTCAAGATCACAAAATTACTAATGAAAAATTAAACACAAATAAATAAATAGAAATTATAGTTTCTAACATCATTTTAGACTGTACATGTTGTTATTGTATTTTTTGAAAATATAAGATTATATCTATCCAAAATAGATTTTATAATTAATGGAATCTCATAAATAATGTGATGTGGTGATTTGAAAATATGTTTAATGTCACCGAAGGTTCTTTATTAACTATACATGTTTGATATGGTCAAAGTGGTGTTTTAAATATGTTGTGTTAGAGTTTTTCTCATCCAAAAATTTGGTTTTACTGATTGGAGGTGTAGGAACCAAAAAAAAATAAGTTTATAAGTCATATACAATTAGAGATAATGGAAGGAGGATGGTGGAGTCCAACCAAATCATATTGCCCAGGTTCCATGACTTTCGTGATTCTGAATTTCACATTGGTGTAAGACCATGACATGGAGAAGATTATGTTATGGTAAAGGTTTATTTTCATAAGGTTTATCTCATAGTAAGGGGACTGGTAAAAATAGGTAATTAAAAACCAAATGTATGACTTATGTTATGGTCAAATGTGACATCCATATATATAATAAAGGTAACCCTATAATATCGAAGTAATGTAAGGGTATTTTCATGGTTACTTGAGATGTGTAAATGGAATGGATGACATTTGTAAATATATTCTAGGGATTGTAATACACATTCATAAAGGATAGAGGAGTATACCTCACTAAATAAGGTGTTTCAATCAATCATTGAAAGCATCATTGGGAGTAGAGTTAATTATACCCATAGATAAAATATTGTGGATTATCTCAAGAAAAAATCATCCATATTAGACCACCACAAGATTTTACATGGTCTCGTTGTTTGTGATATTTACCATGAAAAACAATGATCCCTAATTCAGGAGGGGATCTGGTCATGTCGATTTTCATGCATTGATGTTTTAGCTAAAATAATTGTTCTGGATCGACAACACTATGAAGCATGGTGTTTTGGTGTTGGCTGTATGCTAGTATAAAATGGGATTTTAATCATGGAATAAAGCTGGTAATGATGGAATTTCATGAGATAAGTTGAACTGCATGCTAGAGGACTACAACAGCATGGTTCCCTCACTGAAGGAATTTTGATAGGCATGACATCATATTTTTACCAGGAGAATATTGAAAATGTCTATAATCCATGGTTAGAATAATTTAAAATTTTGTTTCTCTTGATGGGTAGCCTCATCATGGTGTGATATCATGTTAAATGAAATTATTTGGGCATTTCTCCTGGATAATAATAGAAAAAATTGTTGCAATGGTGGTTATGTCATGGTGATTGTGAGTGGGTAAATGGAGGAGTCCTAGACAATTTAGATATTTCATGAACCAATATTTAATGGCCCTATGATCATTTTCTTTAAATTTAAAACATAATTCATGCTAATTTAAATGGATTTATAATGGATTTTATGTTTTATAAATTATAAATCAATAACTATCTATTATGAGAAATAAAGATAGACCAAAAAAAAGTTATATTCATGGAGATCGACATGAATTTTAGAAATCAAGGATTTGATGGGAGCTTATTTAAGAAGTTATTCTCAGGTATTATCTATACTAAACTATAGAGGGTGATTCATATATTAAAAGTTTTCTAGTTTACCAATAAAATTGAAATCTTTAGGGACAGAAAATTGTGAGAATTAAAAATTCAAAATTATATGGAAAAATAAATCTCATATTGAGTATTTTTTCTCCAATAAAAGGATAATAAAAGGAAGATAAGTAGGATGACACTATTATTCATTAATGATTCTTGTACATCAGATAAATTTAGAACCAAACACTATCTTTAAGACATGTATTCCATGATTTAGAGGAGGATAATTATGCTACGGGGATATTTTTGGGAATATAGAAAAGGGATTCAAGTCATTACAAATGGAATAGAGTTTTTGATTTGTTTTTGAAGATAAAGAAGTTTTTTTAAAAACAATTCACAATATATATTTTTGAAGGAGCATAAATGAGGACTAAAAATGCATCTACTTAGAATAATATTATTCAAGTGTTACTAAACATATTGGACCTATATGTCCTTAAACTGTGGTAGACGTTAACATCTATAAATCATGGGTGATCTTCCCCAAAGCAGAATGTAAAGAATAAAAATGGTTAAGATAGAAGTTATATACACAATTAGGGGTACTAACACCTATGAAATAAAAAATTGTAATAATATTTAAAAAAAATGTAGAATGAATAATAATAAAATAAATTATCACATAACATACTATCCAAATTCCTAGCGATATAGAATAAATGTTCGACCTCTAATCTTAAACTACATTACCACTAGACATCATCCTACCAAGAGACTATTAACCAATTATTTTAGAAACAAAAAAATTCTAAAAAAATTAAATAACCAAAATTTATTCATTAATAAATTTAATTTAAGGTTACAAGATCACCCCTTTTCTAATATTTTCTATTTAATCCTTTAAATTAATATTATCCATGTAGCCTAAGATAAGAATTAAAAAAGTGTATTTCATGGAAATAAATAAAGATATTCCACATTTTCACCTATCATAACAGTTTTACAACCCTTTCTATCATATGTAAAAATTATTTTCCATAACAAAATATTATATTTAATAATATTACAATGTATAAAATTAAAAACAGCAAAAATATATATTGATAAACAAGGAACCTGAGGTTTTAAGAAAACAACATTAATAAATAATTCATCTACCAACAAAAAAACCACTAAAAACCAATATTCAAAAATATAACAAAATAAATCACCTCATCCCACACTTTTGAGTCACAAGAATGATGATATTTCAATATTTCCAGATTTCATGGTCTCTAAACTCTTCATAAGGTTAATGAATCATGCCAATAAAATCATGAACGTTCATATTAATGAAAAGAAGAAGACTGTACACATAAAACCATAAATAGAAAAAGCAACCGAGGTTCCAAGAACTTAAATTTCACAACTAGTGGTGAAAAATAATGGAGACCTATATAAGTTTACACTAAATGAGTAAGAAATAGATATATTTAGAGATATGTGATGTTTTTAATGAATTCATATCATTTCTCATAAATTATTTTAAATTTATAATGGCTCAAATCAAGATCTCCTTTCAAAGAAAACATCTACCAATTGTTAGTATGAGATAAAAAATCATTTTATTTCAAAAAAATTCTATGTAATATACTCCATAAATCAGAAATTGCATTATTTGTGTTGCCAATAAAATCTCATATCATCAATATTGATCTATATTTGATTATAGATGCAACAATCCAACTAAAATCTGTCATAATTTGTCTAAATATCAAGTTTCATGTGTGAAAATATCCATTTCAGGTGTCAATGTAGATGTAAAGCACATATTCTTTTAAAAAGTGTTTAAAAAAATGTATAAATTTTTGATATGTATAACCCATCAAAGTGTAAGATAATAAGAAAAATCCAGAGGTACAGGATGTGATAAGTACTATACCTTCATAGTTTTAGTAAATAAGAATAATAAAATCCTTGATGTAATAATGGAAAATATGAGAGTGAACTAATGGAAAAATAATATTTATAAACATGTTATTAGTATTCATATTGTCAACTCACATATGTAGAAAAGAGAGTAAAATACGATTGTTTTGGGATTCTATCAAATCCATGCATCCCCTTTCCTTACAACATTTTCAAGACTAGCCCTGCCTTAAAATCATTAAAGAATAAATATGAATTTAAATTATATAATTTATATAAAAATTTAATAATCCAAAAAAATGGTTCAAATAACATATTTAAAATCTCTTAGGAAAAATTTAATGGAAAAAATACCGTGAAGAAGCAATAAGATACCATATTTGTTGATTCAAAACCATCAATATATCGAAACCTATTTATGAAACTATTTATAAAAAAAATCATATATAACAATTAAAGGACAAATCAAATAGAGCCCAAAATAATAAAATATTCCTTATTCAAAAAAACAATCATATATATAAATAATAGATTCTAATGTTACATAATACAGGTTTCAGAAGATAAAAAATACATAATAAAATTTGATAAATAAATTTATACCCTTAAAAAAAGATAAAACAATATAGATTTAATAAATATTATATTCAAAATTTATATATAATGGTGGAAAATTTACCTGAGTTTTTGAAACTTGTTATAACGTGGGTTCCTACAACAAGAACCCAAGAAAATATAAGACGACATACTATAAGGAAGAATAAATCCTTTGTAGTGTATAAAATTATCTACATAATGATGTTAGGGAAGTATTGAATAGTATTGTATTATTATAGATATATAATCTTATTATTGTTGAGGTTGGGAATAATTTTATCATAATCACCAACATCCATATGGGGGGATTGACTTCAAACTAGTCTATGATTTATCACATTAGAAAATGGAAGTCTCTTGAGGGAAAGAAAGAAGTATATGACTTGGATTCTAATGGTATCTTTTCAGAAACTCAGTGGGTTTTCACTAATATTGAATCCCTATGTCTTGTTGTAATGATGTGGTTTGTGGTGATTACAGTAGGGTTCACAATTTTAGACAACCTTGAAACTTTTCTCACATGTACTGTAAATATATAATTTGATAAAGTGAGTAGGTTTATGGAAAATCCAGGAAAACACATTGGAATGATTTGAAGTGGATAAGGAGAAATATATTTATGAAATCCATAATAGTTTTGAATTTTTGAAAATGTTTAAATGATAATATTCAGTAGTTTACATATGTTTATTATAACAAATATATATATTAAGATATTGGTGATATGTATTTTCTGGGATTTGCAGGATTAAAAAATCATAAATATATCATGAATTTTAGTGTTCAGTTATATAAAATAAAATTAAAACATATAGAGTAAACTAAATATTTTATGTAAGCTTTATATCTTAATGATGTACTGTGAGAACAAGAGTTTTCATATTTCAATATTTATTGTGATGAACAAAGTTCTCTTCACTTATCTAAAAATAACATTTTCCATAACCAGTTTTAGTATTTTTTTTATTAGGTTATATTTAATTAATGTAATAATAATGAATTGGAAGGCTTAAATAGATAAAATAGGAAATGAGGAACTAATTTAAGAATTATCTAAACAAATAAGTAAACATATCAACTAGTAATACGAATAATTAGACTAATGTGTAGGTATTAAAAAATAGAAAATAGGAAAAAGGATATATAACATCAAAAAATAATGACAAAATAATGTAGTTCCCATTTCCGATCATCCTTAAAATGAAACATCATGATATCATCAAATCAAAATCACAATAACAAAGGTAGTTATAAAATGATTGTGGCATTTTTATCAGCAGTCAATACAAAAATTTCTAGCATGATCCATCATCCTTGAAAAGTAGATAAGATATCCATTAAGGGTGGCTCATGATCAGTTAAAGGATAGATAAAAATAAAATACAAATACATTAATGGAAAACCAAACAAAGAGGGAGTTATTGAAGGGAAGGAACAATGTTAGAGTAACCCTTCCACTAGGGAATATTTTCATTACACTAAGCATGTGGAAATTATTTTGAACTTACCATATTGGATAGAATCACCACATGAGTGGTTTATCAATGGTTGAATATGTATAATGAATTTTTCTCATGTAATAATATCATGGGTTACAATAAAAATAATTTTAGAAACATTAAGAATTCAGGAAAATGGGTTTACAATTGAGGAAAAATGGTGATAGTTTCGGTCATTTAATTCATGAGGTAATAAATATAGTACTTAATGCATAATTTGAGAACATATATAAATCCCAAAACATATAAAAACAATTAATTTCATAATTATCAATACAGGATATACCCTACCTTAACAAAATCTATCAACATTGATCCACGATAATTATGCATCGAGTGAACCAATGTCAAACCCCAAATAAATCCATAAGAAATATCCTAGATTCTGCAATATTATATAAACCAACCCAAAATTATTCAAAAATGGCTATATACATGAATACACACTTCTTCCACTATCATAGCTAATTAATATAAAAATTTCATGAAAGAAAAATATAAAATAACCGCAAATTATGCAACGTTACACAATAGAAACCGAATATGGTGATGATGGAATGAAATATATACTAATTGAGTAAGAATATAGTAAAGGATAAAATAAACAATGTTTCGTATTAACACATAGTAGTTGAACACTTATTAAAATGAATTAGATAACCTAAAACATAGAAAAAGGATGAAAATCAGTTAAGAAACAATCTAAAAGGTGGAGTTATATTTACAAAATAGAGTGGAACAACGAGAAGAAGAATCCCCTTTAAGGGGAGCTAAGGTAGATGCTGAGTAATTATCATCAGAGGGGGGGGGGGAGGATAGAATATGCGGAGTCAAAGAAGGGAAGGGCGAGATCGGTAAATGTGGAGGTGGGGGGAGTCATGAATGAGAAGCTGGATCTGCAGATTGGCGGCGGTGGTGACCAGTGGTGCAAGAGATATTCAGTTCAGTGGTGATAACAGGTGAAGAGGGTGAGAATGAGGGTGTACAATCAATGGAGTTGGGGGGGGGGGGGGGGGTGGGTGCTAGCATGGTTGGAGGATTGGGGGTGGGTTGGGGGTAGGAATCAGTTATACAATGATGGAAACATCTAGCTTATGGCGAGGGATCCATAGTGACGACATGGTTAGTGATCCATGAGGCAGCAGCTAGCTTAGGGATATCTTGGAAAGGATGATACAGAGATAATAGAAATGATATTGAGAGGAAAAATTGGTTTCTCATGATTGGAAAGATAATTTTAAGGGGAGAGAAATGTTAATGGGAGAAATGGAGAGAAACAGATTTCTCTCCTGCTATGGTTTTTAAATCACCCCAAAATTTGAATGATTTGGAACGAAATGATGGTGGAAGCTTGTTAATATTTTAAAATTCCAATTTTATCACTATTTTTTATATGTATCACAAAAAATATTCTTTTTCTTTTCTTTAAAAAATATTCACCAAACAAGATGGAGTGAAATCCAAATAATTTATTTTCTTTTACTATTTTATTGATCCATACACAATGATATAAATCACAATCATTTAATATCTTTTATTTTCTTATATTAATTACAAAATAATTTCTTATATTTTACTAAAATATCACTAAACACTGTGTCAGGGTGAGGGAAAAACAATGTATTTTTGGTTGGGGTCCGAGGATTTTTTTGAGAACAACAACCGCATTAATAGGACTCTATTTATAAATGTCTTTGGCGGTCGCCCATTCCTACAAAAAGTGGTGGGAAAAGTATGTTTTTTTAAGGAATATTCATGGAGAAGAGATCATGATTCAGTTATTATATTTGGATGAACAATACATTCTTATCTAAGAACATACTATAATGAGATGATTCAAGAATGATGATCATGTGGATGAATGTGATTATATTGGTAATCTGGTGAATTAATTTCATATATTTATGTTGAACTATTTCGAGAATTATTTGTGCAGTTAATCATTATTATAAAATGAGTGGGTAGAGAAAAAATGTAGAAATACGTATTTGTGGTGGGTTATTTACAACTGGGACTCGTCACAAATTGGCCTTCAATGAAAAATGCATCCCAAAAGGTATCTTTTACGATGGGTCATATCAAAAAATATATTTTCTGATGGGATGGAGGCCCCTTGAAAATAGTTTTTTTGGGTTTATATAATAAAATATTTCTGATCATCCATGATACTTGTTACAAATAGGTATTTCTGATTGGCCACAAAACACATAAAAAAAGTAATTGTGATGGGTTCTAGTCCAGTCACAATTAAGAATAAAAATAAAAAAAATAAAACTAAAAATAAAAATGAAAAAAAATAAAATCATCAATATTATTTTAAAATTTATATATAAAAAAAATTTAACATCTGAAATAATAAAAATATTATACAAAACTTTTTAATTTAAATTTAATTACAATAAATGTAGGCATAATGTATTAATCAATGTGGAGGTGGAGGGTATTATAGTGGGGGAGGGGAGGGTCATCAAGAAGAGGAGGGGGGAACTTTATATCTACCCCCTGAGCCAACCGTTGCATATAATCTATCATTTTATCATGTTGTTTCTACTTCCATCATCACATGTCATCCTCTTGCAGATGGTGTTGTTGATAGAGCTCTTCCTTCTCCCTATGCATTGTATCTATAACCTCAATCTGAGCTCACAAATGCATCTCATTTTGTGCAATTGATGATGTTGACACTACACAAGATCCCCTTGAGATGGATGCCATCCACGTAGTAGTTCCATAAAAATGTTCACACATCAATTAATAACTGATACGAAGAACACATTATAGGCTTCCGAAGAAAAATACAGATGTACCAAATGAAAAAATATCAATGAATCAACATCAAATTAATTATTTAATCTTTTACTGAATGAAATATTGGTTTTGTTCAAATAAATCAAAGATGATGTGTTTTTTGAAATAATCACTGTAATATGAGTGGAAGTAGGAGATACCTTAATAGTTTAATAGGAAAAACTCCAGATATACATTTATGGGCTTCTTTGTACCTAGACTAACCACATTATGGACGAATAAATAACCACTCATTTCACTGTAATATATGATGCAGTGATTTTTCTAACATATCATGTTTTTGACGATTTATTTTTAAATATTATATATATTATTTTCGATAAAAGGTGCTGAGACAGAATTCTATTATAATCCCTATTGTTCCCAGAATAAATGTTTTGAAATATATTAAATATATTAAATAGAATGCGCATGCGGTTTTACAAAAAGGGTGGAATAACTCCAAGACGGGTGTTCATATTGGAAATCAAAGGGCACTGTTGAGTTTAGAATGGTGGTTTTATACTATGCCTAACTTATCCTTGGTTAGCACAGGTCTATTAGGAAAAAGTTGTCATGGGGGTGAAATTAATAAAATAAATTAACATAAAAATTTATTTTATTTTGTTCAATCCGGCGACATGATTCTTTTCAAATATAAAACTATGGAAATCATCTTAGGATAGGATGCTAAACACCTTGGAGACCAAGACAGTACTGTAGTAGAGCAATCTTGACAGATGATAATGGATCAAATATAGAATGTGTATTGTCACACCAGTGGAGTTAGAGGACCTGTTCAATGACAACAACATATTTTATCCTCATCATCGATTAACCCAACCTCCGTGTATCATGTTTTTTATTGTAATATTCCTCCCAATCATAATCTAAGACAAATGTAGATCAATTAAAAGAACATGAATTGATAGCTTCATCATAGTTTTATTCCAAATTGATGGATTTTTTTTGGATCATTGATTTATCCCGCCTCGTTCATTGTTTCTGTAATAATGAATTGAGGCCAAATGAAAAATGAGAAAGGTTTGTTCTTCAATTTTATGTTTTGTGGATTTCTACCTCTTTTCTAAAGATGTTCGTCATGGGTAATTTGTTTTGGACCATGGTTTGATGAATATTCAATATTATATCATTGTGTGACCATTATTTTTCATAATAGATCGATACCGCATGTGAGATTCATGATTAGTGATGTGATCAATGTACGATGATGCTGTTAGAGTAGATTTGCAGTATCTGTTCATCCCAGTAATGATGTACAACAACATATCGCTCCAATGTGAAGATTTCTAGGCATATATTAACATAAAATCTATAAATTATAAATTTATTGGTTTGGGAGAACCCCATTTTGTATGTCTTGGCTAGATCAGAGGTTTTGGCGGTGCACAGATCGATACGGATGAGATCCATGAAGGATCTGGAAAACCCGGAGCAAACCAACGTATATTTTGGGATTACATGCCATGTGGGACCCCTTACATGTAGCTCTATGATTCCAAATGATTTTAAGGATCACACAACGTGTGTCCCATATCACACGAGGTGTGATAATCCTTTGTTGACTCAATGAGTACATCGGAAGTACCCAGACACGTTAAAGTAAAAGGGCTTAAACATGTCATGTACTCCAAAAGAGACAAGGCCATGATACACAGACTGGGTACCATGTGTCTCTAAATTTCATTTATACTCTTCTACACACCATGTATTAGGAGGAATTATCTCATGGGAGGCTCTTCTACAGAGGCAGGACTTATGATAGTTTGACACACAGTGTACCCCCTAGTACACGCACCATGTACTCCTTTAAAGAGTGATTTATTCTTTTTTATTCTTAGTTTGGACCATTATAGTATGAGTTCAATCCCGTGGTCCTTTTCTTTTAGTGTACAATGTAACATTACTTCCAAATATTTATATTGTGATCCCTTATAGATGTTGAGTCTCATATTGAGTTGTGTTGTCCCTCTATGAGATAGGAGTGTGATACTTTATCAACCCTAGTTAGAGTTTGGGAATGAGCATAACTTTTCTATATAGGGTGTTGATCCTCCATATTGTAGTCTATATTTATTGGGTTTGTGGATTCATTATCTCAAGATCCCCTATAAAGTTGGTCAATCGGGATTGGGTTTGTGGTGTCACCCCCAGTGGTTTTGGGCGTGACACCCTATCTATGTATCAATTACTACTTAGGCTTGTACATTATCTTTTGGTGGGGCCCGATTTGGTAGACTTCTTTTTTGAGCGTCCCTGATGATAGCGTATCTCATGGAGTGAGTTCTCCTAGAAAGTCCATTACATTGAGAATAATCTGGTGGCTGGTAGTTATTTATGACCGCCTGATGGCATGGTGTATCAACAAAGTATAACTGAGTTTTTTTCCTATTCTAAATTTATTATTAAGTCTTGTATTATGCTTACAATACTTGGTGTGTTTTTATTAGTGTTTTAAGGGTTTCATATTGAGTGTTATTATAATCACCCCTACATGGACTTGGACCGAAAATGTAGTGTCTTATGGAGACGACGAACCTTTTGACTATGTCTTGGGAGGATTGGGAGTGGGTGGATAACAGCTGGAGATTGATAGAATAAGGTGTTTACATGGATCATACTATTGACTTAGTACTCACCCATAGAGTAGGTTAGACAGTGTTCAGTTTCCATTGGGCTTTTCTTTGTCCCCTATTCTGTTTTTAGTACATTGCTGTGATACTATGTTGGGGGATCTTAGATGTATGCATGAGTTTTTGTTGTTGTTTTACATTTCATAATTGTGGATATGAATATGAGTGTGCATGTACATGTAAATTAGGATAATGCTTCCCATTTGTGGGACATGTTTACTTGGTGATAGTCACCAGTCCCTGACATATTAGAGGCAGGATTAGGGTAGTCAAGGGTCAGGACCCTCTGGTACATGTTTAGATAGAGTGTTATTAGTTTAGTTAGTTCTACTTTAGGACTGGGGGGCTATGAGATTGGTTTGGGGAAACAGTGTTACGTGTTTTGAGTTCAGCTTTCAGGACATGGATTCTAGTGTTGGTGTGACGACCGATGTATCCTTACAATGTCACATGAATCATGTGACACCCAATTCATTAAAATGTTTACATTTTATAAGAAATAATATATTTTTTTTCGAATTCTTTATACAAGAAGATAATCTTTTTCTATATAGATCACTGAATTAGCTTGTGTTACATGTAGGAATGATTTTTACCGCCTTTTATTGGAGATCATTTTTTAAAAACAAATTTGAACACTTTTATGAATTTTCTTTTATAAAATTAACATCATTATATAATTTAAAAGTGAAAATTTGATTAGGGATAATTTATTTTATTTTTCTAAGAATCATTATTTTTTGATGAATAGTAAAAAATACTGCAATTTAGCAAAAAATCACCTTTTCATTTAAATAATTAGTAATGATAAATTATGTTATAACGTTTTTATAGAGTCAAATTAGATCAATTATACATTTATATATATAATTAAGTTCATTAGAATCAATTTCATTTTGAAATTGAATATAAAAATTGAAAAAATATGTTAACATTTTTTACAACTTTAATACACTTTATTTCGCGCCATCTGTAGGATTAGGGTTAATCATAATTTTCCCACATTGGTGATTTGAATTTTGAAAATATGACATGAATGTACATTATTATAATGATATTTTTGGTATAATAAAATCAAAATAATTTTTTCCAAAAATATTAATTAAAGTGATTAAAATTATTTATGTTGATTAAGGTAAAATTAATCTTAATGAGGGACTAAACCTTAATATTAAGGAATAAAATGACATAGAAACTTGTAAAATATAAATTTTAGTCCAATGATTCGACCATATCCCAACATATTTCAAAATATATGTGTTATTGTGATATTATTAAATAGATGTGTCCCACATAAAAGGTTAAGTGAGGAAAAAGAAAAAAATGATCTTTCCTTAAATTTAACATTTACAAAAATTTGTGATATGTAAAAAATATTATATTTTTGGATATTCATATCCTTTTGTAATATTTATGGGTTATTTTCAACATAATAATTTATCAATAATTTTTTTGATATGGTTTAGTCACATAAAATGGTTAAAAACACCAATGTTGTTCTTATTTAGTTAATAATTTACTAGAACATATGATACTATAAATGTTAAAAGAGATGTTAATTAATTGAATTAATGTATTTAATTTTTTTATATGAATATATAATTTTAATACCCTATAATACTAATATATTTTAATTACAATATTATATTATTATATTAAAATTAACATTAAATAAATAATTTTAAAATAGTCATGATTGTTATTTTACAAAAAATAAAATTTTATTAAATGATTTAAAATTAATAAAAATATTATATTATAAGAATTATTTTTATGTATCAATAAAAAATAATTAGGTTATATTAATGGAACTATTATTATTTTATTATTAAAATATTGACCCATATATTTTAAAAAATTTGTTAACATGGTCCGGGTAAAATCGGCGTTTTTACACGTCACATGCACTTGTTTTAAAATTTACTTCCAAAAAATATGGGAATTTTATTTGATAAATCATATATAATATTATTAATTTGTTATGTATATATTATAATAAATCTCTCATTATTTTACTCTTAATGGTTAAATTAATTAGATTAGAAAACTAGATGTTTTAATAAAAAATTAAAAAATGAAAAAATTGGGGAATCCTTGAAGTTAAAGAACTAAATTATTAAAATGAACATAGTTTTGTGCGGTGGAGGTTTTAATATACTATTATTATCATTTAAACCATTAATTTTGAATTTTTTATTCAATTTATGTAATGTAAACCACCCAATAAAGAATACCTTCTGATATTTACAAGAGTGCCACTCACCCTATAATATAAAAAAGCAAGCACTCTACCCCTTCTTCACTCCTATAATGCCACATTGGATCAAAAAAACTCTATAAAAATTGTTTATAAACATCCCTACTATCTACCAATAATCCTACCCTTGGTTAAAAATTAATCCAATGAAGCTTTTAGTAAAAACCAAATGAAGTTACCCAATTAAAAGGTAATGCCTTCTCTCAAACATTTAATTTCATTTCCATTACCGGCTCCATATAATCTTCTTATTCTGTGATTACTTAACAGAAAAATTATCCAAAATCCAAAATTAAGTTGTTATGATATGTTTTATACCTACACATACACACACATTCATCTAATGTGTAATGAACATACTGTTTTAATGTATGATGAACTACTGCCACATGAAATGTTGATTGTTCAATTCTCATTTATCACGTCTTATGGTGGCCATTATGATGGAAAATATACATATATATTATATAAATTATATTTAAAATGTCTTTATTCTTATGAATTTTATATTTACAACATACATTTATTCTTTGGAAGTTATGTAAATATGATAAATTTGTTTGAGGAAGTGTGGACTACTGCCCCTTCAAAGCAACATGAATTGTTCATGCCATACATGGAAAATATAATTTATGGTTTTAATAATACTATATAACATATATAACATATATATGATACTAGAATTAAAATATAAATATTTATCATTTATTTTTAATTCTTTTAATACAATAAATAAATTAAAGTAACGTTCAGACGTACGTACCACCTTTCGTCTCCTTGAATAAAACACTTTATTTATAATCTCCAAATATTATGGACTATTATAAGTACATATGTAATGAATATATATTATAATTTAATCATGGTTTAATTTCTGGATATGATGAAATCATGATATATTAAATATGAGAAACATGTTTCAAGGCCAAATATACTTAAGAAAACTAGGAAATAAACACAAGAAATAGTTAAAATAATAATGATTGTTAACAAAAGGGAAATAAAATATTGTAAGAAGTTAATATATGATATTATAAACATTAGTATAGTTCTAGTATGTGTTAGTAACATAGTTTTAACCACTATTCAAAAGTATTCATACCACACACCAAAATAACGGTTAAGGTAAGAGATTCTTGTCTCATTTTCATTCCGTGAGAAATATATAATTATTGTGCACCTAATTTATTATATATGTTATACATAATACCGCATTCACATATAATATCATAATTTTATTATCTTCATGGTAGTTAAATGTTTTATTTAATATTTTTTACCTGTGGGTTTTCCAATTAATTTGTTTCTACATAGGTAATGGATTTTCACCTCACTTTTTAAATCTGTGTGATTAATGTCATATTCACTAATTACATATTTTTTGTGCTATACCTACTACCCATTTTGATATATTATATCATGATTTCCCATTATATAATGATATTAAAAATTTAAATTAATTTTACTCTTTCAGGGAACCCTTTACTCAAATACTACTCATGTAGTAAAGGAATTTCGTCTCAATTTACAATATATTGAGACTTATTAGCTATTATGCTCTGATTCACATTTATTTGGTGCATATACTAAGTTTTTCATGATGTATAATTAATCCTATTATTCTCATGATATTAAAAGTTTTAATTCATACATTTTTGTATATTATGATTCAAATGTTTCAAAGTGGTATGAGACACATTGGAGTGTTTAAAGATTATCTCCTCAATAATGTTATTAATGGTTATCATTTCAATATAGATTTATTTTTGTGACTGTTAACATTCTCTTGAAACAATCAATTTATTTTAATAAATTTTAATTTTTAATTTACTTAAATATCAATATCATTTATCAGGGATATGATTATTTCCTAAACCGTATACCATTTTCATAGGGTGTCCACTTTAAAAATATTAGATTCTTTCTATGAAGACTTGAAATTATTATATTATAGGTATAAATACATGAATGTATTAGATTATCAGGATTAATCCTTGATAATATAAGATTCATGGAACAAAGCCTTGATAGTATTAGATTCTTGGCAAAAAGCCTTAAAAGTATTAGATTATTCGTATGATGCTTTAAAAGTATTAGATTCATGGAAAAATCCTTCATAATATTATATTCTTGTCATGATGTCATGAAATTATTATATTCATGGAATGAATCCTTGATAATATTATATTCATGGCGTGAATCCTTGAAAGTATTATATTCTTGGCATTAAGTCTTGAAAGTATAAAATTCTCAGTATGAAGCCTTGAAATAATTAGATCATTGGAATGAAGCCTTAGGGGTATATTATAGATATCAATAGTTAACAATTTCCATCATTTATATTGAATTATTATTCATCCATGATACTTTTCATTTACATATGTATGGAGACATTTAATTCTCAATTTATTAACTTAGATGGAATGAGTTTCAGTTTCATATCTTTCCATATTGATATCACCTTATCTAGTTATTTTAATGGAATGTGTTATTAGTTATTTACTTTACCATATTAATTTATTCATATTGATTCATTATTGCTTCTGATTTACATACCCTTATGGAACATTTTATCTCACCCTTATTATGTCTTCATTCCCCTGGTTATGAAGAATAGATATTTGAAAAAGAATTCAAGGATGGAATTTATTTCATTTTATTATGTCCCATGTTTATATTTATTATTTACCAATTTATTATGGGGATCATGTATGTAATATAGATTTCAATGATTTCTAAACTGAACATTCTTTTAGGATTTTATTTCTTATAATCATGCCAATATAATTTAATAATGTACCGGCTCCAGGCTTCAGGGGTTGGGGCGTTACACATCAAATAGGAATGGTTTTGTTTTATATATCCTTATTTAGATAGATATCTAGATATTAACAATAACCATGGTATATTTTGTTTTATTTTAGTATGACTCCACATTGACAACAATCTTGGATTATACTTGGTGATCGTGAGGATGATCCGCCAAGGGAAGATACATCAATACATGGTCTTGTACTAATGATAGCACCTTCAGGTGGTTTACCAGATATAACGCCACTCATTGAAATATTTATAGCACCATCACTACTAGATAAGGATGCTCTCCAGATGCGTGCATTGCACGAGTTTCATTAGTAGTGACCTTCTAGGTTTCGGGGTGAGCCAGTCCCCCAGGTGGCTAAAGATTGGCTAAAGGTAGTCACTCATGTTTTTCACCATATGAGGAAGCCTAAAAATCAAATATTAGTCCATGTTGAATATATCTTTTGGTACTCTATGGTGTGATGGATTATCTTGGTCATCTATTCACAAAATTATAAATCTATCGTCTAAATAGACTTCAGGTTTCATTTGGGAGAGGAGTTCTATCTGTCCATATTCTGATCGGTATGCATTCAAGAGCTTCAGTTTATACAATTGGGATATATGGCCATAGAAGAGTATTCATAGAGGTTTTATGATCTCTCATGTTAATAAATTGACATGGTTTTATACCCTTTCTTTAGGGATTAGTCATTAGAGTAGGACTTGTTCTATAAAATAAGGGCGTCAATGGTATCTCTTAGCATTTGATACTACGTTGGAGTTCTTATGTAATACTTGTTGGTAGAATGTTTTTTGGGAGATAAGACACCACCAGTGGGAGCTATATGTGGGAACCCATTAGCTTAGACCTCTACATTAGGTAGCTGGTAGAATTAATAGGGATCCAAGTGGGTCCGATGCATCATGAGGCAATCCCATGACTCAGGGTCAATTATGCAAGGCTCTTAGGGTTGTTTCGAATTAGCCAAGGAATGTATAGTGTTTATCTTGAGAAGGTTGGGGAAATATGGTATGATATTACCCAACCAAACATAGTACTTATTGAGATATAGTTGAGGAACTTCTGAGATTAAGATTAAGGGAGGATAAGGGTGGTCCATAGGGCCACAAATGTGTTAGAGGAGTAGGAAGTGTCGAAAGAGGTGGTTGGATGTTCGATGTATTAACACCACCATCCCTAGGTGCCTCATCTAAGCTCATGTAATAGGTGGGAAGGGACATGGATAGTTTCAATCTAGGGAATACTTTGACCCTAAGGCTCTAGTGATGATACAATATATGATCAATGTGTTTTCTACCATTGATTCATTTTTATAGATAAAGGTTATAGTCATTCCATTCACACCACAAATCTTGTTCAAGACATGGATATTCTGATTGATCCACCAACTCGACCATTAATATTTGAGGCTCATATTAGAGGAGACTTAGTGATCATGAACTGGTGATGATATTGTGACCATACTCTTAGTGGAAAGAGTTTTGGTTAGGATACCTTGGTAGCAGCACCATGAATTTTTAAAATCATTCTTTCTATGAACTACTTATCTACATTTAATTCTCAAAATTAATATTTTAGGAGAAGAGTGTGGTTTTTACATAATGATGAAACAAATTTTTTCATTGTTGGTGAAATAAAAATCTAGGTAGAGTAGGATGAATTCATGCATAGGAGGTTATGGATTATTACTCATTAGTCAGTTGGACTAACCCTTGGTGCAATGAAAGTTATGAGTCCTCAGTATCTTTCAGTTGTGTTAGACTATGATGATGTTTTCCCTAAATATTCTCTTAGTTTACTTCCATAAAATGAAATAGAAATTTTCATTGATCTAAACCCTGAGATAGAATCGATATATGAGTCATCATATTAGATAGATATCATAGAGCTACACGAGATGAGGTTGTAGTTAGAGGATTTACATGGGAAGGGCTTTGTTAGACCCAATTTTTCACCAAAGGGATCCCGGGTATTGTTTTAGAAGAAGGATGATGGGGGATTGAGGTTATATGTGGACTATCAACACATAAACTCGGTGGCTATAATTAATAATTATCAACTATCATGTATTAATGACATCTCTAATCAATTGAGATGGGTTCAATGGTTCTCTATGGTTAACCCATGATTGGGATATCACTTGCTATGATTAAAGGATAAGGATATATTGAAGATGACATTTAGATGTCTAAATAGTCATTATGATCCATGAGATAACACTTTGTCTCTCAAGATATTCACAATAATGGAATGGATCATCTTTGGATTCTCATGCATGAATGTATCCAAATTGTCAAATGTAACAAGAAAAAAAGTCTTATTATCACTTTTAATATCTCTAGGAATACCATTCAGTTATCCATTGTGTATTCATAGAAATACAACACTAGGATAAGAGATCTTTGGTGGGATATTGAGGAGATCTCAAGGAACATTTTCTAAATGTGGGTGGTTATGGGAGGCTTCAATACTATTCTTTCACCTTAGGAAAATATAGGATCCAACTTCAACATATTATCAATGAGTGAATACTCATACTTCATTGATCAATGAAATTTAACTGAATTTACAATTCCTATTTTTGATTTCATTTATATCAGGTTCACCTAGAATTGAATGAAAGAATGAAAACATGATAGTTTTTTTGTAATGAATGATGATAGAATTTTTTTCACTGGACTATCAATACACAATACCCCCAAATATCATTTGAATAATAATCCCATTATCATGGAGGTATTAACAATCTCATGGTCATCCGCTCAACCTTTATGTATTAATAAATACTGTGTTATCATTTTTGGATGCAGAGAAATAATTTTGGAGGCATAGAAGCTGGTGAAAACTAGAATCCCACATCAGATACTTTTTGGGAAGCAAAAAAATAAGAAACTTCTTCTAATAGAGTGGGGAGATTTTTTTTTTGAACTGGATATTGATATTTAGAGTGTTAAACATCACCTTGAAAATATAAAATATGGGGATCAAAATCAATACATGTTTTCCATTGGGGAAGTGAAAGATCCAACCAAGCTCTTTAAACTTCTAATCATCATGGAACAACTGGATAATGGTCACATTAATGGGAAATGGTTGAATTAATGAGACAATAACTCAATTATTTTTCATAGAATTCATAGGTAGAAATGGGACAAGGAAGGTAATCATTTCATTAATATTAATAGGCCACTATATACTATGGAAAATAATTTTTTTATAGTATTGTTTTGTAATTTAATTAGAATTTACTCAGATGATTGGATGGACCACACATCAAATATGATTAAAATTATTCCTACCAAAATTGATGTGTAGAAAAATCAAGAACTTGTTAGAACACTTGACCCATATGAAATCAAGAAAACATTTTTCTCCTACAACATAGAATGTGTAGCTACACCCAATGGATTTTCCAATAAGATTTTCATGTTTTATTGGGATATCCTTTTGTAAATTGTGGTTTATGTTGTAAGGGAATTTTTTGAGCATTTTCTCTTCCATATGGTTTCAATTCAAATTTCAATCTCTAATTCAAAAGAAGGAAAATGTGATCAACATAAAAGACTTTAGACAAATAGATCATGGGAATAAAATTCCTAAATTTATTAGGAAAATTCCTATATCCAAATTAGGGAAAATTATTATGAACCACATCACTCTAAACCAATATGGTTTCATCCCTGGAAGATGCATTTATAATTTCTTTTTTACTATATGAATGTGTGTCAAAAATATGAAATGGAAAGTGAAAGAGGGAAATTTTCCCTCATGATGGATATTTATAAATAATTTGACATACTAAAATTAAATTTTAATCTTAATATACTTTGTATATATGGGTTTTCATAAATTTTTTTTTAATAATAATTTTTTACCATTAATCATCTCAGATGACCATTTTAATAAATGTAATCCCAAGGGGTTACTTCACATGTACCAGGAAGGAGATAAACTCTAATATATTATTTTTTCAATTTCTAAGGACTACTTGAGTGTGTGTATTAATTATCTTTATAATGTTGGCATCGTTTAAAAAAAATAAGGATGAGAGGAAGGTCTTCACATCATCCAACTTATTCTATGCAGATGATATCCTTATCGTTGGAAAAGCATTAATGGGGACCATTTAAAATATTCATTCTCTCATTTATCACAATGAGGATGTTTCGAAATAGTCTATCAAGGGGGTGGGGGGTGGGGGTGGAATACAATATTTTCTTTTATGAAGTAATTATTATAATAAAATAGAACAAGGTAAAAAATAGTCATAGGTCTTTGAAGGGTTCCCTTCCATTTATCTATCTTATTATCCATAAATTTTTTGGATAAATTCATGAGATAATTCATCTAAGGAATATGTAATAGTATCATCATCCAACTAGCCAAATGGAAAAGGAAGGAAATGTATCATGTTTTTAGATTTTATCTCATTAATTATCACATTAAATTAAAGTTTGTTCACCATTTCTCTATTTATAGGTGGCCAAGAGGGATCATTACGAAACTAAAATGCCAAACCAGCAATATGTTCTGAACAAACTATGTACATGTAACTGATTCGGGTATCTTTTTATAGGAAATATTTTATTAAACCAATTGAAATGGGAGTTATTGTTTTCAAATAACAAAAGGTTTCTAATGCTGGTTTTATTGGAAAATTCACATGGATCTTGCTAATAATTGATGACCCCACCATTCATTATATAACATGAAGATCAAGGTTAGGTTTATTGGTGGACTCCCCCATAATCATTGGTCCTCATTCTTCCCACATATTAAGTGATCCTTCAATTAAATTATAATGAAAACCAAATGGTTGTATTCTAGGAACCCTAATATTAACTATTGTTACACTTTCTGGCGTGATCATTCCCTTAGGAGCAGGCTGGATGTCCCTTTTGACATGAAGAAAATAAATATCTCTGATTTTATGACATTATATAGAACAATTGAATATATTACCCTATAGTTTTTAATGGAGATTCAAAATCATACCATCATGGATGTTGACACTGTGGTATATAGGATTGGATGTAATGGGAAGTTTACTATCAATGAATATTACAAGACAAATATATATAATTACACTAGAATAATCAAGGTCAATTTTATTCAACCTTTAAAAAATAAATTTTCATATGTGAAATCTAGTGAAAAAAATTACCAACATAGGATTAAATGATTAAATATATACATTTCATTAACTCATCTAACCGACATTGTCTTGGTGATGAAGATATCATTCAACATATTTTCATTGAGTGTTCATATGCATGTTCACTTGGGAAATACATAGGGAAGTGTTTTGGTCTGGACATCAACACAATTAGGTATGTCACTTACTTTCTTACATTTCTATACAACACTAGATAGAGAAATCATGTACAAAATCTATTGCGTGTATCTTTTTCTTCTATTCTTGACTCCATTTGGAGGGCATGAAACATGAATCTGTTTGATGAGAAGGTCCCCTCCATCCATGTTGGATCTTTGGAAATGCATAGGGATGTTCTGGTGGTTTATATGATTTAGGTTGTATCTATGTATAATGACACCAATGATTGGAATTTTTTTCATTTTTAGAGTTTTAAGTAGTCCGATGCAACCTTTGGTCCTCAAATATGTGAGATAGATACCTCCCATCAGACTGTGGATCAAAGTTAATGTTGATGGAACTACCTTGAGAATTACAGGACTATCCGGTTATGGAGGTATGTTTAGAACCCATCGTGGTATTTTTAAATTCTTCTTTTATCACAATATGTGAATTAGAACAACTTATGAGGAAGAATCTGGGAAATAATTTATTCGATTAAACATTCCATTTATCATTAGTTTCATGCCTTATAGATTGAATATGAATTTGAAAATGCAGTCACAACATTGACAAAAAGAACAAAAAATGTCCCATGGTATATCCTTCTTTATTAGGTGGATTGTATGAATCATGTTAATCATCATAACATTCTTTTTTCACATGAATATAGAGATGCCAACATGGTGGAATATACATTTCCAATGTGGGCATTCCTTGAAGTGAGCACAATTTGGGCATTTAGAGATCCTGACTATTGAAACTCACTGTTGAATGATGACATATTATGAATTGTTTACTCTCATATTTTTAAACCCCCTTGTAATTCGTGATCATGCATTATTGTTTTATTTTTCATAATTTTTTTTGACTGGGATCAATCGGTTTCTAAATATTTTGGGTAAATATATTATACTCATACTTTTAATAACTAAATAATTTTTAATATAGGGTTATAAATAAGATAAAATTGAAGATAAATATTATTTTTCATGATAATTAGTTATTACTAAACATGAAATTTTAATTTTTAATTTTTTGGGAATAAGTAATTTAATTAAAGGATTCAATAATAATGATGTAGAAATTGTTTAATTAATATAAATATCAAATAAATGATATTAAAAATATTAAAATAAATATAATTTTAAATTTTTAATGACATTGAAAAATTTTACAGATAACATAGACATATTATAGACATATAATAAGTGTTATTTTGAAGTTATCATATTGATAGTATTTTTTTTCAAATACCAATAATCAATTATATCAAAATTGTCAAAAATAGAACTCCAAAATAAATAAAATATTATTATATGATATAAAATTCCAATAAAATTAAAATTTTTCAAAATGAATAGAAGAAGTTTAAATAATTTAGAAATGATCCATTGGGCTTTCTTTTGTAATTTTTTTGTTTTTATATTAACCATAATTAGTAAAAAAGAAAAGTCGTTACGCTAACAGTGAAATAGTTTAACAAATGGTTAAACACAAAATATAATTTTGAAAAGTTGACATAAACCTACATTAAAAACAATTATTAGGAGTATTTAGACCCATACTCATCATATATTCTAAATATCTCACTTTGGATCCATTTTTATATATAATTAATTTATCTTAATTTAATATTTTAATTGATTCTAAAAAACGTCCCGTACATATCCTATAAAAAGGAACATCCTATATAATGTCCTCACATTACTATGATCCTCTTTCATCCACCAAACACTTACCATTTTACTAAAAAAATTATCTTAGTTATGGAGGACATTCTCTTCCAGAAAGACTACCCCTAGTGTTCCTATGTGGATATCTAAAAGAAGTAACTTGTAGAAGAGGTAATTGTTTTACCAAATTATTCACGGTTTTTCATTCTTCTAAATCATATTACTATGTTTTTCACATAATAATGTAATAAATTTTTTATAATATATATTATGAAATGAAATTATGATTATTGGAAAACCACATTCGTTCTTCTATCCATCCTACAAAAAACAATTTCACCATGCGGGAGTACGCCCAACTTATCGTCTCCACACCATGGTGTAAACACTTTTTCATCACTAAACATATTTGGAGGGGTATAATGATGGATATAATGGATATAAATAATATAAATTCTCTTATATAAAATCTAAAAAATTTATATACCATTAAATTACTTTCTACTTAACCATTAATGGAATGATAATGTCACTCATGCGTTTGTATGACATACCATCTCCACAACATGACGTGATTGATCTTATACATTAACCATTATAGAATGATAATAAAATATATATAATGAATAAATATGAAAAAAAATTAAATAATAATTATACTATAATAATATATATACACATATATCATTTACCATATTTCATTCAATGTGATAAGAAAATGAAATCAATGATTTTGCATACATATGAACTACTGTCTCCATGAACGGTGTATTCCATTTCATATATCTATATTTTATATGAGTTTATATTCTTAATATAAATGATATATAAATATTGTTTGAAATTATTAATGTAATTAAATCATGATCTATATAATAGTATCATTAATAACATGCCAAAATACTAATGATAAACAAAGCAATTATTACCCAAAATGCCGCTTTAACATGGAAATTGTTAATAAAATTGTAATATAAAATCACAAATGTAATATATAGGAAATAATAAATATGATTATATTTTTTATATGTTAATAATAATTTTAAAACAACTAAATATGAGTTTTGGAAATTTACGGATGGTATCAAACCAAAGGTAAGTGGATTTCATCTCACTTATTATATTTATGAGATAATTTCCATATTCTCCACTTGTTTATCTTATGTGGTGTATATAATGACCTATGACATGTTATATTACAAATTTATTTTATGTAGTGATATTTTATGTTTCCGATTCATTTTATTAATTCATGGATCTCATTATTTAAAAGTAACTTAGGTAGTAAGAGACTTCATCTCAATATCCATTCATTGAGTCATAGTTTGATATTACAAACAAAAAACTTCCTTTATTAGGATTATTTTATAGATTCTTTTACATATCATGTAATTAATATATTTATTATCCAATTTATTATTATTTTAATATTCATGAAGATTATGATTTAAATGATCAATGTGGCATGGGACACTTTGAATGATTAAATATTTAATTACCACATCTATTCTCCATGAAAATTTTCATGATATTATTTTACATTTTTATAAAATAGTATTATAAAGAATAGTTTATTTCTATTTTAATGTTTAATAATTTTTCTATTATGGTATCCATTTAATGTTATATGTAAGTGAGTCTTTAACTAAAACATGGGTTTAAATGATTCTAAGATTTATTCTTCATAATCATTATCATTCATGTCTATGTTTTCAAAATTGATTTTAAAAATTTATTTATAAGTAAATTAATGTTTTAAAATATAAAATTTAAAATTTCTCTAAAATGTTTCCAAGGGATATGGGACAATTTGATCAAAAAAATTTCTTTCAAAAAATATATTTATTTCTATACATTTATGTATTTTGAATAAATTATTTCTATGTGAAAAATGGGTATTCCAATTAATAAATTTATAAGTATTTTATTAGTGTATTTTTATCTATGTAAACATATTTTTTTTGGATTTTATGATTGATTGAGGTTGATCAACTATGATAACTTCTACCGTATTTTATTTAAGTGTTTATGACTAGTTTTTCTACGTATGTTATATTTTTATACCATTCAGGGTTTAGAGTTTAAGTATTTACATTTCATATGATAGTATCTTAGTATTAATGTTTATGATATTTATGTTTCAAAATTTTCATATATGGAATGAACTTGAAATATTAAGTGATGGGAGGAGCCTAATATTTCAGGTGGATTCATCAGTAGGTACCATGGGATAAAATTAGTTGGTGAAAAAACCTTCATGTTTGTTTCCAAAAATTTTGAAATTATCAACAGGATAGATCATGACACAAATCAAATGGGTTTCTACCCACAAACATAAATTATCTAAATAATAGATCCTGTTAGTAACTATTTAGAGGATAGATCTTGATAGTGATGACATCCAACATCATGAATTCCATCATTATCATAATGTGTATTGATATTACATATTATTTTTAGACTATTAAAATATCTATGTGAATGTTTATATTGTATTTTTTGATCTATTCATTCCATATTTTTTTCAATATTATGTTTAAAAAGATTAAGTTTTACTTGTACACATTGCCTTAAATGTTTTTTATTATTTGTGATAGCTTCAGATGAATTATATACCCTTTTTGAGCATTATATCTCACCCCATTATTATGTTTTATTTTTCCTTGGATACAATGATGTGTTTTTAGTATGATACTCAAGGGTAAACTAAGGGGATTAATGGAATGACAGAAGAGAAATCATTTTGTATTTTTTTAAATCTATAGTGAATTTAAATTATGAATCTAGTTTACCAAAACAATTAAATGGATACGTTATTTGGGATTTAATTTCTTATAATAATGAAAATGTAAGAAAACAATTCATAGGCTTCGGGTATCTACGTTCAGGGGATTATAGTGGGTATTAAAAAATGTTATCTACTAAACATGGAAATCAGATTTAGGAAACATTGATTAGGGAAGATAATCCAAAGATATAATTTGAGGATAAGTATAGAATAAAATATATGAATTATAATATGGTAGATATTATGTGGGTCTTCCTAGAAATACATCATGTCATAGATATTATAAGTGGAGGTTGTTTTGGAATAGATGTACCATTGTGTAACAACTCTGAAAAGGTGCATTGTGCCTGACTCAACATTACATGGTACATGACAATGGGCCTTACTACACACCTAGTTTGACACAATTATAGGATATGTTTACGATAATTCACATTATCTTAAAAAAACCTTTTGAGAGTTTTAAAAGTAAATATTTCCCCAAAGAAACTTTTTTATGATTATTATAATAGATACACATAATATTTTAAAATTATGTTAAATATTTTTCTTTTTTTGGATTATAAATTTTGAAATGATCTACCCAAATGCATTTATCATTTAAAAATGGCGCCTAGTAGAAGGAATGAGAACTTCACAAACACATGTGATCTAGAGAGAAAGAATGATCATATTTTTCATGTTCTTAATCCAATAATATAAAGGGAAATAGTCTCTAAATAATTATCATGTTTTGAGGAAATTGTATCTTATGATTTTGGTATTGGTAAAGATTACCCTTGGTATTATGTATTTGGAGGGAAGTATAAGAATATGTGAAAAAACATGAAAAAACATGGATAATGGTGAGAAGGAAAAGTTTTATTTTCCCAAATTTAATAATTGTGGAAATAATCACCTTGTTACATACTTAAATGGAATGATAGTTTGTTATATGTGAGGAGAGAAAGGCCGCCATGAATAGGATTGAAAGTATAAGAAAAAGTTTCTATTTTACAATGCATAAACTATAATGATCAGATAAAATATGAAAATAAATGTAAAATGCATCAAAAGAATATACCCCCAAATAGGCTAATTGTTCATGGTCAAGATTAGGCTACTAAAATAGAGAAAGATGAATGTTTAATGTGATTTTGTTTGGATTCAATAAATTATTTCAATTGGATATTTTATAAATTATGTAATGGTTATAAGAATGATGTATTATATAAGGAATGTACTACAATACATATTCTTTTAGAATCATGAATCATGAATGTTTTCAATAAGTATTTACGGAGATAAAAGTATTTATATATTTTCTATGTGATATTAGGAGAATTTTTTGGAATCTAATTTTAGAAAATTAGTTATACATTAACTAAATGAATGTACATTGAATTTGGACATAAGTATTTTTATTAAGACTTAAGGTATAAATTTATAGAATATATTAAGTTGAACATTGTATATATTTGTTTAAGGATAAAGTATGATTTACAGGATAAAATGTACTAATATTATATTATTTAGTAATCATTTAGTTGATAAATTAGTAACTTATAGAACTTATGATTTATAATAAGTTATTTTGGAATAAAAATTTATATCTATTATCCATATAAAAGTGTACAAAATGAATTGAAAATACATTGATGTGCATCTAAATGAGAAAACATTGTATATATATAAAGTATTTTTCCCTATGTTCTTAGAGGTAAATTAATTATTCAAAATCAAGTAAAAATATAATGAAACCAAAAAATTATCATAGAACCTTCTTCTTCGATGAAACAAATTGTCTCTTAGATCATTTCAAATTTATAGATTTGTGATTGATAACTTTCTCCTTACCATGTTCTATGTCACTCTCCATCACAACATGATAGTCAGTTTTATTATGAATGTCTAAATTTTCCAACATGTTACTCCTAGAATATGTTATCTTCGATGAACTTATTACTTCCCTTTCTTTATTTTAAAGTGGAAATTTTCTGGACCATTCTTCCAATGAGGAATTTAAATAATTGTATTTTGAATAGTCAAACCCTTGTTACCAAACCCGAATTAAAAAATTTCAAGGATCCAATTTATGGAAGGTGGGGAGAATGTAACACCCTAATATTTTATGGTATATTCCCATTTAATGTTATTATAATCAATAGCTTGTGTTGCATGCAACATCGAGCTCAAGATTACAATTTTCTAATAAAATAGCAATTTAAGATGTATTAATGAATAGTATTAACCACATTATGAAATTTATTTATATCTTTCATAATTTTAACATTCAACTTAGGTATTTACTATTCAATTATATAAGAACAAATCAAATTTTATGCATAAAAACAATATATTTTAAAAATGAAATTTTACCTCATTTTAATGGAGATCCCATTTTAAATACAATTTTTTTAATTATATGCAATTATTTATGAAAAAATAAACTTCATTTTTTAATATTTAATATTGAATTTATCTTAGGGTGTTTTTTGGTAATTTTCTGGGAAATTTCATTTTTTGATGAATTCTGAAAAATATAGCATTTTAGTTTAAAACTGCATTTTCATAATTATAAATGAAAAATTATATATTATTTTTTTAAAGTAAAAATTGTTAAACAACAATTATATTCATCCAATTTAAATCATTGTAATTATTTTTATATTAATATTAAATATAATAACTTATTGAACTTTTGAATGTCTTGTTTACCCGCCTTCTCTCCACATCTGCTAGATTAGGGGAAAACTTAATATAGCCACACATGTGAATTTAATAAGGAAAAACAAACATAGATGACTGTAATAAGTATGATATTTATAGTCTTATATGATAAACATATTTTTTATTTTTTATTTTTTGAATAATATTTATAGTAAATTTTTATTTACCATGGTTAAGTGTAAATCAAATAATTGAAGGTAAAAATAAAAAATTTTTCATAATTTGATTGGATAACTGAGTTTATAAAAAGATCAATCTTATGATGAAATTATAACTTTTTCAAGAAAACTGGGTGATAATATATCATTTATTATAACCTTTTCAAGTAACCTTTGGATTCATTTTTTATATAAAATTAATTTATATTAATTTAATATTTTTGAGGATTCCAAAAACACCACTCCACTATCATATAAAAGGCACCACATCCATAACTTCTTCAAACCATTTTTAGCCTTATAGATTAAAAGAAAGTCAACCCATTTATCCAAAAAAAATATTTAGCTATGTTCTGGAGGTCCGAATCTTCTAAAATGTTTCCCTTACTGTTCCAAAGAGGAGATCCAAAGGAATTCCATCGAAGAAGAGATAATTTTTTTACAAACTCATTCTATTTTTTGTTCATCAAGTTTCTATTCATAGATTATTTCCATAATAATGTAATAAATTCATTATCTTTTTTACTATGATATGATATTATTACAATGTTAAAACTATATTACCTCTTCTATCCATTGTACAAAAAATAATACCAACAAGCGTGTGTTCATACAGATTACCCTCTCTATGCCTCAATGTAATATGTGTTTCATCAGTACTTTATTTGGATGGCATTTATAATGGATATAATGGATATAAATAATACAAAAAAAGATTTTGTATAATTAATATACCATCCAATTCCTTACCACATTTCCATTAATGAAATGATATCATCGCTTATGCATATATATGGCTTACTGTCTCCATGATTTGATTTGATTCATCATCCATATTAGAAATTCAGGAATTATTATACAAATGTATGTAAAGAATAAATATGAAATATATGAAATAATAATTCTATTGGAATATATATATATAAATATGTATATATACATATATGTCATTTAGCTTCTTCTATTCAATATGATAAGAAAATAGAAACAACGTTTATAAGAACGTACGACCAACAATCACCATGAACATTGTATTCCATTTCATATATTTATCTTTTATATATGTTTATATAATGAATATTTATGATATATAAATCATGATTGATATTTGTTAAATAATTAAATCATTTTCTATGTAATATGATCAAGATTGAAAAGTCAATACACATTTGGTAATCTAAGCAGTTATTAATAGAAATGGTTAATTAACATTGAAATTGTTAATAAACCAGTAATATATATATTCATAAATGTAACATATATGATATCATATATTTTATAATTAATCTTTTAAAAGATTAAAATATGTTTAAAACCACTATAAATGTGTTTTTTTACATATACGGAGAGTATCAGACCTAAGGTAATGAAATTTCATCGCTCTTTTTATATTTGTGAGATAATATCCATATTGAAAACACATTTATCATATGTGGGTAAATACTAACCAATGAAATGTTATATCATAAATATAATTTATTTCATAATATTCTAAGATTCCATTTGATTTTATCTTTCATGGATCTCATGATTGAAATGTTACTCAAGTATTAAGGGACATCATCTCAATCTCCATTCATTAAGGTATAGTTTATAGTTATAAACACCAACCAAATTTTATGAGGTTTTTTTACCTCTCCTTAGTCTTATAATGTCATTAATATATTTTTTATAATATTTTTTTAAATTTTAATCTTCATGGAGAATATGATTTAAATGTTCAACGTTGTATGGGTCGCCTTGATCGTTTAAAGATTTAGTTATCACATCTTTTCTCAATGCCAATATTCTTGATATTATTTTACATATTTATATAAAACTATTATAAAGGATATTCTATTTCTATATTTATGTTAATTCTAGTGTCATAAAAAGGGAAATTATTAAGGTTCTGTTTAATTAAATCTTAAATTAAAATATGATTTTAATTGTTTTTATGAATTTTCTTTTAAATTATTCTCATTCATGTATATGTTTTCTAAATTGGGTTTATGGTATTATTTATGAGGTCATGAATGTTTTAAAATTTTAATTTTAAAATTTCTCTCATAATTTTAAAAGTGTTATAAGAAACATTGTTTTAAAAAATATCTTTCAAAAAATGTTTTCCTTTAAAATTACACATCTTTTGAATAAATTATGTCCATGAAAATAGTGGTATTACTCTAATGAAATTTCAAAGGTTTTTATTAGATTATTTTCATCTATTTCCACATAATTTTTTGGATATCATTATTGATCGATGTTGATCTCTTATGATACCTTGTACCATATTTTATTGAAGTATTTATGATTAGTTTGACTACGGATGTGCTATTTTGACACCATTCATTGTTTATGGTTGATTTATTAACAATTTTTATGATAGTTTCTCAATAAAAATGTTTAGGATATTACTGATTCTCCCATTTCATATGAGGAATTCATTGGACTAGGTAAGTGATGGGTGGCACCCACTATAGCCCCTAGATGCATCGGTAAGTCTCATGAGATGAAATCAGTTGTTAAAAACCCTTCACCTTTGTTTTCAAAGAGTTTTAAATTGTTTGTATGATAGATCATGAAACAAATTAGATGAGTTTCTACCCACAAATAGAAAATATATTGAGGATTGATCTTGAAAGTAACTGTCTGGAGGATAGATCTTTATAATGTAGACATCTTGAATCATGCATTCGTTCATTATGAGATTTGTTATTGATATTAAATATAATTATCCATCAAGTATAGTATCCATGTTAATGTTTATATGGAATAATTTGATTATTATTTCCTCATTATGAATTATATTATGTTTAAAAGTATTATGTTTCCATTATAAAACATGCCTTAAAAATTATGCTTATTTATGATTTTTTCCACTGAATTGTTTACCCTTACCATGCATTAAAACTCACCACATTCATATGTTTTACTTTACCTATGATACTATGATGTGTCTTGAGTTTGATATGCTGTGTAAAACTAATTGGAATAATGGTGTGGACATACAAAATTTAATTTTATATTTTATGATTTAAAATTTAATTTGAATATTCTTTATGTATCTAGTTTACCAAGTCTAAAAAACTAATCAGTCCTTCAATATTTGATTCCATAAAATCATGAAAGTGCAATAAGATAATGCACAAGCTCTGGTATTATAGGGTTGGAGAGTTAAATATGTGTATGTTTGTGTATATGTGTAATTGAGTGTGTATATATGATTTGTATGTGTATGCATGTGTTGTGTATTTTTGTTTGTTTGTTTTGTGTATGTGTAAGTTTATGTGTTTAAATTTATGTTTGAGTTTGTATTTATATATTTATATATGTGTATATATGTATATGTGTGTGAAAATGCTTGTACATGCATGTGTATGTATGTATAGGTGTTTGTGTATATATTTGTGAATGTGTATATGTATCTTTATGTATATATATGAAATGAGAATAGGTATATGTATGTGTACATATATTAATGTTCCATGTGTGAATTTACATAGATTGTGTATGTACACATATATATATGTGTATGTATGAACACATTTATGTAATTATATGAATGTGCATGTGTATACATGTGTGAATGTGTATGTGTATATATTTGTATCTCCGGGCATACGTGCTTATGTGTGTTTATTTGTATGTTTATAAATCTATATGGATATTTTTGGGTATTCATATGTCTATGTATGTGAATATGATTGTGTATGTGTATGTATGTGTATAAATGTATATATATGTGTATTTATGTGTGTGTGTGTGAATGTTTAAGTGTATGTATATATGTTTATATATACCTGTATGTATCTATATAACCATATATATGCATATATGTGTGTCTCCATGTATGTATATTTATTGATTTAATATTATTAATTTATTTTTTGATATTTCTAAATTTTTATTATATTATGTAATTTACTCACCTTCATTATTACTCAAAATGTTTACAATACATGCAAATCCATTACTAAACATTTTTATTTGAACAATAATGTTGACAAAGATTAAAAAAAGAGGGTGGATGAGATAAATAAAGAAGCATTCCATCATCAATAAGAGAAAAATAAAAATAAATAACAGGTTTATTTTCACAATAATGATCAGATTCATCATCATCATTAGTTATTTCCCACTCTAACTGTGATTTCCACTGATTCAAAATCACATAGTACATGCACATGAGTCATAGCCAGATTGGGGAGGTCCTAGAAAGTGCATCCCAGAGACTCGCGATCAAATATGGGTGGATAAATATTTCTAGGTCACTATAGAAGTACTGTAGCAGGCACTGTAGTGGGTACTGATCAGTAATTTAGCAGGCAGAACTATTCATCCATCTTGGCCTCTGAGCAACCAGTTTGGTTCTCAGGTCTTGTAAGGATTTTGATCTACCTAACTCCTTAGGGATGGTTTTATCTCAAGGCCTTAATGCCACCTCATGGCCATCGAGCCTCCCCAAGGCCTCCTGGCCACATGAATATATAGATGTATGTGTCACACTATAAGGAACAAGGCCATAGATGAGGATTTAGAGCAGACACATTCACTAGAGTATAGCTAACTATAATTGAAAAAAACAAGAGAGTATGACATTTCCCTTGATACTAGGCTTGTGCAGTTCTACAGAGGACAGCTAGCCGACCAACCCTACGACGGTGGAGTCCTAATATCAGGATATGTGATGGGGAGGAGCAGTTCCAAGTTTTCTTTTCTAGGTGATTCCTTCTACGACATACGGGTCATGTAATTTTATCTAAGCATTCGAACCTTGTAAGTGTTACACCTCAACACTTGAATGGTGTATTATCAAAAATAATAAAAAAATCAAGGCCTTTGGGCCATTTATTCACGATCACATAATACTTTCCCTTGATCTTTTCCTTTTCCGAGGTGATCTAGATCATAGATTACCTGAAGGAAGACCAAGTAGACACATTTCTTCCACAACCCCATGTTACAGATCAATCATCTTAGCCACACCCTCATCCACGACCTTTTGATATATATATTTTTAATATGATTAAATTTGATTGTTTTTATAAAATTTTTAAAAAAATTTTGATTAAATAAAAAATAATTTTTTTACGTATGACTAAAAATTATAAAAGCTTATAATTAATTTTAATTATTATAATTTTTTCAATACAATGCATATATCAATAAATAGAAATGGTATTATTACGTATTTATTCATTTTTATCCTATTATATGTGTTTGTAATACAGACAATAAATTTTATTTAATGAATTTTTTAAAAAACTATTTTTGTAATTTATTTAATTTTGTTTATTAATTTTTAATTTTTTTTAAATTTTGTATTTAGATACTTTTATCAATTTTTGAATTTATTTATTGTTAAAATTAATATATATTTATTAATTATGTTTTAATGTTTTCAATATGTTATTAATTTATATAATTTCTATTTAATTTTTTTTATTTATTATGTTTGAATATTTCTAATATGGTTCAAATTTATATAATCGATTCCTATAAACCCTCTAAAATAAAGGACATTTTGGAAAGAAAATGACATTTTGGTCTGAAATTGAACTCAAACATACGCTATCGCTAACATCATTTTGGTGTTTTTCTATGGGGAAACTCCAAATTTGGAGTTGCGCTATAGTAGAAACAATTTATTTTTCTTAATTCAATTATTAATTATAAACATAATTTTATATATTTTAATTGTTATTTATTTGATATATTCAACAACACATGTAATAATATTAATATTAATATTTAGAAAATAACAATTAGATATCTTATTATTTTAAAAAATCTAACTAAATAAATAAACTGAATATTCATAATTATATTATTATGCTTGTTATATATATATATATATTGATCTTTCTAATATAATAAAAATAATATAATTTTTAGAAAAAAATTCACGTAAAAAGATTTAATAATAATATTCATATATTAATTTTTAGTGATACATGGTAAAAAAATAAATTAAAAGGAAAAATAGATTATATAAATGATTTATAAATATAATGTAGGAATCAAAATTTAACTATTAATTAATAATATATACATATATTTATATTTATATCCAAACAAATATAAAATTTTAATGAAAAATAAAAATAAAAAACATACGTGGTTACATGAAGATGCAATAATTGTAACCTAATGTCTCAACACTAGTTTGGATGATACTCTAACCGCTTCGTAGGTTGTATAGTTTCCTTGGGGTTCCTAGTCGTGATAGCGACTAGTTGGCATCCCTTTTTCTCCCTATCTGTAACTACTTATACCCCCTCTATCTATGCTACCTTGCATCCTTGCCTTGGGTGTTGTATTGATGGTCCTTCATCACACATCCCCCCATCTACATCCACATAGGATAGAATAGTTCTCTACCTATAGTGTTTTTATGGAAATCATATTGACAATTCATTGGTGGAACCATTATCTATCAGAGAAGGGAAAAGCACCCATTATTTTAAACATTGATGATGACCCCTTGATAGTGCACATGATATATCTTATAGTCATGGGTAAATTCATTATCAAATGCTATTTCAACGTGATTGCACTAAAAAAGTGTTCTAATTTGTTTGGAAGTAGGGGTAATGCATGGACATAATATATTTTTGACTGGGCCTCCTGATCTTTGAATCAATCAGTGACAAGGATAAGAAAAGGATAATCCTTAGAAAGCCCCAGTCATTCGATAATCAGCTTAATTACAAGGATGATCTTCAAAATTATGGTGATGAAATGAGTGTGTCCTTTTATAATAAAAATATTGGGATCTTCTTTAAAAACATTACATTGAGAAGAAGATCTAAACAAATTATCCAGATTATAGGTAGCCACATCTGAGGTTTTATCGATTGGGTTTGCTAACACCAAACCCATTTGGGAACTTACATGGGAATTAGGGTTCTCATTGATGTGACATAACCAATCATTAGAGGAATACATCATTCTATATAGTATCATCTGATATAGATCATGTTTGAATATGAGAAACATCCGATATGTTTTTTATATGGGTGGATCAGACATGATGACAATGAGTGTGACTCCAAGGTATTGGATGTTTGAGGTACCATTATTCCCGAGTATGGCTCGTGGCTCCTAGTGAAAATAGAAAAAATTTCTTTCATCCTAGATGTAGTTAGAATGATTGATTGAGAAAATATTTCCATTGTCTTTAAAATGAAAACATCCTTTGGCCACTCTAATGATATCATGCTCAGATCCTCAACTCATTTTACAGACCATAGTCACCTTGTTCATCCCTTTTGATGGAGCACCTTGCATGAGATGCAGTCACCATCCAATAACCAAGGATTTATTGGGTGTTTAGGTTCGTTAAAATCCAAATGTCTAAAATAGTGTTCCTTTACAATTTATTACAATAAAATGGAAAACATAAATGATGTTTATGTTTCAATTAAATAATAAAAAATAAATTAATGTAATAAACCAGTATTCAACAAGAGCACATACTGGTAGTGGAATTTAAAACTATTCATGCCTTGAAATTATTCTCATTACAACATAAAACATAATATGTAAACACTGATTCCATAAACCAAAATCAAGAAATGATAAATGTAATTTCTAGAATCTGAAATATATTTTCATAATTACAAGAAATCATAACCATTTTTGAACAACTAGGAATCAAAATGCCCCAAAAATCATCCATTTAAAAAGATAAATTCAAACCTGTAAATATAACATGCATGAAAATTTTAATTTTAAAAAAATAAACATTGATATTCAATAATAGAGATCAAGAAAATGTGGAAAATAAAATAGTAAATGGGACACCAATGATTTGTAGGATTCAAACAGTGAACTATGTTCACCGGGAAATATCATCATAGGTTTTCACTTTTGAAATTAAACCAGAGTGCAATGAGACATGGACTGTAGAAATGGTAACTATGTGCGCTACCTCATCAATAAATCATGACATAGAATAATAAAAAATACCATATATACCAATAATAACAGAATAATGCCCCTTTCCTTGACCCATTCTTACACATTGATGATACCTCATGCTAGAAATAGTTCATAGTTTCCTCTGATGGGATTGGGCATCACCACCCTCTAGGTATTCAATAATTGTTATGGATTCTCATGGTTGTCCATCCCTATGAGCCGATGCGGTCCGAGAACCACCACTACTGTCAAAATCTTTTCTGTACCAGATGAAACATACTAAAGATATCATCTGTTGACAAGATAATATTGAATGACAAGAGAGAGTAATATCTAAGGGTGAGAGGGAGATAAACTAACGATGAGAGAAGTCTCTTCCTACAATGGTCCCACAAACCGTTCATAGATCTACTATTCAAGAACCAGCCACATCATGTTGATCCATGGATTGTCCCTCTGAGAGACCCCAAATCGCGCCAAGATGGGAGGCATGCTAGAATCCTCTGTACTCCAATACCTCTCTAGTAAAAAAAATCTAAATTTGATGAAGCTCCCACCTGAGGGTTTTTTTATTGATGTGGTTCATATACATATCAATGAATCCAAAATGAAATTTCAAAAAGTAGGGGAATTTATAGTGGGAAACATCATCAAATGAGCTTAAAATGGCGGTTTAGCTCCTAACAAAACACAACCAGAATATTAAAATAAAATTTAATTTTAATTAAAAAATAAAATCGAATATAAAATATTCAAATCTCCACCTTGGAAATTAAAATTTATATCAATTTAAAATGAAACAAAACTCTACCATACAAAATAAAAACTAACCACTTAATGATTTTGCACCACTTACCATCATTAATTTTGGAATCACATATTAAAAAGGAAAAACCAATAGGGTAAGACCCAAAGGCCCCCCCTAACATTTATAAATGGAATTTTTTTTGACAAAAATAATGATATTTTAAATAATTATTAAAATTTTAATGAATTAATCAATTCTAAACTACTCGATGATAAAGTTCATACTTGCAGTTACCTGAATTACACTCCTAGATTACGCCATTAAATAAAATAGGGCCAGAAAATCATATTATAATATAGGTCGTTGCAATAGTTCACAAGTTCCTACATAACACAAAAAAAGTGTAATGACCCACCAATTCTCATTGGCTTGAGATTTCAACGAGTAATTACTAGGCCTTAAGAGACATCCTAAAGGCACCAAGGGCTGGAAATAAAAGTAGTAGGGTTTCATACAAGTGGAGAAATATTTACCCTCTTAGAACATCCTTAGAACCAACAACCACAACCAAATCAACAAAATAATGATGCATGATAAAAGTTACGACAACTCAACCATTTATATTATCATAAACCGACCAAGAGTACCACATCATAAACCAACACTAAAACATCAGAGTAAACAGTGGAAAGACAAACTCAATGTCTACTAGACAACAACCCAACTCTATGCTCCACAAGCTCCAAGCTCCAACTTCACGAACCAGCCCAAGTATCAAAAAGCAGTGTTCCAAACATGTGACACTTTACCTTTGCCAACGTCCCGGTATATGACATCTGCAAAAGCCCCAATGTGCCAATGTATGGGGTGGGTAATGAAACTCAGTAGGTTTTCTCCAATGAATTCCCAACCCATGCCTCTAGGATAAAACGTGTTCACACATTTATATAAATCAATTTATATAAAAAAATTTAAAAAATGTTCACATTAAACAAGTCCAATGTCAAGACCATTTTCCAACAAAAACCATCTTTCTCTAGAAAGGAAACCAAGGAAGGTTTCCAATCAAATTCCCGTTTCCATTTGTCACATTCATTCCAGTTAACAAATCTACACAACCAACCATGCATGAAACTGGGACCTCCCTAATACTCGCGAGTGGTGAGTTATCCTTCCACTAAGTCATCACATAGTGAACCACCTTGACAGGGGTACTTCATGACCTTATCCGTCCCTTTTGACGGGGGTAATTCTCGCCCTTATCCATCCCAACCTTTTTTATGAGGGTAATTCTCACCCTTGTCCATCCCAATGCATATGAACAGACACAAAAACCCAAAAAGTCCATGAACAGAACCGAGTGTGTTCAAAACCATTCAATAAAGCATCAAACCTTTTATAGAAAACCATTTCTTTCAAGAAGAAAAACCATCAACAATTTAAAATCACCATTTTAAATTCACTTCAACAAACACTTTGCAAAAACACATAATTTCCATATCCCATTACTAAAAAGGGGGTTCAACCATTCATTCACAATATATAAACAAACCATTTTAATCAAGGAAAACAATTTAAAACTAATCCATCAAGTTCTATGAAAGAGGAATCGAGAGTGACGCCACCTACCTCAAAGGTTTTGACCACAACCCTAACAAACGGAGAATGCACAAGAAAACCGGGACGATTCACCAAGGATCCTCCATAGATCACTTCTACTAACACAACCAAGACAAAAACTCATAATGTTTGGTATCCACACACTTAGATCTACCAATCACATGTGTAGATCTAAGAAACCAAGAGAATAGGAGAAGTTGGTCTAAGTAGATCTGAGAATCCTAACAAGAACGATCACATACCTCATGAATCCAGCTTCGATTCGTCAAGGGAAGCATTTAGATCACCTCCAGAATGATGGGAGAACCCTCTTTGACCTTAGGAGAACCAAAATCCCATGTTAGGGCTACATAGGAGAAAAAATGAGACACTTAGAGGAAAAACACATGAGTTCCACTTTTATAGGATCACATTTAAGTGGACGAACAATTAGTTCACATGATTTGAAAAACTGTTCACTAACTGTGCGTTAGCTGCTGCCTCTACCACCCTTCTCACATAGTTTGATTAACCGTGCGCCACCCGTGCGGAAGATAATTCCTCCAATTACAACTCCACATGGTTTGGCCACACAGTTTAGACAAACCATGCACCGCCTGTGCGACTTCCACTTTTTCCCCAAAACTTCATTCCTAGTTCTCCCGAATCTCCCATACGTCACCCTTAACATTATAATGATTAAAAGAATCAATAAAGGTCTTACATACAAGAAACTAGGGGTACTAAATTATCCCCACAATTGTTCTTCCGTCCTTGGAAAGTAGAAAACCTTCCGCCTGCTGAAAGAGTTCGTTCCACTGCTCTTTCATTTCTTTTTCACGCTCCCAAATCTCTTCCTGAATCTGACCATGCTACCATAAAACCCACACTAGACCAACGATTTTTCAATGCAAGAATTTCTCTAGCCTATCCACAATCCATACTGGGATATGTATCAACGAAGCATCCGACTCTAGGTCCACGTGATCCCATCTGATATCATGGTTAGGATCAGGTTGATACTTTTTCAACCGAGATAATAGAACACATTACGATCCAAACTAAACCGTTGTGGTAATGAAAATTGATATGCCACCTCTGAAACACATTCTAGTATCTCAAAAGGGCCAATGTATCTAGGAGATAAATTTCCTTGCTTTCTGAAATGATGATGTCCAGTCCTTGGAGAGATTCTCAAAAAGACACGATCAATCACCGCAAACAAAAACGGTCTTCAGCGATGATCCGCATAAGATTTTTGATGACTCTGAACCATCTTTATCCTCTTTCAAATCAACTAGATCTTCTCCGTTGTTTCTTGGACAAGGCTAGGACCAACAATTGAAGTCTCACTTGTTTTAACCAAGCATAATATAGAATGACAAGGACGCCCATACAATGCATCAAATAGATCCATGCGTATCGAGGCTTGATACCTGTCATTGTATGAGAACTCCACTAAGGGTATATGCTCCTCATATGAGCCCCCAAAATCCATTAAACAGGGATGCAACATGTCTTCCAATGTTTGTGTCGTCTGCTCGGATTGCCCATCCGTCTGAGGATGATACGCCATGCTCATAGTCAACTGAGTCCCAAGGGCCTTCTGTAATGATTTCCAAAAACAAGATTTGAACCTCAGATCTCTATATTAGACTATAGATACTGGTACACCGTGCCTCTTTACCACTTCTCAGATATATATTTTTGAATGATCTTCCACCGTACATGTTTCAAAAATCGGGATGAAATGGGCCGACTTGGTTAGACGATCCACTATCACCCAAATGGCGATGTGTTTCCAGACCGTTCTTGGAAGACCTGTAACAAAATTCATTGATATATAATCCCATTTCCACACTGGAATTGGTAGAGACTGATACATACTCATTCTCCTATGATGTTTTTCTTCAACATGCTGACAAGTGAAACACCTTGAAACAAATTCAGCTACCTTCCGTTTCAGGCGACCCTACCAAACCCGCGCCTTCAATGCCTTATAAATCTTCTATGTACCTAGGTTTACAAACCATCTTGAATGGTGGTAAGCATGAAGGATTTGTTCTTGAGCAGTTAAAGGTACAACTATCCAATCTCGAAATCGCCAAACTGAACTCCCATCCAGATTACATTCGTTAATGGTCTCCCCACCATTGAGTTTTGAACTCATTGCAACACAGTATACATCAGATGCCTTTGCCTCCTTTACTATATCCACCAAATCAAGAATAAGCACAACTGGAAAGAAAACTGCAACATCAGCTCAATCTTCACAATCCATATGCATGTTGGTTAGGACTGATATCAACTGCCACTCATCTGAAGCTTCTTTCGCCAACTGAGTATACGACTTCCTGCGTAATGCATCGACCTCCGAATTTCCCTTACCCGTTGTATACATCAAGTCAATGTCAAAAAATTTAAGATACTCCATCCATATCCTCAGCCTTAGATTAAAATATCGATGTGAGAAAATGTGTTTCATGATTTTTTGATCTATAAAAACAGTAAATTTCCAACCAAAGAGATAATGTCTCCATGTTTTCCAAGCATGGATGACTACAAACAACTCCAAATCATGTGTTGTGTAATTTTAATCATGATCTATCAAATGTATTGAGCAACAAGAAACAACATGGTCTCCTTGCATGAGAACACATCCCATCCCAGATCTTGAATTGTCACTATACACCACATACCCCTATCCTAATTCCAGCAAAATCAATATGGGTGTTGTTGTAAGGTGAACATTAAACTCTTGAAAATCACTTTGACATTATTCAGTCTATTTAAATTCATTGTTCTTCTTTGTCAATGTTGTAATAGGCGAAGCTAGTCATGAGAAGTCACACACAAAGCATCGTTAATAACCATCTAGTCCAAGAAAACATTGTATTTCAGTGACATTCTTTGGCAGTTTCCAAGAAAGAACAACTTCTATCTTTTCTGGATCCATTGAAACACCTTTCTTAGAAAAAACATTCCCTAGAAAGCATACCTCCTGTATCCAAAAATTGAACTTTGATAATTTGGCATACAAATGATAGTCTCTCAAGATTTCCAACACAATCTCCATGTGTTGCTCATGCTAATCCCTTGTTCTTCAATACACCAATATATCATCCACAAACACCACAAAAAAATCCAGATATCACTGAAATATCCAATTCATCAATTCCATAAAGACTGCTGGTGCATCCGTAAGACCAAAAGTCATGACTACATATTAGTTGTGGCCATATCTGCTTCTGAATGCTGTCTTCAGAATATCCTCCTTCCGAACACACAATTGGTGATATCTTGATCGCATGTCAATCTTAGAGAACCACTAGGCTCCCCTTAATTGATTGAGCAGATCATCAATGTGTGGAAGTGGATATAAATTATTTATCGTAACTTGGTTAAGTTTACGATATTCCACACATAGATTCAAAGTTCCTTCTACTTTCTTTACAAACAGAACTAGTGCTGCCCACATAGACATGCTTGGATGAATGAAGCCTTTTCATTCCAGCTCCTCTAACTACAATTTCAATTACCATAACTCTTTTGGTACCATCCTATATGAAGAAAGGGATGTAGAACTGTTCATCGGAAGGAGATCAATCGTAAACTCCACTTCCCTTATAGGTGGTAACCCTGAGATGTTCTTGGGAAAGACATCTGGAAATTGATCCACCATATCTAGAAAATTATTTTCCTCAATCTATTACATTGATGCCAAAGTAAACTCTTCTAATTGTCGAGAGATCATTCCCACCATTGGTTCCAATAAGCTCTTTGCGCCTTTCTTTACAATCCTTTCTCTTCTAAAGAGATGCTCAATGTTGTCCTCAGTCATAAAACTAACTGTTCTCCCATAATAGTCGATGTGAGCCTTAAACCATGCCAACCAATCCATACCCAGGGTTATATCATAGAAATCCATATCTAACATGGAGAAGTCCCATTATAGACCAGCTCTATCAACAGTTCTAGCACATTATCGACACACGAAGTCTTGACAATCTATTTCACCAATAGGAGTTTTCAGTTTCAAGACAGAAGGCATTATTTACAGTTTTAAACATAGAAAGTCAATAGCATGAGAATAAATGAAGGAATGTGATGGACCAGTATCAAAAAAATCATTCACAAAGATAGAATTCAAAAGAATCGTACCTCTTACTGTTGTTGGTCCAGCCTGATAATCAACACTCATCTGCTTAGCTCCATACAATTACTTCGTCTCTGCACTGTTCTCCTTGTTCCCTTGCTGAGATTTCCCTAGTTGAGGAGTCATGGTATTTTGAGAATCACCACAGTTAGCTCTGTTATGCTGATGAGACTGACTCTCCTGTCCTCATCCTATCGAAGCATATGATGCTTGCGATACCTAGGAAGGGTCACGTGAACCCGACATCAGAGTATTTCTACAATAGCGCAATAGATTCCCCCTTTTCATGCAATTGTGACATTGTCAAGGTTTCACCGTACACTCTTGATTTATGTGATCAGTAGAGCCACATTGGAAACACCTAGCTTTTATCATGGGTCGTGGAGGAAGATTCACTGATCCAACTGTTTGATTCTAATTCTCAATCCCACTTTGGAAGTAGTTGTCCCTCTTCCGCTTATTCCCAACATTAGAGTTACCACCCGTTCCCATGGGTATCATCATACTTCCTCCTCCCACAACTCTAGATATGTCTCTTTCCGATAATGTTTCACTATTTACCATCTCTGTATAATCCTTAATTCAGAGAACAACTATTTTCGAGCGAATCTCCTGCCACAACCCTGATTCAATGATGCATGCCTTTAGCGATGCACTTGCAGAAACTTCTGAGTTAAAGCGCACTAAATTCATGAATTTAGCTGCATACTCAGTGACATAGATATTTTACTACTTCATGCTGAAAAATTCCATCATCCCTTAGATCGTAAATGTTTGAGGAAAGAATTTTTTATTGAAAAATTACTCAGATTCCTTCTAGCCTAGGCCTTGATCCACCATAGCTTGCACCACTATCTCCCACCACTATCGTGCAAGATCCTACAACATATATGTCTCCAACTTTACTTTCAGTTCTGCTGGTGTGACGATGAAATGAAAGATACGATTTATCCTACTCAGCCAAACCTCTGCCCGGTCTGGTTCATAATCACCCAGAAGGATTGGTGGATTCTACTTCTGGAACTGGGCAGAATAGTCTACTTGCCTTAACTCATCCCTCCGATTCCTTGTGCCTACATCCTGGAATGCTTGAACGATACTCTGGACTAGCTTCCGGTTCACATGTGGCTCAGGTGCGACCACATTCTCCGCAGCCTCTTCCATTTGGTTTCTACGATGCCTAATAGGTGCCATTTTCTATACAAACAACGCATGTCGTTAGTCTCAAATCCTTGCAACTGAAGTCTTAGAATTTCAAATTCTCTCACTTCAACTATCACCACACTGTTTTTCAAAACAATATTTTCCCATGTTCAACCATTTTTGAAAACATCCAACATGCTTTTTGAAAAGAATACCATTTTCAAAATACACCAAATATCATGTTTTCAAAATCATTTTAATTGAAAACAATTTCTTCCTTTTTCGAAATTGGCACCTTACAAAACGTGACTACTCATTCCTCATAACGAGATATGAAATCCTAGTCGGAAGTCATTCCTCTATAATGCATGTCATGTGAATCTCATTGGATAAACCCATGATAATGTGATTTACAAAATTCTAGAAGTGTATCCAAAACACTTATGTACCCAAAACCCTGGTAACTTGAAGTTCAGCATAAACATGACAGCTACATCATTTTATGCTATACATTCCAAGTTCTGACAGTCGTACTACGGTCTACTATTCTAACCCAAGGTATAGACGAAAATGAATTTCAACTCCATGACAGAGAACATCGATGACCACTTATTAGGCAATGACCAAACAAGCTGATACCAAGTGTAATGACCTGCCAATTTTCATTGGCTTGAGAGCTCAACGAGTCATTACTAGGCGTTAAGCGATATCCCCAAGGGACCAAAGGTTGATAATAAATGTCGATGTTTTTCATACAAGTGGGGGATGAATTTCCCTTTTTGAACACCTATAGAACAAACAACCACATCCAAAACAACAAAAAAATGATGCATGATAAATGTTACGACAACTCAACAATTTATTTTATCATAAACCAACCAAGAGTACCACAGCAGAAACAAACACTAAAACATCAGAGTAAAAAACGGGTATACAAAATCAAAGACTACAAGACAACAACCCAACTCCATGATCCACAAGCTCCAAGATCCAACATCACAAACCAGCCCAAGTATCACAAAGCAATACTCTAAACATGTGACACTTTACCTTTTCCAACGTCCCAGAATATAACATTTTCAAAATCACCAACATGCCAAAGCAGTGGGTGAGTAATGAAACTCATTAGGTTTTCCCTGATGACTTCCCAACCCATGACTCTAGGTTAAAACATGTTAGCACATTTATATAAAACAATTTATATAATAAAATAACAAAACAGTTCACAATATAAAAAGTCCCATGTCAAAACCATTTTCCAACAAAAACCATCTTTATAAAGAATAAAAACCAAGCCAAGATTCCAATCAAATTCCCATTTCCATTTGGCACATTCATTGCTATTCACAAATCCACACAACCGAACAGGTATGCAACCTGGACCTCCCTAATACTCGTGTGTGGCGATTTATCCTTCCATAAAGTCTTCACTTAGTGAAATACCTTGATGGGGGTACTTCACTACCTTATCCATCCCTTTTGATGGGGGTACTACTTGCCCATATCCATCCCAACATTTTGGATGGGGGTACTTCTCGCCCTTTTCCATACCAATGCATATAAACAAAGACCATAACCCATGAAAGTCCATGCCAAAAACCATGTGTATTCAAAACCTTTCAATAATGCATCAAACCTCTTATTGAAATCCATTTCCTTCAAGCAGCAAAACCATCACCAATTTGAAATCACCATTTTAAATTCACTTCAACAAACACTTTTTTAAACACACAATTTACATCACCCGTTACTAAAAAGGGGTTTCAACCATTCATTCACAGTAGTTAAACGAACCATATTAATAAAGGAAAACAATTTGAAACTAATCCTTCATGTTCTAGGAAAGAGTAATCGAGAGTGAAGCCACATACATCAATGGTTTTTACAAAAACCCTAACAAACGGAGAACACACAAGAAAACCGGTCCGATTCACCAAGGATCCTCCTTAGATCTCTACTCCTAACACAACCAAGACCCAAAATCACCATTTTTGGCTTCCACAAATGTAGATCTACCCATAATAGGCATAAATCTATGAAACTGAGAGAAGAAGAGAAGTAGATCCATGTAGATCTGATAATTCTAACAAGATCAATCACAAACCTCAAAAATCCGGCTTCGATTCGTCAAGGGAAGCCTTCATATCACCTTCAGAATGATGGGAGCACCCTCTTTGACCTTAGGAGAACCAGAATCCTGAGTTAGGGCCGATTCAGAGGAAAATGATCCATCTAGAGGAAAAACGCGTGAGATCCACTTTTATTGGATCTCGTTTAAGTGGTTGCATGGTTAGTTTGCACAGTTTGGAAAACCGTGCACTAACCATGCTTTAGCTACTACCTCTACCACCCTTATCGCATGGTTTGGCCACATGGTTAGATAAAACATGCACCGCCCATGCGGAAGCTACAACCTCCAATACCAACTCCACAGGGTTTGGCCGAACAGTTTAGAAAAACCGTGCGCCGCCTATGCGACTTCCCTTTTTCCCCAAAACTTCATTCCGAGTTCTCCCGACTCTCCCATACGTCACCCTTAACTTGATAACCATTAAAAGCATCAAGAAAGGGGTTACATACCAGAAACTAGTGGTACTAAAAAAATAGATTAGTATCTATCATCACACAAAAATGAAAAAATAATACTAATAGAATTCACATAGAATGTAACTCCTTACAAAAAAATGAAATCCTTAAAAGATAAACATAAAGAAAATAGCCTAGAGAGGTAAAATGATTGAAAACATGCATATTAAAGGAAACAATGGAAATAAGTCTCCACCTAGACCCATAAGTATATAATATGACCAAATCACCGAGAATTGAAGACTTTATGACCAAGGAACACCACCTAACAAATCTAATAGGAAGTCTCCCAATGCATGACACCATAAGATCCATAAATGATGGATTTTGAATTTCCACCGAAGGATACGACCACATAAAAAAATTAAAAAATTGGTATAAAAAAAAATTGAATCATCATGGACACACTCAAGTAGTCCAAACATAATAGGATGACTCTAAGACATGAGAATAATGGATGTGATCCAACTAGTAACCTAGGGGGAAACACCACCAAATGGACATATATCCTAGTTGATACTTACTAAGGGTATAAGGTTCCTAAAATTATGATACACAAACATTGCTTATAAGGAGGTTTGAACATAAAACAATGAATCTTGGAGGCCATCCAAGCATCCAATAATATAATTGCATATAGAAGAAACCCAAATCCAAACACTGAAGTCACTATAGTGCCGTACCTAGAGAAAACAGTCATAATGAACATAGAGGAACACAATAGAGCTAACAAAATATCATCTCCTAGGGAAAAAGAAGACACTTGAGACACAAGATCCTTTAAACACCCTACTATGAACCAGCTATCAAATATTGGAAAAAATCACACAGAACCCATTCCTACCCCGAAAGAATTGACACACCTAAGTAGAAACTACCAAGAAGCATCTACAATGATCATACATGCAAATGAAATTGGGAAATGGAAGGGAAAAAAACTATCATCAAGAGAATGAAATTATTTCCCAAGAGAGAACAAAAACAAGATAAATAAAACAATAAAATTATGCTACAGTAGGTAGAATTCATATAAAGAACATTTCAAATAATAGAGAAATGAATTTAAATTTTTAATGAAGAAAAAATTAAACCCAATTAGTCTCTCACAGAATTTTTTTTTGGGATCATACCTGTGTGAGAGGCTTTCCACACACAATATCACATAATATATTAGGTGTTTTGGTTAATTAAATTCCAAAATTCCAAAATGGTGTTTATTTATAGTTTATTACAAACAAACTGATAAATCGAAACAATGTTTATGTTGATATTCAATAACAAGGAATAAATTAAATAAATAAATCATTAGTAAATAAGAGAACAAACTGGAAGTGACCATTAGAACTATTCAAGACATTAAATAATTCTCATTAAAAAAGGAAACAGAATCTAAAAACATTGATTCAATAAAATTGAATCAATAAATGAGAAAAGGAATTTCCAGAACCATATATATATTTCCAAAATCAATATGAAGTAGAACCATTGATGAATAACTAGGCTACACAATACCACAAACTGATTATATTTAACATAATTAATTAAAAAAAGAAATATAACTATCTCTTAAAATTGAATTAAAAAAATAAACATTGATGTTAAATAATATAGATCGAGAAAAGGTTGAAAGGAAAATTGTAAATGGAACTCTAAGGATTTATGGGCTACAGCCAATGACCTATGTGTATGAGGCTAGATAATCACGGGGTTTCACTATGAAATATAATGTGGAGTACAAGGTGACAATGTATGCAGAAATGGACATCTACCCACACTACAACATCAACAATCCAACACATATAAGAATCAAAACAGACCAAGAATACCATGAGTACTAGACCAAATCTCTCTTACCAGGGATCTATCATTACTTTTTTGTGATCCTTCATGAAAGGCACAATTTGTTGTTTTAGATGGTGAGTCCAAGCATCACCATCCTCTAGGTAGCCCAAAACTATCTCAGATCATTCACTATGGACTATCCATATGAGTTAAAGTGGTGCAAGAACCACTATTGATATCCAAATCTTGTGAGTACCAGAAGCGACACACCATGAAGATCTTCCATTTACGGGATGACAATATATATTGAGAGAGTGATATCCAATGTGGAGGGAGAGAAACCACAATGGAGGGAGAAAACCCTTCTTACGATGACCCACTAATGGATCCAAGAACTTCTATTCAATAATTGACATCACCATGCTTCATCTTGACTTCTCTCTCTGATAGACCCTAAATCACAAGTACAAGGGTGGCACACCAGAGTCTTACTCACTTTCATATCTCTATTGAAAAAAATGAAACCGTCAATTTGGAGGATATCTCACCTAATTTATTTTTTTTACTAAATCATAGCATATACTTATAAAACAATTCTACTTGTAATTTAGGACGATATGGCATGGTTCCATAGGAACACATGGTTAGACATGCTATTAAGGGTAGTTCAATGCCTAATGAAACTCAAGTAGAATATTACAATAAAATATAATTTTAATTGACAATATAAAAGTGAATATAATATTCACAACCCCAAAATACCCAATAGTCATGTAACCAACATTATGTTAGGATATAAAGATATCCTAAATGATCACATGGAGACACATCCATCGAAGGATACAACATAACATTTTTACTCTCCCCAACCCAAAAGGAACTTCATTCCCCATCTAGCCCAAAGCCTATACATCATAAACAATATGAACCTTGGAACCATCACCTCCCCCATGTTTCCACCACCCATGATCTTAAAAATCCTACTCAAATAGTCTGTATATGAAACTAAAAAGATCCATACATGAAGGAGGTTTCATTGATGAGAACAAGACATCAAATTTCTTGAACCGGGACGTAGAGAAGCTAGATGAAACCCAAGGCCCTTACATGCATGGTATCATGTACCCAAGATATGCATGAAAATATAAGATGTTTATTTTTTGGAACACATATATTGGTTCTTAGGCATCAACCAAACTATCACAACCTAAACTGTACTAGGGATCATGTTGTTACTACCCCATGCCTTCCTCTATAGGCCAGGGGGTGGAAACCAGTGTTGAAGGAATAAAAAACTCTAGGTGGCATTTTACTATGTACATGTACTCACAGACACATATCCAACTCAATGAAAAAGTGCAGATGGAATGAATAAAAAGGCACACCATTTCTATATAAAATAAACCAAAAATATGAATCGACCTAAAAAAATAAATGCAATATGAAATTAAAAGGAAAAAATTCATGCCCAACCAAAAATTTTCCACAACCCATAAACATGTCGAAAACTAAAACAGCTGAGAGAAATCCCCGATCCTAGATCCCAAGAAATGGCGACTTCACGCAGTACAAGCACCATGTATCTCGAGGCTCCTCTAAAGTCACATTCAACCTATACATCATTTACAAGGGAAATATGAGTGTGGAAAAATTCCAAGTAGGGATGAGTATAAAAATACTCAATAGGATTCCACAAAGGCTCATGGGAGAATTCCATAATTTACTGAAGAAGTAATTAGTAGATAATACAATGTACATCAAAAGAGTACAACTCATCCCCAAATAGAGTGTGAAGTAAGAACATGCATACACAAGGATCTAGAAATAGTGAGAAGATGAACTTCTCCATGAGTATTAACTTCTTATAGTAGGATAATAGACTCATCCAACCATGAGATGCTAGACACAGAAAGCACATGGCATGACCTGTTCGTATTCGCCTCTCTTGGAAGGAGAGTAACCAAACTCTAAGGAGTGGGTACTGTAATATGATATATATATATATATATATGCTCAACTAAAGACGCCCAAATGATAGTGTAAGGGGACATCCATATTACTAGATTATCCCAAAAAAAAGACACATGAATAGTTATAGAAGTAAACACCATAGAGGCCCAACATCCCACATGTATCCCTAGAACTTCATGTTAATAGGGCTCAATCCCCACACCTTGATACTATCTGCTTTGGGCGGGTCTTTCTCTCCAGAACAGTTTTTGGTAGCATCACAGGGACACATCTTGGTGGGAAAAGTTCCTCCTCTGTATTTAGAGTTCATATTGACATAAAACATGTCTTATTATTATGTGTCACATTCGAGGTATTGTGTCACAATGTGGTGAAGCCACTACCCATCCCCATTGAAGGGTATGCTCAGAAGAGTAATCGACGACCCCACATCCCATCCCAACTAGAGGGTATGCCTGAATGAATAAATAACGAACCTCACTGTCCATCCCAGCAAGAGGGTAATTCCTTAAGAGAGAATGACATACCTTATTTCCCAAATGCACCAGAGGTTATGTCGGTATTTCACTATGGATTCAGAATACTTCACTTCCATCATTGTCGTCATCATGTGTCACCTTAGATAGGTGTCATGCCCAGAACATTAAGCACCACATAAGATGGGAATCACACTCATAATATCTCACATTGTACCTATAAAGCTGCAACTAAGGGAACCATCACGTTCTACATGAAAAAAACACTCAGGATAGACTACATGCTTTCCAAAATTAGATTATAGATTGATGAGATACGAGATGTAGAAGATTAATAAAGTGGTACAAATCACATGTGTGGCCCACACGATGTGTGACCAAACCTAATCATATGGAAATGTACCTATCCAAAATTTGGTACTAAACTGTGATCTAGTACCCACATGTCCTGCTGGTGTACTCCCCGAGTAAATGACACCTCTTTCCAAAATGCTGACTAGAACATGTTTCTCGTTACTTATCTAAAGGGGGAAAATGTAATTCTTCTGAAATGCCTCTTTCAAATGGTCTCAAATAAAAAAATGAATCAAACTGTTGTGATCCTTGTAGAAACACACATAGAATTTTCTATTCATTTTCCTGAAATAGAATCCCCGTGAAGAAACTGCATTCCACCATGTTGGGTGCAAAATAGTACCATGTGGGGTCCACACCTCGATCCCAAAACACAAGACATAGATCATGAAATTGTGATCCCCTTAGAAAAACACACGAGATCATATATTCATTAGTCCAAAACAATAAACCAGTGAAAATGATGCTTTTCACGGTAAACGTTCGATCAGTGCTCGATCACTACCAATCACGAAAAGGCTATCCACATCCAAAAAGATCGCAACATTGTGATCTATGGGGAATATAATAAATGGTATACTATTAAAATTCACAAAACAAGCTTCCAATAAAGATGTTTTTAAACTCTACATTATTCTCAAATGACTTCTCGTGGGGCCCATGCCACTGCCTCGAATTTAGTCAGGTGGATCATGCCATTGCAATCCTCCTGAAGAAAATACACATGATCGACTAATGGTTTGTCCACAACAGACACCCCAGTGAAAATGTTACATTTCACCACAATTTCCGAAAATGAGGCTCATTAGGTTCACACCATTGTTTTAGTTTAAACACTCAAAATCATTCTTGAAATGTTTGCCTCAACTACAGGGTCAAAATTCCTCTGAATGTTCGTTAATCATAAGTCATATGAAGATGTTATGTCTGATACGATAATCATCGAATAATTATTACAACATTATTATTATTATTAAAAATAGGCATTTTAACACAATGCCTCAAGTCTTAAACAAAATGATCTAAAAATATGCTCAAAAGGTCCATCGTGAAACCAGGATCGTGTCATCATAGATGACATGCAAAAAGGACACCAGAATTGAAAGATACTAGTTTTCTATTAAAAACCCCAGTCTCAACCATCCTAGACTAGCCAGAACTGGCTAGTCCAGGTTGAACCAAAACACCATTAGTGTCCCTCACTAGAACTCGCTATCGTAAAGCTTCCCCAAACCACCACGTTCTCTCTAGTGGTCCAAATTGTGATTCAGTACTAGCTCTCGACTCCTCGGGATGAAACCCACAAATCACCAACCTCTGCTCAAAGATCCGTTGATGTTACAGTGTGGTAAAAGTAACCACCAACTCTACTTTCTAGTGTGCTTCCTCTGGTGCCTTAAACAAGAACTTGAGAAAATATTGGTACTCCTCGGGTTGAGGGCTTCATAGATATGGGTCTAACTCCAAGATTAGAGGTTTATTATCAATGGAGAAATGTTTTGTGATGAAGAACATAAATAATGCATAGAAAAAGAAATTGGAAATGGAAATAGATGATGGACATTGTTTGTTTGTCCATAATTAAAGGATTTCATTATAGAAAAAACAAACAAAAGTCGAGAATGATCAAAAAATATTCAACTGGGGGGCTGTAGAATCTGGAGTAGAAATCCTACCTCGAATCATGTTCTGTCATTGTGCTCATTGCACTATGATCTACCAGAATCTAATGATTCATCAGGATTAGACGATGTTCAGACATTGAATCGCAATAAGCTAGAGCTTCTCCATCTGAGAGAGAAATAATCGAACCCTGGATCATTCCTATATCCTCCTATTAACTAGAAACTACCATCGGACGTGAAATTCGAATCTCCCATGTCGTCTCAAATAAGGAAAACCCAAGGGTAAAAACCATGATACAAACTCAATGGTGGTCTCACATATCCACTATGAGGCCCCATTTAGACATTATTCAATGTAGCTGTAACACCCCAACCTTCCACAGTACGATTCCCTTTGAATAATATAATAGCATGTGTTATACGCAACTTCATGTTCTAACACACACCACAACCAATCAAACTAGCCGTTATGAATAGTAATACCCCCTTTTTGAAATTTTATACATTTTTTCTTTCAAAATGGACATCAATTTTTGATTCAGAATATCAAAATTAGTTTCGGTGCATTTTTGGTACTCTTCTGATATCTTTCATATTTTGATGAATAGTGAAAATTACTAAATTTTAATTTAAAAAAACTTTATTAATAGAAATAATTAATAGTGATAAATTATGAATTTAAGTTGTTTTAAATTATAATTAGATTGTATTTTTACCATTTAATCGAATGTTTATAATTGTACATAATTTTATATTTAAATTAGACATAAATATGTGTCATTCTTTTGATAGCTATTTTTTCTTAAAAACACGCTCTCTATTTTGACAACGGGAATTAATTTTAAAATATTTTCTACCACTTATGTGTTTTGAATTTAGAAAAATGGATTCTATATTTAGAATCCGGAGGTTAAAATTGTGTAAAAAGGTATCTTTTATTTTTAGACATTTTGAATAATTACTTTGGTAAATATTTTATTTACCATGGTTAATGGGTAAATCAAGTAGATAATGGTAAAGAAATAATATTATAATAATACTAAATTACCCTAAAACATTTCTTAAAACTATTGGATGATACCCTTCCGACCTTGGTCATCTTTGGGTCAATTTGGGGACCCCATGGTGCCAGTTGTAATTGATAATGAAACTTTATATTAATTAAGTTAAAGTAAATACAAAAATGACATAAGCATATATATTTTAGTAAAACAAAATTTTCATAGGGTTATCCATGTTATCTCTTCAACTATAAAAATTTATTAGAAATATAAACTATTTCCCACATAATGGTATTTTATTTATAATTTTTATACATTGAATAATTAATGTTATTTTTGACACAATGATGATGCGGTATTTTCCTTATTAACAAAAGAATCAAATAAATGATATTATAATTGTTAAAATAAGTATAATTTGAAAGTTTTGATGAAATACAAGAATTTTTAAGGTTAATATAACATGTTATTATTTATTAAATTAATTTTTTTCTAAATAATAATGTTTTTAGGACTTTAAAAAAATCAATTATTAAATAGTGTCAAAATAGACATAAAAACGTTTTAAAAAAAATTATATTATTAATTGATGTAATGTTTCTCAAAATATATGGTTTGTACAAAGGACATATATAATGATAGTTGTATAATTAATGAACAACTTGGGGTTCTCTTGGAATGTTATTGTATGTTTATTAACTATATAATAAAAAAATACAAAGATAGATGGTAAATGTCAAACTATTTCACTAAGAGTTAAATCAAAAAGATAAAGTTAATATAGGGACTCAAACCTGTCTAAAACCTATTTTTGAGTGGGTTTTTACCCATAACCACATTATCTTTTAAATAATCCATGTTGGGGTCATTATAAACTAAGAACGATTTTAATATAAAATAATATTTCTAGATTTTCATATGGTGGCCCTCAAACCTTCTATAAAAGGGCACTCCCCCTTCTCTATAATTCACACCATCAATGCCTTTTGGGTCAGAAAAAACCTGCACAAATAGCCTCTAAACATCACACAATTTATCCTATAGGACATTCTTTTATCATAAATTCAACTTAAGGAGCCGTTTTTATCAAATCAAAATGAAGAACCCGAATAAGTGGTAATAATTTCACCACTCTCTTTCATGATCTTTTCTTCTTCCACTTCGTATTTCATTGTTATTTCCATTCTAAAATAATAAACTCTTGTATCTCCTATATAATATGATGTTATTGTAAATTTGGTACGAGCATATTAATTATTCTATCCATCCTTTGAATGACATGTCACCATACGTGTGTACATATGACTTATCGTCTCCACGTCGTGGTGTAATTGTTATTCAATACATTATAATTTGGATGGGTATAAAAATGTTGTGTAATTGATGTAAATAATGAACATAACATGATAATTATTCTGTATAAATGATGTAACATCCAATTATATATTATTTTAATTTCAAAAGAATGATATTGTCGCTCGTGCATACGTACGGATTACCGTCTCCACGAACGCGATGAGATTCATTCCCCATCGTATCCATTCAAGACTAATTTTCATTTTATTATTAAAAATAATTTTCAAATACTTGATATCATTATGGATATGAATAATATACATCCCATCCATAACAAATATGACTCACATAACAAAGAGTATAAATGAAAACTAATCCGTTAACGCCCGAAATAACAATAATACTAAGATATTATTAACAAAGAAATGATAAAATATCATATATGATATCATATTAATGTATATGATTCTTTTATAATTTAATAACAATTATTTCACAATTATACAGGAGGTTATCCTACCCTCATCCAAGGAAAATTTCATGGTAAGGGTTAATTCTCAATCTCATTATTATCCGAGATTGTTTATGTGTAAGTATTTACTGGGGCATTTTTATCATCCATCTCCATTTTTCATAAAAATTATTTCAAAAGTAATATTTTAAGGATTTGTGAAAGATACTCTTTATCATGATCCTAATTTTCAATATTTTAATGATTTTTCTTTCTAAATTTTTTTAATTAATTTCCATGTTTCCAAAATTATTTTCAGGATTTATTTATATAGACATGAATGTTTTGAAATGATAATTATTTTCAAAAGATTAAAAGTGGTATAGGACACATTAACTCAAAAAAATCTCTTTTAAATTAATTCCTTTATAAATGTGTGATTTAAAATTATTTTACAAAATGTTTATTTCTCTCAAAAGTTTTACTCATCATTTTCAACTATTTCAACAACCTTTTCTGGATATTATTATTGATTGAGGTTGATTTATTATAATACAATCTTCCATATTGTATTGAATGAGCTATGATATTTTTGGTTGTGGATGTTCTATTTTTATACCATTCATGGTTTATGGTTATTGTATTGACATTTAGTATGCTAGTTTTAATACCAATGTTTATGTTAGGTTTCATCTTTTTAATACGAGGAATGCAGTAGACTTAGTAAGTGACGGATCGAGCCCTCTATAGCGTCTCGATTCATCGGTAGGTCTCATGAGATAACTATATGTGGAAGTGGCTGAGACCCTTTCCCAATTTGATATATGGTTTTGGAAAATACCTTAATCATTTTTATATGTCTTGGCCAAGTCCTTGAAAAACTGTTGTAGAATGAATGGCATTATACATTCCCTCATTATGAAAATAATATTGATGGTTCATGTGATCATTCGACTAGTATAATACCCATTGTTATTTTTTATTATGGAATTATTTACTCATCTCATATTCCTGCCATAAAATTGTTTATGTTTATTATTATTAAAGAATGTGTTTTCAATTATTCACCACGATTAATATTTATGTTATCGTCCGCTGTATTTCGTACCCTTACTGAGCGTCTGATCTCACACCTTTCTATGTTTTATTTTCCCCAGGATTAAAAGAAGTCTACTGAGATAGATATGAATGATTAAGTTATGGGAATAATGGTGTTCATAAAGAATTATTTATGTTGTTTTTTATGTCATAAAGTGTAATTTAACATTCATGTATGTAATATATTTTCCAAGAGTGCTAAACTGATCAGTCCATCAATACTTGATTCCTTGTAATCATGCCAATGTATTAAAATAATGCACCGACTCTGGGTAATTGGGGTCGGGGCGATACAATAGCATTTCAAATAAAATAAAATAAAATAATTATTATATTTATGGTTTCTCCCTCCAGAGCTGTTTTCTAGAGAACTCTTGCACAGACAAAACTTATACCCCTCCTATGTTAAACAACATTCTATGCACTTAACCATGGGATCGGATTTCAGATCCGAGTTACCGTTTCATAGTTATATGGGTTTACGAAACTAAAAGAATGATCTAATAAATTAATTCATCCACCTAACATAACAATAACAATCAAGGTGTCCGAACATCCCGCGCTAACATATTTTATGTTGTGTTTAGGTTAAACGCAATGTTCCTGAACCAACTGTGGTCTTCAATTTTTGATCTGATCAACCGTTTACGATATATCTTATTTCTATTATGTGAATAGTACGAAAACACTTAATATTTTTTTATAATTTATTTCGGGAAAACCAGGCCTCTAAATTTCAGGTTGTCTCAGTTCCTAGATCTGGAAATAAATGTTGAAATATTCATATGTTTTACATGGTAAAAACTGAGTCTCTACATCAATCGCTCTTTCAATATTTTCATCCCTAATAAGAAAAACTATGAAAAATAGCTCAAGATACTGAGCTCATATGTACCTCTCCCGCCCCCTAGAAAACCATCAGATCACCATCCTGGCACAACATGCAAACCAAAGGGATGGTCTGTACTCATAAGGTATACTCCTTTCGATGAAATTCATAAAAACAGACACGTATCTCATTTGATATGATACATAGAAGATGACGTGTGCCCCCTCCAGTTATTGGGGGATATGGCAAGGTAGTAAAAACCTCACCATCTCTCTCATAATTCCAAATAGGTTGAAGAAACTCAGTGATATATTACTTCCCATACCAAACCTCTATATCCCATGTGATGATTGGAATCATGATTTTCCATTGGAACATGGTCTCGTGATTCCCTCCTTCAGAATATTCATCTGGTGAAACACCCACAGATATCTGGTCACGCAAGAGTTCATAGTCGATGCATCTCAAGCGAGACTCTATAACACACTCAAGAACTGAAGGAGTTAACACCATTGGATGAAGAAAAGTTTCACCCTCCTAGCTACAAGAAATCTAACTGCAATGAAACTTCCCACACCTGGCGTGCCTGAGATTTCCTTCTAAGGGAACCTATTATGATGCTGCCACTTTTCGGAACATAGAATACCTTGTAGTGATTGTCTAATAATAATTTCATCCAGCACTGCCATTATAGTTTTATGTTTATCTGGGTGATGACTCAGCTGAGACAATGGTGGTTTGAGGAAACCACAAAGTGCACTCTCAGACGGTAGCATCTCCAAAACATGCAATCTTCCAAACCCACTAGTGGAATCCCATGCAATGTGATTTAAAGTATAATGGTTCCTCTAGGAAACCCAAGATGTTCTCGGACACTCCACCGCACAACCCCACCATGAACACACCAGTTTGGGGGTTTCATCCACCACTCGTCAATACTATCATCTTTAGGAGTAACTGAATCTTCCTCATGGTTTTGTTCATGTCCCAAAAACACATATCAGTTTGGGAAGAACCCCACTTTCTTGTACATTCAAGGCTACATCGAACAACACTGACACATGGTTATATAGATTCTCTATTTCACCCTCTGTAACTCCTCATGTAGGGATTTGGAAGAAAAGAGTATCTCACACAGTGTCTAACATGTTCTACTATCAAAATTTAGAAAAGACACATAGTGTACCTCTTATCGTATCATGCATTGCAGGATTATAGAAATCCATATAATGGAGCTACGCACAGGCCTGACTACTAGCTCCCTGAGCATGACACATGCTACCTGGTGGTGGTGGATGTATCTCGCAACACCGTCCACCAAACATAGTTCTTCTTTATATTCTTCTAACAACACAACCCTTGGGACCACTCTTTCCACACCTGGGAGATCCCTAATCATGTCATTGCCTCTGCCCTGGCAGAGCATCTAACAACTACCTGGAATTATCAGCACATCTAGCCGAGTAGACTCGTTCCACGTGACCTCGCTCATCACAAGTATATGACTAGCCATTCCAGTGCTTCCCCAATTCTCTTATCTATCCTTGGCCATGTTCCTAAATCTTATCAAGGGTAGGCCGAGTGTGTCAAGGGCATGCCAACCGATGTCTATTATCTATGGCAGACGTCCTAACTCTATTGCACCAACTCCCAAAACAGACCAACTAGATCTCCTTTAATAGAAATCCCTCTATCACTAGTTCTTGTTCCTGAACCCCGAGATATGTGAGGATGAATCATGCAACTTTGCTAGTTCGAATCTACTGTATGTAGACCCTTGTCAATCATTCGTGCCTAGAATTTTCCATTATGGACCACGTCCGATGTTTGTCAATTAAGATCTATGAACATAGTAACAAACTCAAACACCATCATCCTTACCCACTAAAGCACCAATTGCTCCTTAAACCAAAAAAATAATAAGAAATTGGGGTTGTACTCCTCATGAATCATGTTCTTGAAGTCATCCAATGAGAGTAACGAATCATCGTGCATCTGAGTATCCGGGATGCACCAACACCGAGCTTCCCTATTGAAAATGATTGGATGCAAAAGATTCCATATAATCTATTGGTTTCTGGACATGCCTAAATTGGTGAAAAACTAAATATGTAAAACCCTTAATTTCCTGAGGGTATGGATCACCACAAATCATTAGCAGTTTGTAACACTAGAACTGAAGGAGTGCGCTCATGCTATGCTCATCATCGACTTATGTTGCCGGTACTAACCACTACTCCACATGTGGAGGTTTGTCTTCTTTACCACCTAAATAATGGGGAATTGTATGATGAATCCTTAACTGAGGCCTCTTCTATCATTAAATAATCGTTTTGAACCAGAGCTCATATCATGGCTGACTATCGTCAAGAAGGCATCTTGAATCATATCAAGGAGTACTGCGGTAACATGATAATATATATTTATATATATCTCTCTCAATAATTATGGGAAGCATAATAAATAATAATAGTCAAAGAATCAACCTTATATGATACAAGTACCAATTTTCCATGAAAAAAGTGTCTTAGCACACCAAGTAGATAAGCGGGTAACCAGGGTTCTAGTGAATGGCTAGGTTGGTCTCTGCACCAGCACTAGGTTCCCTGTCCTGAGAGCCGCTCTTGAAACATGATGAAACTATTTACCTAAAACTAAACCAATTCCGTTTTAGGGAAAATCCAAACTATGTCCCAAAGAATGAACTGCATCGAATAGCAACTTCATTATAACCCAAACCATATCGGGGCTCGGGACACAACTACCCCAAGCCCACCTCTATATGATAGGGACTTGAGGCCAGTGCCAAAGGCATAACAAACTCAAATATGCCTTTAACAATGTACTTGTACAAACACATATATCCAACTCAAAGAAAAAGTGTACATGGAAAAGAAAAAAAGGTTCAACACTAATATATATATATATATATAAATGACAAATATGCATCATCCTCCAAACCGTAAAAGAATCATGAAAGGAAATGGGAAAAAATAAACGCCCAAACAGAACAGTTCCTCAAACCATTAACAAGTGGAAATGGTAAACAACTAGGAGAGAGCACCACTCTTGATTCCCATGCATTGACAACCTCATGTTGTCCAAGCACCCCATATCCCTATGTACCTCTAATGTCACTATCAACCTCTCTTTCATCTGCAAGGGCACACCGAGTGCGAGAAAATCCCATGTAGGGGTGGGTATAAAAATACATAGTAGGATACCCCAAAGTCTCAAGGGAGAAACAAGTGAGGTATTGAAGATGGAAGAAGTAGATAGAAAAACGTACGACCAAAGAGTATAGCTCAAACCAACTAGTGTGTGACATAATCTTATCCAAAAACAAAGGGATAAAAATAGTGAGAAGATGAACACCTTGTTGATTCTTTAATACCTATAGTAGGATAGTCGACTCATCCAAATATGAAAATATTGACATGGAAACCACTAGGAATACCCCACAGATATTCATCTCTCAAAGAAGGAGAGTATCCAAAGACCAATGAGTTGGTTTTGAAATACGATATATAAATAAGATAAACTAATGAAACCCTAACATTAGTGTAAGGGGATCTCCATATAACTAGATAAGTCCATGAAAATAGATTCCTATAGTTCTATAAGTAAACATAATCGATGCATATCATCCCACACATCTGCCCTATACTACACATCAAATGGTCTCAATCACCGCACATTGATACTATCCGCTTTGGGAAAGTCTGTCTCGCCTGAATGGTTGTAGGTCGTGTCATAAGGATGTATCTTGATGAAAAACGTTCCCCAATTTCTATAGATTCCAATGTCATGTCAAGTACGTCTGTTCATTATGCGACATTGTCGAGGTATCATGTCACAAAATCATGAATCTACCACCATGCCCTGCTGGATGGTACTCTCAAAAGAGTCATCAGTGATCCCACTGCACTACCAGGCTAGAGGTTAAGCCTAAAAGAGTAAATGGGAACCCTCACTACCCATCCCTATAGGAGGGTATGTCCAAAAGGAATAACCAGGAAACCTCACTGCCCATCCATGTTGTATGGTAATCCTTGAATAATGAACGATGAACCTGATGACCCATCCCCATTAGAGGGTAATCCTGGAAGAGTAAATTACAATCCCCACAGCCCAACCCCAATAGAGGGTATGTCCTAAACCATGAATGAGAAAATTCACTACCCAGATGTGCTAGAGGGTAAGCTGGTATTTCTCTGGTGATTCTAAAAACATCCTTTTCATAACAATATTCATTGAGAATCGACTCAGACTGGAATCAGATTAAGAACATCGAGCATCTCATCAGAAATGCATCACACTCAATAAGTCTCACATAATACCTTGAAATAAACTACAGAGGGAACCATCACATTCTTTGTGAAAAAAAAACTCATGAAAGCCTACTCGAAGGCCAAAATACGAGTTCCGAAGGAAGAGATATGAGAGGTAGAAGATTCGTAAAGTGTTACATGACATGTGTGGGTCCCACACGACATGTGACCCTACCTTATAATCTGTAAACATACCTATAAAAAATCTAGTACAAAATTGTGAAGTAGTACCCACAAAGCATGCGAGTGTACTCCTAGAGTATAAAGTACATCTATCCTAATGATTGACGAGTGTACATTGCTCATTACTGATTTGAAGGGAGAAAATGTAAGCCTACCAACCTACCTCTTGAAAATGGTATTAGATAATAAAATGGATCACAAAATTTCAATCCTTGCCGAAAAACACACAAAATCAGCTATTCCATTTTCTAAAATAGACTCCTTGTGAAGAAAATGCATTGCACCACTCTATGTGCAAATAGTTCCCCATGGGTCCCATACCTCGATCCCAAAACACATCATACAGATCATGCCATTGTGATCCCCTCAGTAAATTCATGGGATCATCTATTTATTTATACAAAACATGAAACCTGTGAAAAGGGTTATTTTCACCACAAACTCTCAATCGGTGCTCCATCACTACTGATCATGAAAAGGCACGACACATCCAAAAAATCACAACATTGCAATCCTTGTGGAAAAGTAAAGATGATAGAATATTTACATGCCCCAACTGGACGTCCAAAGTAGAAGTTGTAAAACATTACATTGTGATCAAAATACATCCTATGCGGCCCATGACTGAGCATCAAATTTAGTTGGGTGGATCACACCATTTCTATAGTCACAAAAAACACACAATATGGACTACTCATTTGTGCAAAAAGGACACCTAGTGAAAAACTGACATTTCACCGTAAATTCCCCAGATGAGGATCATCAGGAAAGAAAAACTATTTCAGTTTAAGCACTTGAAATCATCCTTAAAAATTTCTGCCTCAACTCAAGGGTGACAATTCCTCTGATGGCGCATCAATTGGACATCAGACAGTGATGTTACTGCCTGTACGTGAATCATGAAATAATTATTATTATATTATTATTATTAAAAACGAATGTTTTATTACACCAAGCCTTGAGACCAAGGGAAAAAGATCTCAAAATGTCCTCAAATGGTCCAAATAGAAATAAGGATCGTGTTTCCATGGATGACATGTAAAACAGAGCCCCCAGATTGAAAGATACACAATAATTTTTTATTAAAAACCGTTGTTTCAAACCAGCCTGGACTGGCCTGAACCGACCAGTCCAGATCAAACCGCATCACCACCGAAACTCTTCCGACCTCTACCATATACCCACCACTATGATATGCACACTCCTTCACCCACTAGAGTCCCTCGTAAGAACCCACTCCCAGAAATAATTCACAAACCACCACGATAACTCCCGTGGTGAAGATCGCAACCAGAGACCATATATGGACTCCCCAGAATGAGACCATCATAGTGCTAGCCTCTACTCAATGATCCATCAATGTTTTTATGTGGAGAAAATTAGCTACCACTTCCACTCATTACTTCACTTACTCTAGTTCTAAAAACATGGCCCCGAGCATAGATCGAGATTCCTTGGGTAGATGGCTTTAAATATATATGTATAACTCTACGATCGGAGGTCATTTGTGTGAGAAACATTTTTTAATGATGAAATATGAGAAGAATGAAAAGAATAGTAATTAATAAATTTAAATATACAATTACTGTTACTTGTTTGGCTTGATTTAATGGAATCCACAATAGTGAAAATGAACATAATTGAAAAATGAGGACAAAAATATTAAACCTAGGGGCTACAAAATACGAAATAGAAATCCTACATTGAATCTTATTCCACCATTGAAATTTCTGTGATCTAATCTACTAGTGTCTGTTGTTTCATCATGATCCGAAAACTTTCGGATGTCAAATCACTGTCGTCTAGATCTCTTTCATCAGAGAGAGAAATGAGCCAACCCTAACTCATTCCTCCATCCTAATATTTATAAGAATCTTCCATCGGGAACAAAGTCCAAATCCCCCATTCCCTCTCAACTGAGGAAACCCTTAGGAAAAACACACTACAACAAACTCAATGACATTATCGGGTTTTCAATCTATGTCCCTGTTGGGATGTTATTCAATGTTTTATTTCCAATAAAACAATTTAATTTAATTATTTTATTTACAGGTTTTCCCTATGAGACAATTTTTTAGAAGGATTGCATCGACCAAACATATACCCCTTTTAGGGTAAATGACATGCTCTGGACCTAACAGTGGCCTCATACTTCTGATCTGAGTTATCATTTGATTGTTATTTGGGTTTGAGATAATAAATGAATGAATTAAGAAATTAATTCAACTATTTAATGTACCTATAACGAGCGAGGGGACCGAACATCCGATGTTGAAATATTTTAAGTCACACCTAGGGTAAACACTACATTACGAACCCAAACATGGGCCCAGATTTCAGATATGGTCAAAAATTTAAGAGATATCATGTGTTTTTTGAGTGAGTACTACAAAAACACTTCATATTTTTCCATAATTTATTTTCGGCACACCGGGATATGAAATGGAACACCGTCTCAACTCCTAGCTCTAGAATTATATTCATTAATATTCCAAAGTCTTATAAGGAGAAAAGGGGTTCTTATAAAAACCTTCAAAACCCAAGGAAAATATTATTTTGGAATTGTGGTTGGATAGAAAACCAATGAAAAATATAAATTATTTGTCACAGAAGTACTAAAAGTATCCCTAGAATTCATTTTCATTCTGAAACTATGATCTAAAATATGAACATATGTGGAATCACATACAAGGTTTGTTTTCATGGTTGATTCCCTATCACTCATCATAGACATAAAGGTGGCCACAACCTGTTGTTAAAAGAATACGAGGACATTATAATTAACTGATTATCCCCAATCTATATTTTTTCCTCCATTAAATAGCTTGGTACACCTATCAAGGTTTTTGTGGGTGTCTATTATTAGACACCAAAATATACATTTTCAAGTATTGGGATCTCATAGTTTATTTTAGGATTATCATTTTGGGAATTTTTTCAATGGAAGAGTATTAAAAAATTGTTCTGTGAGAAAAGAGGGGGGTGACTAAAGATCCACTACCATCATGGGATAATTATTCAATTTGATTAAAATAAAGAGACAATCCAATATAGGACATTATTTTATCATATTCATATGGTTCATTTTTTTCTTATAGTACACCTATATTGAATTTTTTTTTGATATATTCTTTGAATCCCCTTAATGAATCAACATAATAAATATTTTACACATTTCTCAGCTTACCCCAGCCATGTCAGAACACTTCCCCAATATAATTAATTTTAATACTAACCCCAAGAACCCAAGATGAAAAATGGCTATCATGATTGAATGATTCTGGATTATAGAAATAGAATACAAAGATATTATTAAATCTTGATGGAATTAGAAGGTGTTATTATTTAAAAGAAAATAAACCATGTCATCTCTAACCTCATCCAGTGGAGTATCAAAAGGTTCATTTAATCAGATCATCAATTTTATCCCATTAAGAAAATGCCTGAGAATATTCACTCTCTCCCACCCTCTATCGCTGCCCATTCTAGAATTGTAGTACTATAATATTAATATAATTAATCCATAATAAGAAAATATAGATAACTTCTAATGTGTTCTCATCACATCCACCTTAAAGAGGGTTGATAAAATACACACTACATATATCTAAAATAAGTTTTATGGTAACAAAAGAACATTATTTCACGTCTTATCTCATCCAATGGAACTATCGTCTTGAGGGAAGATGAGATCTATGGAAATATCTTAGGCTTCGTCCTTGATCTATACAAGGATGGTGATTCTTCCGTCCTCATTGAGATTGACTCACATATTAAGCCAACTATGATAGAGAATAGGAACTACTTTGTTACCCATGATATCACTTATGCCAAAATATATATTTCACTCAAGAGAATCAATTCCAGAAAATCCCTAGGTCCTGATGTCTTCAATTTTGTATTTTTTAAAAATTACTTCCATATAATAGGGCCAAATGTTTCATATTTTTTAAGTGTCATACTTCATGGGAAATATAAACTCTCCCCCATAAACAAAACCCTCATCACTCTCATATCCAAAATTATGATACTCATTCTTGTGTTATATTTTAATTGAATCAGTCATTCCAACATAACCAAAAAAATATTCAAAATATTTGTAGCAATCATCTTGCACACGTAGTTCCCTTCCATTATCTAGGAAAAAAATTACACATTCACTTCCAAAAGTATTATCTCAAGAAATGCATTTATTTCCCATGAAACATTCTACTCCACAATGACTCGCAACAATTCCAAAAGTGGTATCATGTCCGAAAAAGCACTCAGGAAAAATTCCTTCTACATAATGGAAAGTACCCTCCTCTGGTTCATGCAGTGAATGTTGGGATTCTTCTACAAATTGATTGACATTATTATATTAAGTTTATCTTATATATTTTTTAACATATGTATCAATAGAAGACACACAAAGAGTTTCTCCCCTTTTAGACTAGATAGGATATAAATCTCAATAGGCCACCACTAATGGTGTTAAAAGCATCATGGCCATGTAATATAATCTGAAACAATTTGTTGTCGTTAATATATAAAGTATAAAAGTATAGTAATGTAAATAAACATGAACCTGTTTCAGCCCTCAACATGTGACTAAACATGTTTCCATCTCATTAATTAATTAAGTTATAGTTTATATTATAAATCACGTGAGGTAAAAACCATCACAGACATCAACTCTTGATAATAATTGTAAAGGATCCAATATGTTAGAAGCCATCCTATAATGGTAATAAATAATAAAATGTTCCAATGTAATAACCATGTAAACCTAGACCCCAAGGGGCACCAAATTAGTAGTAACTGAAGCCTGGATATGGGGTAAGATTGTATTCTAAGGAGAATCATCCAAAGAAATCCATAATAATGACGTCTAGTGAGTTAGAGGAATACATCCAAAGGAAATTTTCATTATGTGATGATTAGGCATGATGGGTATAACCATGGAACCTATAATAAACTATAGATCCATGTATTTTATCTATATAATCCTGTAATAATGATTTCTTTAGATTCTAAGGAATCCATCCATGGTAATATAAGACTAAGAGATTACTGGGACTTACGAGTATAACCATGGAAACTAATATCCATGATAAATCCAAGGAGTGTATCCAAGGAAACCTGCCATAATATTTGAGATATTATACGATGTCATACTAGGAATCCCATGATAGACAAGGATCAGGTTCCAATGTGAGTATCAACCAAACACAACTGACATCCTTTAATTAAAATGGGATAATTGACTACTCAAGATATTCCCATAGGAATCCAAGGAGATATTGAGTCAAGCCATTCCTATGATAATAATTATGTCAAGGTTCACAATTATAATTAGGCACCTTAAATTTAAATTATTTTATAAATTAGGGAATATAGTAAATAATCCATTGTATATTTCATAAAGTTCAATCCATTTTCATTAATTAGTGTGATAAATCCAATTTAACAAGAAGTAGTTCTATAAATTCATTTATTCCGTAATAATTCAATAAAGTAATGGGTTCAATCTTTTCCTTTAATTACTTTGTCATGTCCAAGTATTATGAAACAATTTTAATTACTCCATTTAAGGAATATTCAATAAATATGGATCACCTCACTACCATACATTGACATGGAAAGGGGGTTCTATAGACATGAAACCAAGAATTTATTCAAAATTCCTTAGTATAATTCAAATATATAGTATACTAGCCCGAATGCCCCGAAGGACTTGTTTTTTATTTTTATTATGGATAATCCCCCTTTTAAGGGTTTAAGGGGAACCCGTACATGACCTGTAGGCCCAAGAAACAAGGCCCGACAAACCCACAATACATGACCCGATGACCCAGATGCAAAACCTGCCCAACACATGACCCGTATGCCAAGCCCACTTGAACGTCCCCACCCCATCCTTCTGCATCACTGATCACGTAGCTCCCCACCTTGAATTGCTAATCGGCTAACATTTCCCCGTAAAAAGTTGAACGACGCAAGGTTCTGATGGCGGCTGCCATACCCTCTCATTCTTCCAATCTGGTTATCTCTGTATCTAGTGGCTGATACTCATGTTGCTGTGATCCTCTTCTGGGGAGAGTTCTGTGTAAACTGGGATAATCCATGGTCTACGTGACCCGAAGGCCCTGACGCCCGAAGGATTTTGATGAAAAATCCTACATATGATGGATGATGTTTTGTACGTTACTACCAATGATGAATTAAATAATTTACATGAGTCTTAGAATATGGTTCTAACACCTATAATCATAAAATTTAATTTCACAAAATGATTCCCGATGAAATCATTGTGATGACATGGAAATTAATAAAATAAGTAAACATTAGGGATGGATTATAGACCACCTACCTTACGCTCTTACGCCTCTCTTATTCTAGTATTATCCTCTAGTTCATCATGTAATAAAGTAGAAATAAGGAACAGATCAATGGAAGGATAATATGGAATATTACACTAAACATTGATAACATAATTAAGGGAAATAATCACGAAGAATGGCTAATATGATGTATTGATATTACTAATACACAACAAATGCAACTAAAAACAATCAAATAAATGTCCAGATGGATGATATCTCACAATACTTAGTTTTAATTAGTTTTATGACTCCAAAGGGAGGAAATGGTGTTATTTCCACTGGAAATAAAACAGGAGAATGGGGTTTTTTAATTATAAAATTAAGGAATGAAAAGTTGAATTAACCATAAAATAGCATGTTCATGGTTTGGCCGAATGATTTTTCTAACTATGAACAATCCATGTGTGGTAACCTATATGAATAGGGGCACTTGCATGGATATGCCATATTTTTAGGCAAAATATGAACTAATAGGGTGAAATGGATCTTCCCAAAATTATAGACTATCCGCATGGTTAACTCCGACCATGTTCTATTCCGGCTTAGTTTTCTCTAATATTGTGACATGCTTATTTTATAGATAATATTTGATTCAGACCCAATTAAATCCATGTACATCCTATAGACATTTTCTAACTCACATGGCATCCATAATAGTTCCAAAATAATGTTTCCGAAAAAATAATATAATGTATATATACCAGATTGAAAATTTTGGTTCTTATAGTATGTTAGGCTAATGATTTTCGGGGCTTATTTGTAACATGTGTTTCTTCATGGAACACAAAAAACAATAAGTAGTAGTGGAAGGTCATTTATTGCTTGATTGTATAGTAGTCAAATTTTTATGTTTAGTGATCCTTGATTCAAATTGAAATTATATAAGGATTTTATTATAATTTACCATTTATGCTGATTAGTATTGTGTATTTTTTAATTAATTTTATGGAATCAAATATTTTACAAGTGGTTCTTGAGTATTCAACTATGTTATAGAATATTATCATAGTCCATAATTTGATTGAATAGTTAATTTATTTCATATAAATTCACGAATCTTTAATATTCTATGTTTTTATATGTTGGTTTTAGAGTTTAACTTGGATAAATTAATTCTGGTTGTGGAGATGTTGGTTATAGATAATATAATTAAAATTTTAGGCTGATTTAATTCAGTTTTAGGCTAGTTGAGTGTAGACTGTTCAGTAATATAATTCATTGTGAGAAGATAAAGGGTAGGGTGGTGCAATTATCTAGTTTCTGGTGCCCATGGTTTATTTAATTATTTGTATATTCCTAGTGGATGACATGTAGTGGTCGTAATTTGATAGGTTTTAGAGTATGAATTACTAGTGTGGAGATATTTTACCTTCATGATACATTTTTATTTTTTTGTGAATGAGGAATCCCATTGAAGAATTTTTAAGGGTTGAATTCATTACCTAATGGTATAGTTGATGTCTATTTTTATGTTTCCTCCATGGAGTGTGTTCGAATTAAAACATGTATTGGGTTATCACTCTCTAATGTTGATACAAAATTATAAATATATAACAATTTTTAGTATTACATATCAGTGAAACTCAATGTTTCTTAATTTCTACATAAAAAATATTTCAAAAAGAAAAATATATCACCATATCTCTTTTTTTCACTTTTTTTATCATGGGAGGATTATTTTGATGAATATTGTCAGACAATTTACCTCATCCATAGATCACCACCACCATCTAATAGAAATTAAAACAAATTTAGTCAATTTTCAAATAATCATCATCTGTGTTATTATATCATTATAATTATATTAACACCATCAATATATGTATTTGTTTTTAATAGTGAAAAATTTATTGATTAATGATTTTTTGTGTAATATGATAAGTCTACTACACTAATATTGTAAATTTAACAATGGTCCCTGTAAATATTAGTTACAAATTTGATATTGTATATCACTTGTTTCTATATTACCCTCAATAATTTTCATTGATTTTTTAACATTTTATTGGTATTCAATAATCTATTCTATCATAAAAAATATGAAATATAAGATTCCTATAATCTTTTTCAAACAATAAGAAACCATTTTTTCTATTATATTAGGAATGGTGTAACTTAAACGTAAAATATTCTAAAAATGCACATGAGAAAAACATATTCATTGGATGGAATACTTTATAGTAAATACCCCTTTACTCTACAAACTATCCTTTTTTATAAAATACTATCAATGGTGAAACTTCATGGAATTTCATATTTTATGATAATAATTTTATAATTTAATTAAAACTCATATCATTGATTAGATACATTCTATATTTTCAAAGTCTTAGTGTGATTATTTACACATAATTTCATTGTTTGTTTTGTTCACAAAATTGTGTAATTTTACTTTAATTAATTTAAAAAAAACATGAGAATAATATTCCTACCATGATCTTTTTGATACCATATTTATTCAGGATTCTATAATAATAATCATCAAAATTATTTAAAAAAGGGCAGTATTAATTATTCTTGTATTCATATTTTATTCATACCATGAATGTTTTTTAATAACACTAGTATGCATACACACATATATATATATTGTATAAAATAAATCGGATTTTGTAAAACCACCATAAATCGAGATAATATGTGCTTCATTTTGAAAAACAATTACATATTTTATGTATATAAATTTTGTAATTATATAAATATGTATCCATATTATATTTATCAATTTTATGAAATTATATAATACTGATAACATATGTAAAACTTTATATAGTATAAAAGTTCATACTCAGACACCTCACATTAATGTCCCAAAATCAATTCACCCACAATCATAGATTGTTTACTCTATGTTAAGGTGTATCCACTACACTCACACAACACTTATCGTATAAAATATAATTTTTAAAAAACATGTATGTTTATGCATAAAGTCTTCATATGATAATTAATATTACAAAAAAAATTAGGCAAACAACTATATTGCTATTTCATATGGAAACTATATGAAAATAAAAAATGCATACATAAATATTATACAATTTTCCTCTAAGAGTATATATATTAGGAATTCATTCTATAAAATCATGAAATTTCAGTATGAATGATTGTTCAATGAGTGGATCTACACCTGTATAGATATTTATATTTTTACATTTATACAGTTACATGATTAAATTTTATGTAATAAATCTCCGACTATATCAAAAATTGTGTAGTTACGTGGATACACTTTAGTGACTTCAACTAAACCCATGTTCATTATTATGGTAGGCCTTCACACCTAGCATGAAACTATGTGTGTAACACCCAAGGTAAATAAAGAATATGACATTTTTATATTTATCTATATTTATGAATAAAATATTAATATTACTTTAATGGGTATGCTATGCACGATGGCGTACCCAATATGCAACAATGAGTTTCTTGGGAATCTTGCGTTACACTCTAATAATAAAATAAAATTATTTTAAATGGTAGTTAATGCCTAGCCGTTGTAATGGTGGGAATGAACAGAACTAACTAAAAAATGATTATATATGTTTGTCAAATATTTTTACACTTTACAAAAAATGTTATAGGATTAAAAATGCGAATGAATCCAATTTTAAGCGTAAACATTCCAATATTCTTTAAAGGGTCGAATAACCACCTTTAGATGGCGAACCTCTTTTAAATCCACTTTTTGACAATTTTATGTGTTATATTTGACAAAATAAAATTCTTCTTTAGAATCGGGATATATAAATTTACTTTGTGTAAATTGTAGTTATTTTACGGATAAAGTTCTTTTTTAAATGAACAGTGAAAAATGTTGTATTTTAATTCAAAACAACTTTTTAATTTGATTTATTTATATGATTAGAATATATTTTAAATTGTTTTTAGGGTAAAATTAGAATATATTTTTACCATTTAATCCAATAATGGTCGTTAGAATTAATTTCATCTTGAAATTGAACATAAACTAGTGTCAATCTTTTGATAATTATTGTTTCATAAACAAACGCTATTTCCTCTGACAGCAGGAATTAATTATTAAATTAATTAATGCAACTAATATGTTTTGAATTTTTTAATTTAGAAATCAATTTTTAATTCAGAATATCAAATATATCTTAGGGTGATGTTTTGGTATTTTTCTGAAAAACTTCAATTTTTTGATGAATAGTGAAACCACAAAGTGGTACTTATAAAAACTGATTTTCCTTTTAAATGAAATTTTACCACCTCTAGGTTTTGAATTTCAAAAATCCAACTTAAATGGTTTTAATTAATAAGTAAAATGCGGTTCAATGGGATTAAAATAATTTTTTGGTGAATAATAACTTTTATGTTTTCAATTGCGATTAGAGGTAATTAGTGTAGTTTAAGTTAAGAATAATATTTTAATAAAATTAAATGACATAGAAAAATGTCCTACCCTCATTGGATGTGTCATGGCCGACCAAGAAAATCCATGGGTCAACTTGGGGACCCCATGTAGCCACTTTGTTTGGGAAATGACATAAATACCTTTTTATTTAATGTTAAAGTAAAAATGACACAAACAGGAGATGTTTTACTAAAAAATATTACATGGGGTCATACAAGTCATATTTTTTACTATAAATAGTAATTGTAAAGATAAGAATATTTCCTACATCATATTATTTTTTTTATAATTTTTAGACATTAAATAAATTAAATTATTTAGGACATCATGATGATGCAGCGATGACCTCATTATTTAACGATTTAAATAAAATGGAATGATAATGTACATTCTAAGACCTATACATGTCAAAAACCTATTGGATGTGTGGATTTCAAACCCTTATCACCTTATCCTCTAAAAACATCAATGTGGGACCATTATAATCCGAAACTCATTCTAATATAAAATAACATTTCTTTATGTTCCAAGTGTGCCCCTCCTATCCTCTTATAAAAGGCCCCCACCTCAAACTCATTACCCACACTTCCAAATCCATTGGCTCGGCCAACACCTGCCCTTTTTGACTCTCCAAATCCCTCTATAACTCTTACAAGACTCACTTTGGTCAGAAGACTTCCCAAGGAAGCCTTTGAGCTCAAACCAAAGAAAGTTACCAGATTTTAAGGTAATGTCTTCACTTGTGTTCTTTTGTTTTATTTTGCTTCTCCAACCCCCTAAAATCTTTTTAATAATTTCTTTTGTAGAAACTCCAGTATCTTCAATATACTATTATGTTGTTATAAGAAGCATTCGAGCTACACTTACACACACCTACATCAAATGGTTAAAGAACATATTGTTTCTGTGGATGGTGAATTTTTTCCTCACGAAACGATGATTGTTCAACACTCATATAACACCTTAAAAGGTGGCCATTAAAATGTCACTATATTTATATATGATATATAATATGTATATGTGTTACTTAAGCTTCTGTATTTTTCTTTTGTGGAATACCTTTATGGTTTCCATTTTGGGTAAACAAGATAATTTCATTTTAGGAAGTGCGGACTACCGCCTCCTCAAAGTGATTTGATTCGTTAATTCCATATGTGGGATATATAAAGTATTTATTTAAAGTTGTTATATATGATTTATGTTACATATAAATGATGAATATACTTATGTAATTAAAATATACATACTTCTCATTTAGTTTTAATTCCATTAATATGACAAAGAAATGAAAGTAGTGTTCATGCGTACGTACGGCTTACCGTCTCCATGAACGATGCATTTCATTTCATACCTCTAAATGATTATGTAATATTATAAATACATTTATATTCTGGATATATATGATATATATGATATCCAAATCATGAATATAATTCTGCATATAATGAACCATTGACGACATGAACAACATGTAATTGTTAGAAGTCCACTTTCGACTCAAGAACCAAATATCGACAAAACAAACATTATTAACTTAAATGATTACATAATGTTTATAACATGGAAATAAGTGATATAAAAGGAATAATGAAATTTAAAAAGGTTCTTAATAAAGTAGAACATAACTCATGTTTATTATTCATGATGTTAAAGAACGATCGAGTCAAGTTGGACCCGAGGTAAGGGATCCTACCCCTCTCTTTCATTTTAAGTACACTCTTTTATGTCATCCCTTTTAGGCTCATCTTTATTATGATTGCGATGTTATTTTATATTAATACTACTGTAGATTTTATATTCATATGATGAGAGACCCTATTTTCTCTCATCAATCCAATTTGGATGTTTTGAGTGGCACTGTTAGGCTGCCGAATTTTTGTAAGGGATCAACCTCTCTCTTTCTTTTTAAGTACTCTCCTTTATGTCACTTCTTTTAAGATCCTCTTTGTTATGATTGGTGATGTTATTTTATATTACTCTTGATGTAAATTTTATTGTAATATGATGAGAGAGCCTATTTGATCTCATCAGTCCATTTTTGGATGTTTTAAGTGGCGTCGTTAGGTTGCCGAGTTTTCGTAAGGGATTTATCATCTCACTTTTAGTCCCATGATATCTGTGCTACATTTTCCACCATTTCCTTTGAGTAGAGTATTTCATTACCATTATTATATTCTTTTGTAATCTAATTTAATTTATGGGTATTTACATATTCATTGTATGACCCTTCTTCAATGGAGTGTACGTTTCGAAAGTTACCCAAGCCGGTAAGGGAACCTTTCACCCTCCTTTTTTTAAAAGACTTCTTTTGTTATGTCTTTTAAGTAACACAATATTATGTTGGGATATGTTCTTATATATCCTTATTGATGTAAATTATATGTCCAATTGATGAGATACACTTTTTATATCTCATCAACTCATTTTCTGAATTTTGAAGTGACGCTGTTAGGCTGTCGAATTTTACCAAGGGAACTTTTCAACCCAATTTCGATTTCCTTGGGTTCAACATTTGATATTGAATGTGTCATCCGTTGAATAGGTGTGAATGACCTTTTATTGTTTTACACTTAATATCCACTTATATTGGGTGTATTTATATTTGACACACATAATTCTGAGATTGATTTATCCTTAATTTAAGGACACCTTCTTTATAAGGGGTTTCATCAGATTTTACATTTCTATTGAGACTTCATTGTTGTTATGCACCAATTCCCTCTTATATGGTGTATATACTGTCCTTTGGAATATTATATCATGAATCCATTTATTCTCATGATATAATAATGTTCTGATTAAATATTATTCCTCAATTATTGTATTATAGTGTCTCTAGTTTTGGTAAAAACCCTTTAACCAAAATATCGCATTAAATGTTTTAATTATTTGTTCATATTAATATCAATGTTTTCAAAATGGTTTTAATGATTTATTTATATGGATATTAATGGTTTAAAATTCTAAAAGCTTCATGGTGGTATAGGACACATTGATTCAAAAATATCTTTATTAAGTGTTTTAAATGGTTTTGAAAATTGTTTTTAGAATGGATTCATTATTTCAATATCATAAAATGTTATATTATTAATGAAATGTGGGAATGTTATCTTTACTTTGTTCTTAAGTAATGTGCTATGATTATGTTATGCTTCTTGGGAAATTTTATGATGATAGGTGGTTCCGTGATAAACTAAGGGCGGGTGAGCCCGATATAGCTCTCCAATGCATTGGGTAACGCGAAGGAGTGAAACATTAAGGTTTCTCTGAAGAGATTTAGGGAATATACTATGGTGGGTATTCGAAACGTAACCAAGAGGGTTACTCCCTACGTAAGAATATTATGAATTACTCATGTTACCTTTTATGTCTTATGATTTCTATGATTTATTCATGATTTGATGAGGTATGTTAAAGTGCCTATGTTTTATGGGTAATGTATGATTCCATTATTATGTATTTATGAACTCATGTTTCCTTTCAATATTTTTATAACCCTTACTGAGATTTTTATGCTCATCCGAAGATTTTTTGAAATGTTTTTCACAGGTCAAGGGAAAGGTACATGTTATGATAATAGTGTCAAGGAATTGCCAACAAAGAATCTATGCTTTATTTTTAAATATGTTTCTGTTGATGGAAAAAAAATAATACTATCTTTTATGTGTCCACTTTGTGTAAATGTGGAATGTAATGCATGATTTATGATCTAATTCTCTAAAAATATAAACCTAAAAAGATCCTCAATGTGTAATCTTGTAATAACTTAAGATTAAGTAAGGTCTAAGGCTGGGGCCATATAGTTGGTATTAGAGGCCAGTTTAGATAACTTTAGAGGTTAGGATATCCACTAAGCATAAGTAACATTACCCTATTGGTTAGGATTTCATAAAGAGTCCTACTTTTAGATAAAGTGAATGAGTAAGTATATCATCCTCATTAGTAATGATGGAATTGTTGATATACTCACATTGAAATTTCTGTTTTTAGTGAAGGTATGGATGTAGCAGGCACCAAAGTGACAATAGGTTTGAAGGAAACTATGGTGGTTCTCTGATTAAGAGACTGGATGAAATGGGGTATTCAATGAGGAAACTCGTGGTTGTTCTAAACCAACTATCTAGGATTAATGATCATCCAATTGAACCTTTCTATGTTCTGTAATGCATCATGTACGAGATGAAAAATGGATGTGAAAGTTTAGGTAATAATTATAAAGGTAACCATTAGGGTTTATATGATCCTCACTTTAGAGGGAATTATGTGTTATTATATGTTATGATGGAAAATGAAAGGCATGAGATAAACTTGAGGTTAAAATATTTTATGATTATTTTTTTGAAGATTTTATCTCATTTTGGGGAATGTTTTAAGAATTATATAGTTTTGGAAAAAGGAAAACACACAGACCGTGTGACAACCTGTCGCACCAGACAAAGTTGCGGGAATCGAACCCACAACCAACGTGCGACTGGTATTTATAGCCTACCACTGGACTACATGAAGTCACTAGTTAGTTTGACTAATTATTTTTAGTTAGATGATTTTATGAATTAAGAGTAAGCTGATTTGGGGATATCTATGAAAATTTATTAACCTATCATGGAGGATATGTGATTTGGTAAATTACTTTTCAATACGAGACTTTAGGAGCAACTGATGTTGTTTGGAGATATATGTTACGATTTAACTTGGAAGACTATGTGACTAAATCCTTCAAATATTTGGGTTTCAATCTTAGATTGGTTTACTTTGAATTATTTTATGGACAATTTTTTTATTTAATGATCTTTGTTGAACTTTGGGTATTGTTTGATAAATTTTGGATATTAAGAATAGAAATGTTTTTAAAAAAAGTATTATCGTTTTTGGATATTATCTGATCTTGTACTATCCTTTTTGTTTTTGGTTTTGGTTAAGGTCTGAAGATTTGGGAAGTATATAGTTCTCTTTTGTGGATTAGGTGATACTCTAGATGTTTATTATAGTACTCATAATGTGAACAAGTCTTCCTAAATACTCGTCTTTTGGGGAAAGTATGAGTTTGTTTAAGAAATCTATTAAAGATGAAAGTCAACATGAAAATTAAGTATGTTTCCTAAAGATCAAAAATAAATTCCTCAATGAAGAGTAACTTAAATCATAAATGTTGTCTGTTAACTTTTCCTATTGGGGAATCTAATACTCTTTAACCCATCACAGGATTGTGATTTTCTTATGGTTAACATTATCCTAGACATGTTTACTATCACTCGCCATCAGAACATGACCCTTAGTTTTTTCCTCCATGTCCATATTTTCATACTTGGAATCCTAGTATGGGTTAAATCGGGTGATCTATGTACTTATCCTTCTTTATTTTAAAGTCATTGTTTTACCGACTCTTGTTCCGATGTGGGAATTTCAAGGATGTTCCCAAGCTCAATTTTAAAATTGCGAGGATGCAATTCCCAAAAGGGGGGAAATATGTAACACCCTAGGTAAATAAATAATATGAAATTTTATATTTATCAATATTTATGAATAAAATATTAATATTAATTTAAAGGGTATGCTATGAATGATGGCGTACCCAATACGCAACAATGAGTTTCTTTGCAATCTTGTGTTGCAGTCTAATAATAAAATAATATTATTTTAAATGGTAGTTAACGCCTAGCCGTTGTAATGGAGGGAATGAACTGAACTATCTAAAAAATGATTATATATGTTTGTAAAATATTTTTACTCTTTACAATAAAAGTTATAGGATTAAAAATGCGAATGAATCCAATTTTAAGCATAAACATTCCAATATTATCTAAAAGGTCGATTAACCGCCTTTTGATGGCGAACCTCTTTTAAATCCACTTTTTGACAATTTTATGTGTTATATTTTACAAAATAAAATCCTTATTTAGAATCGGGACATCAAAATTTACGTTGTGTAAATTTTTTTTAATTTTCTGATAAAGTTCTTTTTTTAATGAATAGTGAAAAATGTTGTATTTTAATTGAAAACAAATTTTTAATCTGATTTATTCGTATGAATAGAATATATTTTTAATTGTTTTTAAAGTAAAATTATAATATATTATTACCATTTAATCCAATATTGGTCATTGGAATTAATTTCATCTTGAAATTGGACTTAAACTAGGGTCGATCTGTTGATAATTATTGTTTCATAAAAACACGCTATTTGCTCTGAAAGCGGGAATTAATTATTAAATTAATTAATGAAACTAATATGTTTTGAATTTTTTAAAATGGGCATCATTTTTGAATTCATAATATCAAATATAGCTTCAGGTGAGGTTTTGGTATTTTTCTGAAAAACTTCAGTTTTTGATGAATAGTGAAACCACTAAGTGGTACTTATAAAAACTGATTTTCTGTTTAAATGATATTTTACCACCTCTGTGTTTTGAATTTAAAAAATCAGACATACATGGTTTTCATTAATATGTAAAATGTGGTTCAATGGGATTAAAATAATTTTTTGGTGAATAGTAACTTTTAAGTTTTTAATCGCGATTAGAGGTAATTAGTGTAGTTTATGGTAAGAATAATGTTTTAATAAAATGAAATGACCTAGACACATGTCCTACCCTCATTGGATGTGTCATGGCTGACCAATAAAATCCATGTGTCAACTTGGGGACCCCATGGAGCCACATTGGTTGGAAAATGACATAAATACCTTTTTTATTTAATGTTAAAGTAAAAATGACACAAACATGAAATGTTTTACTAAAACAATTTTTACATAGGGTTATACAAGACATATTTTTGACTATAAATAGTAATTGGAAAGGTAAAAATATTTACTACATCATAGTATTTTTTTTAATTTTTAGACATTAATAAATTAAATTATTTATGACATCATGATGTTGCAGCGATGACCTCATTATTTAACTATTTAAATAAAATGGAAAGATAATGAAACTTCTAAGACCTAAACATGTTCAAAAACTATTGTATGGGTGGATTTCGAACCCTTATCACCATATACTAGAAACACATCAATGTGGGACCATTAAAATCCTAAAATCATTCAAAAATAATATAACATTTCTTTACTTTCCAAGAGTGCCCCTCCTCTCCTCTTATAAAAGGCCCCCACCTATACCTCATTACCCACACTTACAAAGCCTTTGGCTCGGACAAACCCTGACAATTTTGTCTCTCCACATCCCTCTATAACTCTTAGAATCCTCACTTTGTTCAGAAATATTCCTAAAGATGCCTTTGAGCTCAAACCAAAGGGAGTTACCCGATTTTAAGGTAATGTCTTCACTTGTATTATTTTGTTTTATTTTGCTTCTCCAACCCCCTAAACTCGTTTTATTAATTTCTTTTGTAGCAACTCCAATATCTTCAATATACTAGTATGGTTTTATAAGAATCATTATAGATACACATACACACACCTACATCAAATGGTTAATGAACATATTTTTTCTGTGGATGGCGAATTTCTGCCTCACGAAACGATGATTGTTCAACACTCATATAACACCTTGAAAGGTGTCCATTAAGATGTAACTATATTTATATATGATATATAATATGTTTATGTTTTACTTAAGCTTATGTATTTTTCTTTTGTGGCATTCCTTTATGGTTTCCATTGTGGGTAAACACGATAATTTCATTTTAGGTAGTGCGGACTACCGCCCCCTCAAAGTGATTTGATTCGTTAATGCCATATGTGAGATGTATAAATGATGTATTTAAAGTTATTATATGTGATTTATGATACATATAAATTATGACTATAATTATGGAATTAAAATATACATACCTCTCATTTAGTTTTAATTCAATTAATATGACATAGAAATGAAAGTAGCGTTCATGCGTACGTACGGCTTACCGTCTCCATGAACGGTGCATTTCATTTATTACCTCTAAATGATTATGTAATATTATAAATACCTGCATATTCTGGATATATATGATATATATGATATCCAAATCCTGAATATAATTCTGGATATAATTAACCTTTGACCACACGAACAACATGTAATTGTAAGAAGTCCACTTTCGACTTAAGAACCAAATATCGACAAAACAAACATTATTAACTTAAATGATTACATAATGTTTATAACATGGAAATAAGTGATATTAAAGGAATAATGAAATTTAAAAAGGTTCGTAATCAAGTAGAAATTAACTCAATTTTATTATTCAGGATGTTAAAGAACGATCGATTCAAGTCGGACCCGAGGTAAGGGATCCTACCCCTCTCTTTCTTTTTAAGTACCCTCTTTTATGCCATCCATTATAAGCGCATATTTATTATTATTGGTATGTTATTTAATATTAATACTACTGTAGATTTTATATTCTTATGATTAGAGTCCCTATTTTCTCTCATCAATCCATTTTGGATGTTTTGAGTGGCTCCGTTAGGCAGCCGAATTTTTGTAAGGGATCCAACCTCTCTCTTTCTTTTTAAGTACTCTCCTTTATGTCACTTCTTTTAAGATCCTCTTTGTTATGATTGGGGATGTTATTTTATTTTAATACTTTTGTAAATTTTATTGTAATATGATTAGAGACCCTATTTTATCTCATCTGTCCAATTTTGGAAGTTTTAAGTGTCGCTGTTAGGCTGCCGAGTTTTCGTAAGGGATTTTTCATCTCACTTTTAGTCCCGTGAGATTTGTGATACATTTTCCACCATTTCCATTGAGTGGTGTATGTACTTCCCATTATTATAATCTTTTGTAATATAATTTCATTTATGGGTATTTACATATTCATTGTATTACCCTTCTTCAATTGGGAGTATGTTTGAAAAGTTACCCAAGTCGGTAAGGGAACCTTTCACCCTCCACTTTTTAAAAGACTTCTTTTTTTATGTCTTTTAATTCACATAATATTATGTTGGGATATGTTCTTACATATCCTTATTGATTTAAATTTTATATCCAAGTGATGATATACCCTTTTTATATATCATCTACTCATTCTCTGAATTTTGAAGTGACGCCGTTAGGCTGTCGAATTTTACCAAGGGAAGTTTTCAACCCAATTTCGATTTCTTTGGGTTCAACATGTAGTTATTGAATATGTCATCCATTGAATATGTGTTAATGACCTTTTATTTTTTAACAATTAATATCAACATATATTGGGTTTATTTACATTTGTCACACATGATTCTGAATTTGATTTATCCTTAATTTAAGGACACATTCTTTATAAGGGGTTTCATCAAATTTTACATTTGTATTGAGACTTCATTGTTGTTATACACCAATTCACTATTATATGGTGTATATATTGTAATTTGGAATATTATATCTTGAAATCATTTATTATCATGATATAATAATGTTTTATTAAATGTTATTCCTCAATTATAGTATTCAAGTGTCTCTAGTTTTGGTAAAATTCCTTTAACCAAAATATCACTTTAAATGTTTTAATGAGTTGTTCTTATTAATATCCATGTTTTCAAAATGGTTTTAGTGATTTATTTATATGGATATTAATGGTTTAAAATGTTAAAAGCTTCAAGGTGGTATGGGACACTTTGATTCAAAAATATCTTTATTAAGTGTTTTAAATGGTTTTGAAAATGGTTTTTAGAATGGATTCATTATATAAATATCTTAAAATGTTATATTGTTATTGAAATGTGGGAGTGTGATCTTTACTTTATGCTTAAGTTATGTGCTATGATTATTTTATGGTTATTGGGAATTTTTATGAAGATGGGTGGTTTTGTGATAGACTAAGGGCGGGTGTGCCCGATATAGCTCTCCAATGCATTGGGTAACGCAAAGGAGTGAAACATTATGGTTTCTCCGAATAGATTTAGGGAATATACTGTGGTGGGTATTCCAAACGTAACCAATAGGGTTACTCCCTACGTAAGAATGTTATGAATTCCTCATGTTACCTTTTATGTCTTATGATTTATATGATTTATTCATGATTTGATGAGGTATGTTAAAGTGCCTATGTTTTATGGGTAAAGTATGATTTCATTCTTATGTATATATGAACTCATGTTTCCTTCCCATATTTTATAACCCTTACTGTTCTTTTTATGCTCATCCCAAGTTTTTTTGAAATGTTTTTTAATGACAAGGGAAAGGTAAATGTTATGATGATAGTGTCAAGGATGTTCCAAAAAAGAATCCCTGATTTATTTTTAAATATGTTTATGTTGATGGAAAAAAATGAATACTATATTTTATGTAACCACATTGTGTAAATGTGGAATGTAATGCAAGTTTTATGATTTAATTCAATAAAACATTAAACCTGAAAAGATCTTCAATTTGTAATCTTGTAATAACTCAAGATTAAGTATGGTTTAAGGCTGGGGCCTTATAATGTGAGCATTCAATTTAGTATTTTCCCTTATGAGAATTATATATTAATCACTTTTTTCACAGGGCTTCACTTAGAGGGATTATTGTTTTCAAAATTCATGACATTCAATATTCTATAATTTACATATTTTGAAATCAACATAAAATTTAAAATACTATGAGTATTGCTTCATAAAAAAACCATAAATGTATCATTTATTAATATGAAACTATGATCACCAATTCATTTATGAACATGATTTTTTGGCTATCTTATCAGTAAATCTGTTTGAGATGTTATGCCAATTAATTTTTTATTTTTCATTCGAATTATTCAATTAGAATTTAATTAAATTATTATGATTTTCTATTTTTTAAATTCCATAACTCTATTCTGAAATCTATTTAACACTCATTATATAAACTTTTTCTTATATAATATGCATGATTCTTCGTATTCTGATGATGTCGAAGTCTTCAAATTATATAACTCCATTATAATTCATCTATTTCATTGAATATTTAGTGTTTATCATGCAAAATGTCCAATTAAATTGATTATGTATTCCATTATTTGTATGATTCAGTTTATTCACAAGAATATCAATCTATTAGTGTTTCATAAAAAACATTTTAGAAATTGTTTCTAGGTTCTAATTTATCAATTTCAATATAATGTGAATTATATTGTTCTGGTCAAGATTTTTACATGAAAAATAAAAATAAATTATTTTTGTGTCTATTAATTTAATATGTTTCATCCCCCAATAATTATCATAATGGATCAATTGGTTATCCATAAGAAATTTTTCTCACATTCTCATTATTGTAGAAATAAGTCATTGTTCAATCATCAGTTACCATCATAGTTTAATCTATCCCAATTACATATTTCTCATTGTTCAATCATCTTTTTTGGGTTCTGTTAGACATATTTATTTTTGAAATCATTTAATGAAATACATATTAGAGTACTCATTATGAAAATTATATCATTTTTTAAATTCATACATTAGAAAAAATTGAGATGATGGTCCAGAAATAAGTGATTAATTTTCACCCGAATACATGAACATACAGTTGCATGAATACAAGTATTTTCACAAAACAAAGAGATTGGAAGAAAATCTGGTGGGAATTAGTAGTTTCAGACTCACCGTATGTGTTTACAAACCAAGGGTTTTGGGGCATTGGATGATAGATCTTTACACACAGTCTTTCAACAAGTATGGATTCACCTTTGATGGCTCAAGTGGTATCTCCTCAACCTCTTTCACTAATTATTATTATATTTCTATAAACTAATTTAACGGTAAGATAAATTTTCCATAAATATCCTATTGATTAATATGTATTAGTTCAATATAAATATGTAAAATTTGTTAGATTCATTAAAAAAAATAAAAATTATATAAAAATATACATAAAATTCAAAAAAATTACCTATAACAACATTTTTTTTCAGATAATATATATGTTAATAAAAATGATTAATTCCAACATTTATATTATTACCTTTTTATTTTTTATAAGTACCAATAACTCTTATTACAAACATAAACATCTATTAGTGCTAACTATCATATACCAACATATCATTTTTTACCAAATAAAATTTTCACTATATAATACAGTACCCAAAAATCATCTTGCAATCAAAAAATACATTATTATTAATTTCTATTATGTAAAAACACTTTCGATTAAACAAAAAAATAATAAAAAAAGTTAAAACATCAAAAAAAAACTAATAATTTAATTTATAATTTTATAATTTATTTTCAAACAATTCATTTTTCAATAAAAATATGTGAATATATGTAGAATTACAATATTGAAAATTTAATATTGTTTTATGAAATTAATATATATAATTTATAATTACTAATGAATGTTTCTAACCTATATTTATTGTAACCAAATCAATTATAAACATACAATGAAAAAAATATAGAATTTTATGTATTGAAAATAAGTAATTTATTATAAAAAGATATATATTTTATAATAATAATCATTTTTATATTTATTAATATCATCCTAAAAATAAAATAGTGCCCTAAGTCCCAACTGGGGTATGTACATTCCTAAATCCCATACAAATAAACTAAAAATAATGGGGAAGTCATGCCTTTGATCATTTCAACATATTTCATCCCACTCTGGCTCATATCCATAGGGTTTGAACTTTTGGTTCATCGTCACATTCTTCATCCTTTTTCATTCATCTTCGTAGGTTTCATCCTTTTGATTAATCACCACAATGCTCATCCCCATTCATCTCACCCAAAAATATAGAAATCATTCATACTCCCCCAATATCTAGTTACCTTTCACCCCCCCTTTGGCTCGTCACCTCACCATTCTTCACCATCTACATTCTCCTTCAATCAATCACAGACATGGTTCATCGATCACACTCCCTCTCAAAGATCTTATTTGATGTGAAAAAATGTAAAATTTCTATAATTATTTCCCTATCATGGGATAAACATTTTTAGTGAATGATGACACCAACATATTTTGAATATTGAATGGAATATTTTTTTAAGTCTCATTATATGTCTTAATGTTATTTTAATTGAAAAAACATTTTCATTCTCTGATTTATATTAAAGCATAAAATTCACATAGAAATTCTACAACTGAAATTAATTGAGATTAAATGTTTTACATATGAATGTACCCGAAATAATCTTATTAAGAGATTCACTCTTAATTCTACAAATAATAGTTGCTTATTTTGTATAAGGCTACAATTCATTTTTTTGGTGTATGAAATAGCTAAATGATGAGCCTTTTCATGATTAATGTATGACTCCCTTTCCTTGTTATGATTAAATGCATGAAATTAATTTTATTATATAAATATTTTAGTAGTATATATAATTTCATATATTGAGTCCACACTGTTATGAGATTCTTCAATGAATGCCCTGTAGATTTATTTATTTGAAATATGCATAACAACTTCTTATCTATGTTGAATTGAATTTATATTTGGATCATCAGAATGATATGTTTACACGATTATAAATGTAACTGAATCATATTATTTCATGGTAGTGGAATAATATTTTTGGGTTGTCCTCTAGTTCTTGTTGATGTTTTGGAATTGTTGGGTTTCCATTATTTTAATAGAGGTTTGTCCATGGAATCCAGTCTTCATGTTTTTTGGAAATTTTTTGTGATTCATTTTAATTGTGGATCATATAAACATTTTATGATATTTATCCATTATTCATGTTTTTATGAATTGAATTGGAAATCTTGAGAATAATACTTTAAGGAGATCAAGTTGAGTGACAATTTCCTTATTTCTATATTATTTATGTTCAATAATAAAGTGTTTTCTTCATTTCTTCTATTGTTATCTCATATTGATATTCTTATAAAAAATATTAAGGTTTATTTTTTCATCTTAAATATGTTATAATAGAGAGAATAAATTATAATTTTTTATTAAAGTAGTTTTATTGTTTTATAAAATGGAGTCTAATTGTGATGCTCATGTCAGGGAATTGACCACATATTTTGGGGTAGTTCTCAAGTTCTTGTTGATGTAATTGACATGTTGGGGTTCCATAGTTTTACTAGAGGAAGATCCTTGGAATATGTTCTAGATGTGTGGTTTTAATTAATTTTAATTCAAGATAATTATGTTACTTATAGGTTGTGTATGGATTATTGTAGGTTATTAAATTAATTATTTGATATACTATTGAATTTTTTATTTATAGTATATACTATTAAGTTTTTTTAAAGAACATTCATTATATATTTAAATGGAAAAAATATATGTAGAAGATAATGTCTATAATGAATAGAATTTATATTTGGAACATCAAAATTCTATATTCATGTGATTAAAAAACAGGGTTTCATATAATTGAATCATAGTTTACATAATAAAATAATTATATTTATATGTTATTTACTTAATAGATATTTTCCATTAAAGATGGAATAAATTTTATACTTATACAAAGGGGTTAAGGAACATTTTAAATAAATATTGTAGAAGAAATCAACTTAAATAATTTAGAATATGAAGATGTATATCTTATTTGTTATAAAAAAATATTTTTATGTGTCGGGTTTGAGCAACGCGATGTGTATGGTGGTGATTTCTAGAATTATAATGTAATTATTATTCCAAATAGATTTTCTGTAATTTATGAGGTAATAGTTTGTTATAAAGAGGATACTATAGTGGAGTTTTCATATTTAATGGATTTCACAAGTATAGAGTGACTAAATCTTTTTGTTATCATTGTTTCTAACCCTGGGGTAATTTGTGTATCTATTCCTTGGTGTTAAATTTTGGTGGCTACAAATGGAATTTAGTCTACTATTTCTATGAATAGATCTTTTATAATTCATTTTGAGTTCATGGTAAAGGCACCAAAGCCACATATTTCAAGACTCTGGGTTTTTCGAGTCCAGCTAAAGGTCATCGAGTTAGGAGACATAGATTTTGGTTCTATAGGTTGAAGCATTGAATATCTACTTTCAATGTTTTCCACATATTTTCTTTGAGGAAATACAGCTACATATTTCAATCATATAGATAATAAAATAGGAGGTTTTGTAAGGTTTTAATTTATTTTATGTTAGAATATAGTTGACTCTGATTTGAGAGTCTGGTGACTTAACACTAAAATTAGTATGTTTTTGCGGCCATTGTAAGGAGAATACTTCGACGATCATCTTATTCTTGTATGAGTGTATTGTTTATGGTGGAGAAGTTTGTTTTCTATTGGGTATATACACAAAACATATCTATTTGAGCTATTTTTGAGTTATTATTGGAATTTGATGACTCTCCATGTTAGTTTAATTATAAATGCTTTATTTAATATGAAATATAAGGATAGTGTAGTGGTTATTAAAGTGAAGATGAATTCATAGAAATATGGACTCCCTCTATGGTTGCCTGAAACTACTTTTTCATATGTAGGGTAGTCCAAATGAATAGATGCGTAAATGTTGTACATAGAGAGTTCTCACTAAATCCTGTTTTGGACTGGTCTATTCTATAACTAGTTTGATGTAGGATGTTAGAGAGGAAGTATATCTAGAATTTAATGACATGAAAATAATTCCGAGTTAGTGTGATTTTGCTAAAAAAATTAATTTAGTGGTTGAAGTGTAAGAGTGTGAATGTAGAAACCAATTCATAGAGTGCATTAACCAAATTAAAATAGAATAAGGATTCAAGACCACACCATTTAGGGATGACGATGCTCTGATAGGATCCACAAAACTAGATTTGGGAGGGTGTTGGATCTGAACTATGAAATTCAATCTTCATCGTGGGTAATTCATGACATCATATTGGGTGGTTTGAAATAGGTAAAAGATGTGTTTTTTCACTTATTAAACCCACCCCGACCACCAGTTCTTAACCTCGATTTAGATCTGTTTGTACTCTAATGTTGAAATTAATATTTTATGTTATATTTCCTGAATATGTATTTTATGATAGATATATTTTCATATTTTTTATATGAAATATAATTATTTTTATTCAATTATTAGAATAAAAGTTGTCATCATGGGATAATGCATTCATTTATTTTAGTTTTTTTGTGATTTTAATATGAATAAATTTGTGTTTGTTGTTAAAAAAAAATATGATCCTAAAACTTTGTAACTGAAGAAGTGAATAATACTAGTTGACACGTCATATGTCAGGTAATAAGCAATATATTCACTGAAATTATTTTGGTCCATTATAATTGTATCCAAATAAGAGCTTATAGGCCATGCGTGGTCTTTTTTAAGTGTTCATGATGTGGATATATGAAATATCAAGATTGAGAAAAACATTTGAATATTATTTAATTGAGTGAAGGATCTGTGTTTACCAACTATTATAAGGATTTATATTCTTCTTTTTTCCATTTAAATTTTCTTTTTAATTTATTATTTGTGAGCATAGATTTTTATTCTCCTTTATTATAACCATGCGAGAAAAAAAAATTAATTACTTACACTTATTTTTTTTATTTTGTTATAAGTTTTTTTTTCATATTGTTCATAGTGAGATGCTTAGATAAACTATTAAATATTATGTGTTCTTATAATTAATATAAATCTTATTTTATAAAATAAGTGGATGGAATGTTGGTTTGTTCTTTTATGGTAAGAGTATATGATGATTAACTCAACTTCTCCTATTAATCATTGGTCAATACATACATCGATTCCTCGGTTACATATAGTTCTGTTCTCCGATTGATTAGTTTTGGGTTTTTATTATACTGATACAAAAAGCATGTTAAAATGACATATTTTTGGGAGTTTTACAATGAATAATCACTGAAAAATGACATGGAGGGAGGGTATTAGACCTTATTTATATAGGATAATGTTAGACGATAGTTTTTTCCCTTTTTCAGTTTTCATTTTGAAAAACATTAAAATAGTCCCTCCCCATGGTCTTTGATAAAATCAAATCAACATAGACCCCAGTTAGAATCTCCATAATCATTCAATAATAAATGCAAGTCTACAACAAGGAAAATGGTTATATATTTACCTTCAAATATAAGGTTTATAATTGTTCATTTTTATCTTGTTTTTATTATTTAAATTAGTATTTGTGTCTCTCATATATTTATATTCCAATTTCATACAATCATTAGGGAAAACAAAAATAATTACATATGATTATTTCTTATTTTCATTTTGTTATATGTTCTATTTCTTATTGTTCACATTGAGAAGGTTGTAGAAATGTGTGATCATTTATGACAATAAAACATTGTATGTAAATGAATCATATGGTGTAGAAAAATGTATGTTGTTGTTTAATATTTCATAATACACAAGATGTAGAACATGATTGAATGATTTGTTGTCACTTACGTGAGCAGCCCTTGTAATATGGGTTGAAAATATTCAATTGTTGATTTTCTTATATATTTAATGTATAGAAATTAATCATCATTTTCTAGGTAAGCCAAAAATATTTCATAGTTAAATCCTTTATTCATAGGATATGTTCTATCATTTTTTTGTTCACATACTGATTCCATTGTTGAGGAATCTTATCCAATCTTAGAATGTTATAGTTTGTAGGGCCACCAAGAAAATTCACGATTGGTGTAATGGCTAGATCAACATCATATGTAATAGTTTCATGATTGATGTTAAGTGGTCCCATCCCAAAATCTTACACCCTATGTACTACTACACTTAATGTATCAAAATCCATGCCCTATGCTTATTGCAGAACGAATGCCTCCTAACAAGGATCCACCCATGTAGCCACCACTTCTACTATGGGTAAGAATAGGTGGGGGGAATGATTCAATGGGTGGGGTGTATTGCACAAGGGTGTGCAGGCAGGTTCCCAGGAAGTGTTTCCAGCAGAACATCGGTGAAACATGGATATTTCCTAATTATACTAAAGGTGTTGTAAAATGAGTGGCATATGTGCACCAACGTCTACACCTGATGCATGAGTGAAAAAATATAGTTGATTTTTGGTGGTTATTACAAAAATTTTCTTATGTTTGAACATCTTTCAACATGATTTTAACAAATTTTTAAAGGTTTTAAAAAATTATCCATTATAGTTTGTCATAAGATAGTTTTTATGTTAATATATAATTAATTAATATATATATATATAATTAGTTAAATGAATAAATTATAAAATTATTGCATCAACTATTGGAATATCATCATATAATATATTATTTAAAATATATTTTAAAAATAGATACTTACAGATGGTATTGAATATAATAAATTGGAAGACATCTATTGATAATATTATTAATAGATAAGTCTAACAAATGAATCTATTTCTTAAATTTTTAACAAATATATATAATATCAGTTGGTGTTATTATAATGGAAAAATATCTTTTTTATATATCACAATAACATTTAGTGATAGAGTTTTTTCCAATAATTTAGTGACTGAAACTTTTTATTAGTAAATAGCTTTACCAATAGAACATATTCATTTACCAATAAATATACCAATATTGGAAAAGGATATTAATTTTTTAGTGACACCTTTTATAGCATTTCATTCATTATATTTCAATATAGATTATTTTATATTGTTTCAATCCCATATTCACCACTTTGTAAACAATATATTTTTACATTATAAAATTCATTCAATTATAGTAGGCTATCCATCTTTATACAATTTAATATTACTCACATGCCTCTTCTACATTAAAAAATACATATTGTATTATTCTAACAATTAGCATTCATTGTTTAAAATCAAACACACACACACACACATGTATGCATGCTTTATGCATACATTAATTTAATTTCTATAAAATTGTTCATATAAAATGAAAAATATAGTTATATATAATTCTTCCATATAGACGTCTCACTACAATACATTAACTCCATGTCTGTGTGTTATGAGCACCCCACACACTTCAATTATTCATCCAACATACACCCACTATTTCAACTAATGACAGAGTTTTCATAGATCATCACTATAGTCACTACTACTCATGTGGCCTTTTATTTTGCGCAAAATTGCTTTCAACAACACAAAAAAATAACTGTTAGTTGTGATGATAAAGTAGGGTCCCCATTATAAATGATAAAAAAGAAATAATAAAGGGGGTCATATATCTGTTCTAAATAACACTGATAAAGAACCCCCTTTATCAATGCATTTTAGTGCAGATAAAGGCCACCATTATGAGTGTTATTTTTGGTATTGATAAAGGCCTAGCTACTTGCATGTCATATTAATATAAAATCCCACCCAGAATAAAAAAAATATAATTCCGCAATAATTTCAACCAATTATATATATATTTAATTGACACACTGAAATTTTTTTCCCACCCATGTAGTATAACAAAATACAAAACTATTTACATTTCAAATAACTTTTTTATTTAATTACATTTACAATTATCCAACGAAAATTCATAAATATTAATATTTCACCATTTGATTCCTGTGATCCCCTCTCAAAAATATCTTCCCATAGTATCAGTTCATGAAGAAATCATATCAACCTGAGAAAAAAAATCAACCTATATAAGAAAACAAAAATTATATTAGTAATAATATATAGAAAAAAATTAAACATTAATATGAAAGAACGCATTAATAAAATGTCAATATTTTAAAAAATGAAATATATTGAGTTATATCGGTCACACCATGCATCCTATTAAGGTTGGATTGATTTATAAATTTTAAAAATGAGTTGTGGATTATTTTCCTAAAATATCAAAATAATCCGAATGTGTTTGGTCAGTTTAGAGAACACCACTAGTTCATTTACTAAAATTAATGTCAATTTTAAATACTGCCATATTTCGAGTCATACCAGCCACATCGTGCCTCAGTTTGAGGTGCGTCTGATTCTTACCTATTATAACATACGAATGGATCACTTTACAATCTTATTAAATGAATCCAAATTCATTTTATGGGTTTTCAGAATGTCAGATGAGGTTTTTTACTATAAGATAATTTCAAACTAGAAACATGCATTTTGAGTCTTGTCGGTCGCATCATGTGTCAATTTGATATGAGACTGCTTTATGCATGTCACAAATGACTTATGAATCAATTTTTTAAAGTATCAATGCTATCAGATAATGTTTTATTGGTTTTTAATGAGTGACATGTTTAGAACTAAAATGGCAATTTTATACTGATAACAAACACTTTTAGTCATACCAGTCACACGAGGGATCAGATTGACGTTTCGTTGACTCCAACGCATCCAAAATGACTCATGGATCATTTTCCTAAAGTTGAAAAACAATATAATTACTTTTTTCCATATTTCATTAGTTTTTACATAAATTAATATCAGTTTTAAATAAAAAGTGACACTTTGAGTTATACTGGAAACACTATGTGTCATTTTTAGTTTTAGTTGTTTCCTACAAGTCAAAAATGACTAGTAGATCATTTTCCTAAAACATAAAAACATTTGGAATGTTTTTTATCAGTTTTAAGTATGTCACTTGTTGTTTTTAATTAAATTAATGACAATTAGAACTAAAAAGAGTCACTTTATGTTATACTAGCCACACCATGCGTCATATTTAGATGAGGATGATTCATACACAAAAAAAATGACGAATTGACCATTTTAATAAAATTAAAAGATTTATATGAATGAATTTGATCAGTTTTCAGTATGTCACATGTTGTATTTACTTAAATTAATGTCAATATTAAATAAAAAGATACACATTGAGTGATAACGGCCACACCGTGCATTATATTGAGGAGAGTCTAATTTATACACATCAATAATGTCAAATACATCGTTTTCCTAAAATATCAATGCAATTTGAATGTGTTCTCTTAGCTTTCTGTATGTTACTTTTTTTCACTTAAATTAATGTCAATTTTATATATAAGGAAACAATTTCAGTTTTACCGGACACACCGTGCATAATATTGAGGATCAACTAATTCTTATATGTCATATATTACTAATATATCATTTTTTTAAAATTTCAACACAATCTTAATGCATTTTTTTGGTTTTCAGTATGTCACTTGTTGTTTTTACTGAAATTAATTTTAGTTTTATATAAAAAGAGAAAAATTAAGTTATACTAGCCACACTTTTTATTATATTGAGGGTAATATGATTCCAACATGTCACAAATGACTAATATATCATTTTCATAAAATATCAAAACAATATGAAAGAATTTTCTCAGTTACCAATATGCTAGTTGCGGGTTTTTTTCTAAAATGTCATTACAAACTCGAAACACACATTTTGAGTCATACCAGTTGCATCATGTATTGGTTTGATTTTATACATCTTCATAAAAATCATAGATGAATTATGAATCTATATCCTTAATTAATAAGACAATCGAATAATTTTTTCATGGTATTTAGTGACTGACATGTTATGAACTAAAATGTCAATTTTATACAGATAACAGACACTTTTAGTCATATCGATCACACCATGTGTTGGATTGAGGTGAAGTTGACTCCTATGAATCAAAAATGACTCATGTAATGTTTTCCTAAATTATAAAAATAATCCAAATGAATTTTTTCAGTTTTCATTATGTCACTTTTTGTTTTCACATAAATTAATGTCAATTTCAAATAAAAAAGACAGTTTGAGTTATACCTGCCACACCCTATGTCTTATTGGAGAGAAGATGATTCCTAAAAATTACAAATGATTGATATATCATTTTACTAAGACATAAAAAAAATATGAAATCAATTTCTTTGTTTTCAGTAAGTCAATTGTATTTTTTTACTCTAATGTCAATTTAAACTGGAAACACTAATTTCGAGTCATATCAGTCACATCATGCATTTGTATGACATGAGAGCACTCCATATATGTCCCAAATTACTGTATTTAATTATCATGAAAACCAGATCTCATTTTCTGGGTTTTTAGTGAGTGACACATTTTGAACTAAATTTTAATTTTTAAACTAGTAATGGACAATTTTAGTCAAAACGGTCATACTGTACCTAAATTTTAAGTGAATTTGACTCCCATATATCAAAAATGAATCATGGATTTTCTACTAATGTATCGAAACAATAAATATTCTTTTTCTGGGTTTTTAGTATCTCACATGTTGTTTTTCCTTAAATTAATGTCATTTTTAAATAAAAAGAGACACTTTGAGTTATACGAGCCACACCATGTGTTGCTATGAGGTGTGGATGATCCTTACACATCAAAAATGACTAATATATAATTTTAATAAAATATCAATACAATATGAATGATTTTTCATAGTTTTTAGAATTCTACATATTGTTTTTAATTAAAATAATGATAATTTTTAATAATAAGAGATTATTTGAGTTATACAAGGCACACTGTGTATTATATTGAGGTTCAGATTATTCATACACATCATAAAATGATAAATGTATTATTTTCCTAAAATATGAAATCAATTTTAATGAATTTATTTTGTTTTCAGTATGTCACATATTGTTCTTACCAAAATTATATTGAATTTTAAATGAAAAGAGACACTTTGAGTCATTCCATCAACATAATGTGTAACCATTCAATCCATTTTATTTATTTGTCGAAATGGAAAAACTGTACTATCAACATTTATCACTTAGCTTCATGTTCCCTCCACTACCTTTGAAGGGAAGTGATAAATGTCGATAGTGTAATGGTGACTAGGTTTTGAGGGAGAATAAGTATGTGAAAGAAATTTTCTATATGATTAGTCAAAAATATAATTTAGATTATGTTAATGATATATTGAATAGATAATATTATGAGAAAAAACATAATATATTAAAAAACATTACCTTTTCATTGAATTTTGGGTTGTATACTCGATGTCCTATCTATCACGAGCATGAACATCTTCAAACGAACCACATTACTCAAATTATGGAATGAACCTATATAAGAAAACATTTCATATGTGATTAATAGTAAAAATAAGTAAATTAAATAAAAATATGAAACAATCCACAACTTTAATGAAAGTCACATATTCATGCTATTTGTGTAGTTTCTTCTTATCAGGTAGGTTGCTCATTCATTTCTGATCACATGTTTATCATCTTGTGAATATGATTCTTTTAAACAATTATATTAGTACTGAAAAAATATAAATACCCAAAGTATTTAAAAATATTTTTAATTAAAGAGTAATTATCTTCAAAAATACTTCTTTTGGGATGCTAGTTTTTTCATGGAATACGATCTCTCTCATAAATTTAAAAATATAATAACAACAATATTTTATATTTTTTTGTTTCAAACACTGTAGAAATTTTGAGTACAATATTTAATTTATTTTGATCTGTGTTTAGATAGATAATTGTTAATATATATAACCTGATACATGTCTAGTCATTGTACTTATCTTCTCTCTCATTCATAGCTCATGGCCTCATTCATTTTTTCATGATATTTATGCACCACCACATTATAATAGAATCCTGTTGAAAAGATAATATATAATATATAACTTGATTTTTAGTACTATTATTTTGGATGAATTATATTTAAAATTCATAAAATCCATCATGTGTGTATGGTTTGTTGCATATCCTTGCATTGATTCCTAAAATTAAATCATCATAGTATCCAAATTTACCAAAATGAGTATCCAATGCTTCCCAAAAACACATAAAAGAATATGTAATGAAATAAATGTAAATAAATTTTATATGATTAAATTACAGAGTCATACCCCTTCATCATTGGAATTAAATAGAGTCTGTCATCAAATATTTTTCTTTCAAAGGATTCGATTAGACCATCCACTATTTCATCTTTTTTAAACTAATTTTTGTTCTATAGAGGTGATGTGAGTACTAAAGAGTCAACAAAAAATTAATGGGAAAATACATTCAATTGTTTTTATATATACATCTTCCAAAAATATGATGTTTAATTATTCATAATTAATAGAGTATATCAACCATTTAAAAATCAAATCATTAAAACATACTCATTGATACATTTATAATAGATAATTATAGTAATTCATAGTCATGATTTTTAGTGGCACTCTCTACACCAGTGAAGTCTTGAACATTCTCTCTATACATATTTTATTCAATATCTTCTATGTGATTGTGACCATATTTTTCCTCTTTAGCCAGATAAACCATTAATTATAGTAAAAGTTGATATAGAACATGTGAGTAATTGTGATTTCGGTAGATCTTTTTGATCGATTGGTCTATCCTTCAGATGGGTTTGAGAAGGTATTTTTATTCATCACAATCTCTTTGTCCATTTGAAATAACATTCATCTTGTAAGACATTTTTTCATTAATTGTTAATGGTTTAGCTTAAAATGTAAATTGTAAATGAATACATCCTTGTCAACATGTTTTTTACATTATTTGGAGGCCATGTAATGATTGTTTCAATAAATTTTTCAAATATTTGAATATATTCCTCATGAATTGGAATAGGTAGAACTGTGTTCTCATCTCATGGTATACACTAATCGATAATCACAAACTACATGTTGGATGTGGTCTACTATATATCATGTAGTTTTGAATATTGAACACTAAATCCCTCATAACTACGTGATGGGTAGTTGTTTCTAGATATAAATCGTTGTCATTATCACCCAATAGAATATCAGTATAGGAATGGTATCTATGTATTTCTTATTCACATTTCATAGGAAAATTTATTAGAACATTGATTACCTCTACTAAAACATATTGTTGAGGGGAATGGCTTGCCTCATAGCTGGTGGGGGTGGGGTGGGATCTCCATGCAGTGTCTATTTATGATTTGGTTCTTCTATATGTCTCCACAATTAATGTTGTCATAAAATCTCTCTTCCATTGGAATTATTCTTCAAGGGAAGATATTATTTCTCTCATATATTTTATTAATTCACTTTTATTTCCATCATGTTTTCTTTCTGAAAATATGTTCGGAGTGTCACCCCAAAACCTTCAGCTCTGACATGACCACATGGTTCTAGCCACTTCAAGGCCACCAATAGTTTATGTTCAATTGGAATTGGATATATTGATTTCTAGGACTATATCATATTGAAAATATATGAAAATAAAAGATAATTTTTATGTAATAGTGATTTAAACAAATTTTATTATTATGTAACACTCACACATGTTTCCCACACATTCTTTTGTGTGTTTTCATCTTTTAGTATCCCCTATTTATGTATACATGCCTCCTTCTATATCACATTGTGATGGATAGAAGTGGATTTGGATTTTGAGTCATCAATTTGTATATAAATAAAGGAACATAATTATGGTGCTGTTTTATGTCACATAAATGTGTTGTGGTAGATTTTAAATAAGTAACATTTTCTTCATGTGAACTGTAGCCCATTCTTGTTTTACGGTAGGGGTACACTAGTTTTTTCACATGTTTCTTATTTCCTGCACTCTTTTGATGTTTCATAAATAAAAAATTTTAAATGAGCGTAAAGAAAACACATATAATTAAACAATGTATTACTTACTAAAATGTACAAGAAAAGACACATTCACATGATGATAAATAAATGAATCCTATGATTCTTAGGTTATCATGTGTGCATAGATAATTTGTGGGTGTAGGTTTATTTTCCCTTCACCTTCTTTATGATGATTTATTGTTAAATTTTTTTATAATCCTCTATGAATCCTTCAATCGAATATTAACACATACTTATTGTGGGATTCATCAACTATAAAATCACATTACAATGGATGATGAGTAGTAAGACCATGTTTAATTACTTTATTTTTATAGTAAAATAAGGAAATGATATCATAATGTCACCATCATATCTTACCACATCATTTTCCTCAGCCTAAGAACAACTTTGTGTCACAAATATAAATCAATTAGAACACATTAAATTGTGTTGATTTAAATATAACTAATAAAAATGGATATTTGGTGTTATGGTTTAAGCCTTGCACATTCCATCTGAACATGAATTTAATGCCTTTGAATTTATCCTTAATGATATTTTCTAATACCATTAAACAATGACACTCCTTTTTTTTCTACAGTATTGGTCCTTCATCACCTACCATTTCCCTAGAATAAGAATCGTCAATATATTCTTTTGGAGTGGTAGTGTCCTCATCTTTAGATGGTCATTGTACCTCTTTAATGAGTGAAACATCATGTTGAGAAAACTTGTGTTCCTTAGAAATAGGAGAACAAGAATATGTTGAAGTTCATTCCTCTACACTGCGAGTAGTAAGACGAAGAGATACATATTGTTCATCAGGATTGGGAGCACCTGTACATGCAGAAGTTGTTATCTGTAGAAGTGGATTAACATTTAATTTAGTGTGAATAAATGCACAAGAAAATGAATAACAACAGAAGGAACCTGATATATATTAAAAAAAATGCAACCTAATTATTAAAATATTTTTTCTTTTTTAATGGATGATGAGATTTGACCCTTATATTGATGATCCAAATCCCTTCATTGTTGTATTATATAACATAAAAACAACACCTACATTGGGACTGCTACAAAATGATTGCGAAGTCTAAATTTAGGGGTCATCCAATGGTGAATTTTCATTTAAACCTTCAGTGGTTTTGTTCAATAATAGAATAATTGACCAATTTCACTTTGCGGTATTTGGAACATATAATACATGTACCGCCTCTGATGATATTATAAATGGTTTATCTTTGTACCCTTCCTTACTAAAATCAACATTCATGAATAACAATTCATTTTTATTTTAACAACAATAATGTTATCATCCTACTGTCATTGAAAAAACACCTATAATGTTTTATTATCCAACCACAATATTTTCTATATTTTTCCAAAGTATATCATATTTCCATAAATTTGATTTCTATCCTTATTTCTAGAAACATGAATCACATCAGCCACATGTGTAAATCCACTATTTTTCATGGTATTTTCTTCATTAGGATCATTCGTATAGAATATGTAACCATTAATTACATAACCATTGTAAGATAATACATACACACATGGTCTTCTGGCTAACCATCAAAGTCTTATGAAAATTTTATCATAATTTTCATCAGACTCCTTAAAAATATGGTCCTGAATACATCTTATAAATTTTGGACTATGTGTGTTTGATATCCATATAGCTACCCATGATGGATTAAAATTCCTAATAATTTCAATATGGGTTCTTACATATAGGGAATCCTTCAAAATGTAATACAAAATGTAAAGTTGGGCAAACTCCCAATGTGTCATATCAATCATGAATGTATCTCTTTCATAAATTTATTCACCTACAAGTCACCTATTGACAAGATTTCTATATTCCAACGAATTATACACAAGATAGGTATTTTGTACATAATTCAATGAATTCCTTAATAATATATCTCCCCACAGTATAATCCTATGTCCGAATTCATTTTTTGAAATACCCTTTCAAAATCATCATATATTGTTCAATGGATCACATCAATATATAGTGTATAAGACCACATATTAAAATATCTATCACCTATTTAACCTTCAAATGAACCATCATATCAAATTTTTTTGGTGGGAATAACATTTCGAATTCAAATAATATGATGGAAAATTCTCTTTCAATAGTCGGAAATTTCATTGGGACTATAACATTGCATCACATTTCATTGAAAAATACACAGAGTTTGTTAATTTATGAATAAAATTATTTGAAAAAATGCATCATAAATCTACATGCATTATATGCTTCATCAAAACGCCACAGTCATGTGTTTTTAGACCCATTAACATTAAAATAGTCATTGACACAATGTTTTTGATATTCTATGAATACCCTTCTGGAACATTTATGTTATTCATGAAGTCAAAAAACTAATATATCTCTTACATAGAAAGAGTGTAAGAATATAGAGGAAGAAAATTTTGTTTTTCACCCTTCACTAGCACCAACTCTTCTCATATTCCCATGTTAACTATGTCGAACCTAGTCTTAATTACATCCTATGTTTTTTCGGGTGTATTTAACAATGTGCGAATGAAACTGTTACATAATTTGTTTTCAACATGCATAACATAATAAAATTTATGACCTAAAAACAATTATAGTATGGTAATTCAAAATAAAAACTAATCCCTTTTTCCAGATGGTTTTCTTATGGTTTTTGTAAATTGATTTTCCCAAAGTAGTGTCCATATAATTTAAGTTCTCAAATAGTTGACCACCTGTTAGTGGAGATATTGTTGTACATTCTTATGAACATCATTTAAATGAAGTCATCCATGATTGGTACTTCTTTCATTAGCATATAAATTTTCAAATTCAAAGAAACATTGTTTTCGATGAATTTTTCAACCTAATTGTCATTATACCATGTTCGTAGAATGTACACCCTTTAGTTCTATTAATTATATATCCTGGAAAATTTCCAAGAGAAGGAAATTAATTTATCCTCCCATACTAAATATCTCCCAATGTTGAATATTCATTTCATTAAGCATAATACAACATAACACCCAAATACCCCAATAATTTCAAATCACTGATCAATGGATCATAATAAACATCAATATCATTACCCGGCTGTTTTAGTCCACAAATATGAATAGATAACCTGATTTAGTTTAATTTCATTCATTACCATGGTGTAATGTTATAATTTACCAACATAACTAGCCAGGTATTGTGAGTTCTACTTTTAAAATCCAAAGGAAACAGTCCATCTATAGATAATGTACGATGAGGTTTTATTGGATCATTTTAAAATTTAGGATACTCCTGATGAATTTTCTTACAATGAGGAGAGTCTACCAGGTGACATAGTTTCCAATATTTATTTCTGGTGTCTATATTCCATGTAAATTTCCATGTAGTCTCCTCACTTCTATATAGGCACGTAAAACTTGTAATGATTGTAATGTATGATCCTACTTTCTTTGGACAAAATTAATCTTTAATGAATCCAGATGCACCAAACATTGTGCATTATCTATATGATTTTTGGTCCACATGAAATTGTATACAGTCATTCGGTCATTCATGTATTCTTTCAGAGATCATACCCATAGAGGATAACATTCGTTTGGTATCATATGTTCTGCTTGGGAGGCCATTATTTTCTGGGAGAATGCCATTAAAATGAGAAAGTAATTATATAAAATTGGTGTCACTCTATCCATTCCCTGAATTTACATTTTAAATGTTATGTTTAGGTGAAAAAACAGTATATTAATTGCAACCACCATACAATGGAATCTTTTCAAAACTCTTTAACTGCTCAAACAATTTTGATCAATAACGATTTTTATCTTAAACTATTTGTTTCATTTCCTAAATACTATCTTCATAAACATTCACATCTGTAATCACATCCTTGATACAATCTTCTTCATTGTACACACTTTTAATCATATCCGTTGATCCATAAAATGTAGTATAAACCCATCCACTGGAAGGGTCCTTTCAAAAAAATGGGAACTCAACATTTTAATGATATTTATTATTCTATTATGTTTCCTTGGAATCATCCCCTTAAAAGCTATCACCAATTTAATTTGAAAAATATTTATAAAATAACAATTGAAATCCCATTAAAAAACAGACCATTAACAAAAATTTCACTTTAAAATAACATATCATTTTTACAATGAAACCATAATTAAATATATTTTCGAAATATTCACATCCCTTTAGGAATGTCAATCAGGTGACGTGAAAAAAACATGGAATGAAATATCAATCCATGCCAAATATTTAAATAATTTTAAATCTATTTAAAACTAAAAAGGGTAATTTAACACATATTATTTTTAAAAAAAGACTTTATAACACATGAATCATTTTAAAAGAGCCACTTATGCACTCTCACAAAGACATAAATCCCAAAAGAGGCACTTTATAAGGGATACATGAATAAAAATTAACCAACATTTTATAAAATATAAAGCAATAAATGGTTTATCATGTCTCTCAGGAATAAATAGTATGAATAATATAGTTTAATTCCATAATACTACTGAGAATTTAATACGTGATAGATAAAGACTTAAGTGTCTCTTGTCCTTGATACTTTAAAACATACTGTCACATCTCTTCAATGTGGGAAAACGTCTTCTACTTGTTGCTTGAATCATTTACGACTTACGTATGATCATAAAAATATAGTACATTAGATAAAATGTTTCTCTTTTTGAAGATATACATTTGGTTAATGTTAATGGACTATAGATACAAAATAATTCTCTATTATCAATGGATAATTTCACTTTGTTATTAAATATGTTTCAAACACTTTTTAGTGTATTTGAAAAATATCTCACCCTAAAGGTAATACCAATAAAAAATCATGTAAAAAACCACTATTTATAAATATATAATGGATATGTGATGTTTTTATTATGTGTCCACCACTATCTAGACCCTTATGCAACCAAATGACCATCATGGACTGGAACTACTCAAATCTAATATGATACATTACAATATAATCCATAGTTATTACCCAGATCATTTATGCTCAGTATTAGTGCTTTCATAAATATACCATTAATATATTAGAAGGATCTCTCATGAAAAAATAACCAAAGAAACCATACCAGATTTTTGGTTATGTCCTTCTTAGTGCTTTCAATTCGGAAGAATCCTGGTTAAACTTATGGTAATAATTATAAATTACCAAACAATTCCAAATTGTCTAAATTAGTTATTCACTACTCTCAAATCTAATTATGGTGTGTCTAGAATACATCCTTGTATAATAGAGGCTACCCATATATGGATTTGGTTGTTTGGTGATGCATCCATAGCAACACCATAACTAGTGAATCAACTAGTGAGCTAGATTAATCATCACCATGAATAAGACAATGTAGTGATATTGGTTATAGGAATCATAATGAGGGAGGTGAAGAATATGCGGGGTCAAAAAATTATTCATTACCAGACCCACATCCACCATCAAGGCCTAACTAACTCCATCATGGGCCGATTCCCGTCTTGGGAGGTCTTTCAAAAGTTGTTCCTATCCAACGATGAACAAACCATGATGAATATTGGGGGTCCCAAACCCCACCTCTACCATAATTTCTTGGGTTGTTCCATACCGTAGAGGCTTTTGGATAACCGCATCCAGTCGAGGTTATGGTCCCATGGACTCCCAAACCTGATGCATGTTCAACAACCCCACCTCCGGCATCAGGGCTTGCGTGATTCCATCCCACATGCTTTTTTTCCAATGAACCTACCTAAGAGAGAAGTAATGACCCTCAAATCAACACCCCTGGTTTATTACAACATGTCCATACTAGTTAATTATAATGGTGATGATTTGACCTCCACGAAAGGAGATAGATGAAGAAGAACACTATGCCCAGTGATGATGGAGGAAGACTTGGAGGATGGCTGCATTGTTTTCATGAAAAACGTAGGGACATAGAATATTTAAGATAAAGAAGATTTTAAACTAGATATAGAAGGTATCTCTGACCAATGTGACTCTTTATCATTTAAACTACCCCTTCCAATTCATCATCACCAACATGGCCATGTTGGATTAGATCCCGCGATTTGTTTTTTTTTATAATATTGTTAACATATTTAATATATTTTATTGATCTATTTCCAAAATAATTTTTGTATTATGTCATTATTATAAAATGCGGTGTTAGGAAACATTTGGAAAATGGTTTATTTTTTATGGGGACCCGTCACAAATTTCTTATAGCTGAGAAATGTGTAAAAAAAGGAATCTTTTATGATGGGCCCTATCAAAAAAAAATCTTTTGAAATGGTAAGGAATCCCATCACAAATTGTTTTTTAGGTTTATGTAATGAACTATTTTTGACTATCCATGAGACAAATTTCAAATAAGTAATTTTGACAGGACCCAAGACAGATCATAACTAAGTAATTTTAATTCGTTGCAGTATAGTGAAAAAACTGATTTTGATTTAAAAGAATGAAAAACTAAAAATTCAAAAATAGAAATATAATTTTTTAAAAATAATATAAAAAATTTTAAACATGTGATATAATAAAAATATTTTAAAAAATATTTTAATTTAAATTTTAACATAATAAATATTTTCATAGTCTATCAATCATCATGGAGGAAAGGGTAATCTCGAGGAGGAGGGGCTCATCTGGAGGAGGAGGGGGAGGAAACTCTTTCCCTACACCTTGATACTATAGTCAAATATAATCCAAAAATTTATCATGGTGTTGCTCCTTCTATCATCAGATCTCATCCTCCTACAGATGTTGTTGTTTATAGAGATATTATTTCTCCCTATTCATTGTATCTATAAACTCAATCTAAGCTCCCAGCTACTCCTCATACTGTAGTTGATGATTCCAACTCTAGAAAATCTCCCCTAAAGCTGGATGACACCTCTATAGCAGTACCATAAAAACAATCATGGGTCAATCAAGAACTAATACCAAGAACAGATAATGAGATTCTAAATAAAAATAATTATTTACATACTCAAATGTTTTTGATGAATCAACATCACAATAATGATTTAATATTTTACTTGATGAGATATCTGTTATGTGTGTTGACATCAAAGACACTACATTTTTTGAAATAAATAATCACTATAATCTATATAGAAGAGGGAAATAAATTAATACTTTAATATTAAACAATTAAGACATCCATTTTGAGCCCCGTTATAACATCCTTGGCCTTTTTTCATATTTAAACATGATTTATTACATAAAAATTCCCATAATACAACTCAAAAGACAAATAGGTCTTGTGTATTTAAGGATTAGGAACATTAGATAACAACATAAAACATAAAACACACTTCTTTATAGATTTTTTTTACATGACCACAACATTCCTTTATACTTTAAATTGCATGGGATAAATTGAAGGCATAGATAATAAAAGGTGATGTATAAAGACCAGCAAAGGAATAAAAATACCATGAAATGAGAAATACAAAACATGTAAGTAAATATGAATATCAATAGTTCAAAAAATAATCATGAACATGAGGGTATGATATAGAATGATATTCATAATATGGAAATGTGGAAACAACATGCAACATGATATTACCACATGGCAAGGCTTATGGAACTTGGATGAGAATGAGTAAACCCACAATGAAAATGAATTGTTATAATTAAAGCCAAATTTCAGATGAATTATAAACATTAAAATATCATTGCAAATGACTTATCATGATTCTAAATATTACCCAATGCATTGAAGTTATATCATTGCTCACCCTTCATAATCATTTTGTTTTAATGTATAAGTGTCCACTTAGATCATACAACATGGATTACTTAAAAATCATAATTTTTTCGTAGAATAAGTAATGTGGGATCCATAAATTTAATTCTATAATAAATATGTACAATATCAAAATGGTGAATACAATTTATAGATAAATGGGTATGGAATTCACTAAATGATTATTTTAGCATGGAAAATCATGGTGCAATTTCAGCATCATAATAACATCAAATAGAAATTCGTAAAATGGGTTGGGTAGAGAAATAGGGGTCCATAATAATTTATAAATGAAATTTATTGTTATGGGATCAGAAAACTTAATACCTAAAAATATTAAATGGAATTTTAGATGCAAAATATAAAATAAATTCTTGAAAGAAAATGAGAAGAGAGAAACCACTTACGAAATTTCGACATGGTAATAGGTGTACACGGGAGGGATTAATGAGAGATAAAGGGGTATATAATCTTTAAAATATTATAAGGTATTTATGAGGGAGGTAAAAAATCATATCCCACAATTTTTAATTAAAAATCAATGAATGTTAAAATAAATGTATACGTGGACAAAAACTGAGAAGGGAAGGAACCCTTACAATATTTATCCATATTAACAACATAGGAAAGGGTCCAAATGGTGGATGATAAATGACAACAAATTGAAATAATAAAAAATTTAAATTAGTTAATTTATTATAAAATTATGAGAATATAACCAATTTAAATTAATATGAAAAATTTCAATCAAGTTTCTTGAATTGAAAGGATTAGAGGAAGGTGAGAATCCCTTATGAAATTATAACATGGAAACATGTGAATATAATGAATCATGGATGGATTAATGAGAGAGTAAAGGAATATATCATTAATTATAAATAAAATATAAATTCAGGGGAGTATGTATGAACATATCCTAACATATGAAAATCAAAATTAAAAGACATATCATAAAATAAGTTTTTTATTAAATAGGAGAGTGAAAGGACACATGCTTAGATGTGTGATCCCAAAGGTTTGGAAGAGGCTTCATGGAATATTTTTAGAGAATTTTTATGAAATTAGGGATTAATAGGCATAGGTTTTTGAATCTTAATAGAGATTTAGTGAAGATAAATGGGATCCTGTGTGGGTTTATATAGGAATGGTGGGGGAATTCTTTATTATTTTGGGTATTGGACGCTACACAGTAAAATATTCAAAACCAAAAACCATTGAGTAGTTTTTTATAATGATTTATGGAAAAGTATAGTGGAATACATTATTTTATAATGATAAGGTACGAATAAATTTAAATATTTCCCACTATTATGTGACAGTGGGTCATACATTCCAAAAATTATTTTAAAATTATAAAATATTTATTAAGTCTTGAAAGAATCTCTAATGCATTATAAAATAAAACAAAAAAATTATAAAATTAAATTATTTAAAAGGTAAAATATATATGTTTCCTAATATCAATTTTATATTATTTTATTACATCACTATTGGGTCATGATGATGTTATAAAATACATTATATATTTATACTTTATTTAATTTTTACAAAAAAATGTATATTGTCTTAGAAAATTATGAAAAAACACACCATATGATAATTTTGACATCCTTATTCAAAAAATAATATCAATTTGTTATAAATGTTTTTCTAAATATCTGATTTTTCACTTTTCAAATAATAACCGACATTTATTGAAATTTTATGGGTTTAGAAAACAATAGTTTTGAATCTATAATAAAAACTAAAATTTTATTCATAAAAATTATATGATAATTTCTATTTAATAAAATTTATATAATTAAATAATTTTATTAAAATATTATTTAATTCAAAAATTTATTAATTCACCAAATTATATTTCTTAAGTTAATTATTATTTTATCCAAAATTACTATTTATGTGATAAGAATAATTTAAAAAGTGAAAATAATAGAATGAATGTATATTATTTATTCTATAAAATTAATAATATACATAATGATATTTTTAGGGTTTTATTACATATCCCTTTATTACAATAGCATGGGCCCTAAGAGTATTGTGTGGGATGGTGGGTCTTTCATGGGCCTGTTCGTTGAACAATGATTGGGATGTGATCTTAATAAGAATGAACATCTACCATAAATGGTTTTTCTCATGCATAAGTTGTTAGATATCATCTTGGGCTTGGGTAGGGAAAATCCCAGAAATGCAATCTCACTAAGAAGTTCAGATAAATGGGCTTCATATGGAACAATTATATTATTATATTCCATCAACATTTCTTTCGGAATTAATTTTACATTATCATTTCTATATATAAGCAACGATTAAAATGTTAAATTTATTATTATTTCTAATAGTCCAAAAGTCAAATAATGGTCAAAAACTGAAAGTTATATTTCAATTTATACCTTTATAATTTTAAGCAATGTGACACAGTAAAAAATAAATTTTCAGAAACAAATTATTATTAAAATAATCAAGTCATTACATTCCTCACCTCCCCCCTTAAGAAATATCACCCTGGAAATTTTGTTGGACATATTGAGGAAAAAATAGGTGAGGGTACTTCTTCTTTATATTTTCAATGAGTTCTTTAGACTTTCCTATATAATTTCATTCATGTAGATATAGTTCGTGCATTACAATGGTACCTCAAGATATTTTCAAGATCATCTACTTCCCTTACCCAAAAACACCTCAATCATCACGAATTATATTTATGGAAGCACTAATATATCCTTAAAAATATTTTTATTAAATATAATTTTTAAATATTTTCTTGAAAATGTTTCTTATAAAAAATCATACTTGTTCATCTTGAAATATTTCCAAATATGGTTTTGGTATATCAGATTTTCTATTTCCCTCATTGAAACAAATCTAAAATTTTATACATATATGCCACTCAAAGGTATCTTTATTTTTTAGCATCAAGCAAATTAT